>VDFB02000017.1:263609977-264209977 GCA_007258455.2 Sequoia sempervirens | reverse complement strand
TGTCTTCTCAATTGAGAGGTTAACTCCTCTTATGAATTGTTATTTTCTACATGATTTTCATTTTCAACATTCATTGCATCTTGAACTCTATTATTTGGTGTTTGTAACACACGATCTATTGTAATTGAATTCATTCCTTCAAATTTACCCTTTGTATTCCCATGAGATTGATAATTCCTTTCAACTAATTCATGATTGCATACTTGTATTTGTTGTCTTTCTATCTCATTAAATTGGTCTAAATGCTCATTTGTTTGTGATCTTCTTCTTAATATATATTGCTCATCTTGAGATGTTTGTACATGATGTATTCTCATCTCATATGCATGTTGTCTCATTTTTGCTTCAACCTCTTCAACTATCATATCTGCCCTACGTTTAACACGTCTTTCTCTATCATTTTGATTTCGATGATTTCTCACTTCTTGTCTTTGTGCATTATTCATTTGTTCACATTGTTGTATCATGTAATTTCAAGCATATTCTCTTCGTTGTTCTTCATTTTCAAAATTTGATCTTGGACGAGGCATCCTAAACAATTATATAATAAATTTAATCAAACAAAATTATACTCAAAAAATTAATACAAATTATCCTAACAATTATGTCACAAAATTAATACAAATTAAATGACAAATCTTATTTATTTATAATATATATTATATTATTTAAAGTATCAAAAATATATTTAATATATTATTTAAACCTCTTAATAAAATAATGAGTGTCTTTAAAAAACTATTCAAAAATAGAATATAAATTTTAAATAAGTATTATAAATATGAAAAAAATTATTATACACTAATTTCATAAAAAATATATCACAAAATTAATACATATTAATTGATAAATCTTATTTGTGGGTGGATGGGAGGGCGGCCCTCCAAGCTAGCGAAGGGCTTTTGTCAATTTGCGTTGGGTGGCAACCACATAAGGACATTTGGAGTTGAGGTGGAAGATGGAGTGAGGGGTTGGTGTTAGTGTTCATGGTGAGGTACTTATAATAATGGGGATAGTTAAAGCACGTTTTCTAAGGATTGCACTCAGAGCCGGAGATGTTGGACGAAATTGCTAGTAGAAGGACAACTTTCCAAGTCAAGAAATGATGCCTCATTCGTGTGGCGTCGGAATTGCTTAGAGCTCATGGGCATTATTAATGCAAGGAGGTGACGATTGTGTAGCATAGTAGAGTTTTTTGGTATTGTCGCTCTGTGAATGGTGGTGAGTTGGTCGGTATCCTTAGCTTGGTCTCTGGAAACATATGTGGTTACCAATGGTTGGGTGCTCGAAGTCTATCATAGTGGTCTCGATGGAGGGTCTGGTGTGGTTTAGAGTGCATACCCCGATTTCTCTACTTGATTCGTCGCGGCAAGCCTCTTTCCGTGAGATAACAGATCAAAGATTGAAGCAAATTTTGCTTAATATTGATTCTCTCACAGTTGTAGCGGCCAAAATGGTTCTAGGTAATGGGCACCTTGAGCAAGAGTATGGGAGGGACAATGCGCACATTTCTTTGCGGTTTGTGGCCTCCTTGCTTGACAGCCAAGTCCCTAAGGAGGAGGCGAAGGAGCTGCTGGTACGGTTGTTTAGGAAGGCCCTGATAGGAGGCATGGAGGTGGTTCTGAAGTCAACAATCATAGGCATTGGGATCCCATGATCATCTGAACTGGAGCTTCTGATAAAGACGGATGAAGTTGTAAAGTTTTATTCATTTCTTTTGGACCTGAACGGGGCGGCTCTTATGCGTCATTAGATGATCGTGGTCGTGGTAGTGGAATACCTAAAGAAAATGCTAGGGTTAATGGCAGTTGGAGGTGTTGAATGGGTTAAGGATTTTGAATCATTTGTAAAACTTAATAGGTTTATGTAGTTTGTGGTATGGTTGGTTTCAAATTTTGCCTAGTAAATGCTAGGGACTAGTGGTGGTAGTTATTGTTTAGGGTTTTTTGGGTCTAGTCAATGGCACTGTTAAATTTTAATTTGATATGCTCTTCTTATCTATGTTGGTTGAATGTAGTTTCATAGTTTTTGGGTCTGGTTCGAAGTGACTAAAAAATCCTACCTAGCAAACGATTGTATGCTTTCCTTTTTAATCTAATAAAAAATAGCCTTACGTATCAAAAAAAAAATTATAAATCTTGTTTATTTAAATTAATAATTAATAATTTAATCCTCTTAATAAAAAATGTCTTTAAAAAACAATTCAAAAATAAAATATATGCTAACAAATAATAATTTCATAATAAAATAGAAGTAAAATTTTATTTATGACTTACAGATTAGAATTTACTTTTTTACCTTTAAAAAAAATTGAAAAATATACAAATTAGTAAAATTTATTTTATTTATTTAGAAAATTTGTAAATGATAGAAAGTAAAAATTGAAGTAAAATTTTATTTATAACTTACTCATAGAAAGTAAAATGATAGAAAATAAAAATTAAATGCATATACTTACTTGTAAAACCCTTTTTCTAACAAATAATAATTTCATAATAAAATAGAAGTACAATTTTATTTATGACTTACAGTAAAATTTATTTTATTTATTTAGAAAATTTGTAAATGATAGAAAGTAAAAATTGAAGTAAAATTTTATTTATAACTTACTCATAAAAAGCAAAATAAAATGCATATACTTACTTTTATTGTTTTTCTTGTTATCACTTAAATTTTTTCTAAAATAATTGTTGCACCTTCTCTCAATTGGTAAAATTTATTAATTGTTGTACTTATATAAATATTTTTGGATTGCACTATGTTTCTTTTAAATTATATTTGTCGGCTATTTATTGTTTCATATACCTTTTCATTTTTATTAATTTAATATATGTCAGCATTTAATATATTTTAATTTGTTTTTTTTTGTTTTTGTTAACATGCTCACATTCCACTCTGTGTTGCCACTGTAGGTTACGCCTCTTGGCAAAAACATTCTGCTTCATTTTGCCACTATAGCTTACGCCTCTTGGTGTAATAAAACAAATTTATTTTTATTTTTTTCCTACATAAATATAACGCCTCGCCAAGGAACCCTAGAGGACAACACTAACCATGACCTAATAACAAAACATTTTTTTCTTAAGAAATAGTAGTAGATTGCATATCATATTAATCTAAACCTAGGTCCTCTAAGGGTCCATGACTGCGCTACCCACATAACTATCAACCAAGATAACTAGAATCATTTCATTAACTATTATGATAACATGATTTAACTAACAAGCAAATTTCATTTTAAGTGCCACATCAAATGATTCTACATTATGTATTTCCATAACATGTCATCAGAAAAATGACATTAAAGATCATTTATAATTAACTAACATGTGCAAGATACATCATTTTATAATATTCATTACAAGAGAGTTCATCAACATCAGTTACATCGTTACAACATTTACAACAATGTTTCCCTGAGTACATGTGGGAAGAATACATTTGATTATAATAAGAAATACACTGATATACAATCTAATACATATACATGTAAGGTTGCCTTCTCAAACTGAAACAAGAACTAGAGTCCACAACACAATGAACAATCTTCATGCACACAAACATGCAACAAGAATACCCAAAGGAAGAAAAAGCACCAACCTCCCAACCATGTGGAACCCTGAGGTCCACCCCCCATGCTAAGAGATAACACAAGGTACCACAATGAAGAGACAGTCAAGAAAGCAACAAGCTAACACAATCAAGGGGTTATATATGGACTCCAACACAACACTGCCATCACACCAACATCACTTACTTCACTTCTAGAGGCACTCACACAACAAAAAGAGAAAGTACAACTAGGGAATGCTAGACTACAATAGGGAGGAGTGTCATCACATAGCTTGATATGGGTTATCCTGGCAGATTTTCCTAGGTCTCGGCCCCCATTCTGGGTTATCCTGGCAGCCTCTACTAATCCCCGGCCCCCATACAAACTCATGCGGAATCAACGTACCTTTCATGAGGACAAGGCAGTTGATCTTTTCATTCCAAGTCTTCTCATCTCATCTCAAGCCTAAATGAGCACTTGAGCCATGAGTGAGGTATATCATTATCTTGTTTAATGTGAATTCTACCCATTCTCCCTAATTCATTATTAATTTTATCATTGGATTAAGAAACCCTTGAATGGGTTATCTTAGACACCACTTTGGGTTTCGACCCCCATTGAGAGCCATTCCCCCAACTTGCAACTAGTAAACCCTACACATCAAGCAACACATTTACCATCTTGCACACTTAACATAAACACATGAATCCAAACACAGAGCAAGGAATTGACCATCTTGCACATTTATCATAATCACATGGAACCATACCAAGATAAAAGGCTACCCCCTTAGGGTTTACAGTTTACACAAGGCACAAAACTCAAACATTACCAAACCACTTCCAAGGTAAAACCATCATAAGACAATTCACACATAATACACCCTCCTAGGCCTCTGTTAGAAACCAAGATCTGAAATGCAAACTAGAAAATAACCTTCCACAAAGAGAAAAACAAAAAAGTAGAGAGATTGCATAAAGATGTGCAAATTGATATATTCGAAGTACAAATAATTACAAGAAATAATTTGCTTTATAAAATCAAATATTCATAAGCCTAAAATAAAAATAGACCTCATATCTGTGTAGAGGACTGAATCATCTTTCCAACGCCGCAAGAATGATGAAAAAAGGATCACCAAGTCAAAAGACATGCCCTCTGGAGTGAAAACAACAACATCTGAGTTCAAGGACCTAAAAAATAAATTTGGAGAAAAATATGGAAAAAAAACCCTACACCACTAGATCGGCATCAGAATCAGCTTTCCAATGGTATCTCATTTGTGAAAAACTAACATCGTACGCAAAAAATACACCCGATTTCGTGAAAAGTGCTCCAGAAGGCCCAATAAGGGCTGCAGGGCCCCCAAGGGCTAAAAAAATTTTAGCCCCTAGTCGCATGCAGGACCAAGGGTTGGCGGTTGGGAGCTGGGTCAGAACCCCTGGTCATGCATATGACTAGCGGCCAGGGGCTATGGGCAGTTGGGGGTTGGGCGCATAGCGCTCGGTCCCCCATAGGACCACGGCCTGTGTGTAGGGGGCTCGCAGGGGCTGAAAGGGCCAACCGTTGGTTGGTGGCGCTGCTCGGCTGAGCAGCCAGCGGGTGGCCGCCCCAGCGGTGGCTACCTTCTGAACTGGAAGCATCAGCCTGAACTTCGAAAAAAGTACATTTTTTTTTCAATTTTTGAGCCTCAGGATGCGTGTTGGGGAGGTTGTACGGCCCCTCAGGCAATTTTTTTTGCCTTTCAGACCAACTTCACCAAAATCGACGAAATGACAGGCGTTCTTAGGGTTTTTGGCCATTGCGAACGCGATGGTGACCTTCGTTTGTGCTCAAACTGCTCCGAAAAATTGGCTACCTCTAGAACTTGCAAAAAATCTCCCAGCTTGAAACCCTCACAGATCTGGCAAACGATGACCAAAATCTACAAAAAAAAAGCCAATCCTGACTTTTTCCAGCGCTCTGAATCCAATGGTGAATCCCGATCTGATCCAAAACGCCTCATAGATGAACTCAAGACATGATACCCTCAAGGAAACCTGAACGAACTCTGCAATGATTTTCTCAAAAATCTAAGAAGGGGTTGCAAATCAAGGCTCTGATACCATGTAGAAGTTGAAAAACCAACTTCACAGTCCCCAAGAATCACCTGCAAGCAATCACCTATCACATGCAACAGATATTCAGAACAAAAAATAAAGATGTTTTGTAAACCCTCAAAGCAAGTTGGTGCAAGCTAAAACCAGCATAATGATTATTGAAAGTAATTGTTTTACAAATAATACAAAAGCCTTCAAAAAGGCAATAATGCAAAACCCTAATCTTATCTTGAGCAAAAAGACAACTCAATAAGATAAGGATAAGAATTAACCTAGGAAATAAAATATGCCTTAGTAAATTTATGCTAAAGTGTAATTAAATAATTAATTACACAAACACCCCCCCATAAGTGCAACTTAGGGAGAAGCAAATTATTATGCAAGAGATGAGTCCCGACAACAAGGCCTGATCAGGTACTCATTTACAAATGCAATGCAAACTAAATCAAACGGGGTAAAGGAGAAAATCACATGGGAACAAAACTCCTCCCCAAAATAGAATGCAAACTAACTAAGGCAAGAAGAGTTACATCAATAGACTCAATAAGGTCAATGTTTTATCCTATTTATAAAATAATCACTAGTCTCTAAATTCAATTCTTCATCAATATTTATTAAATGCATTCGTATCTCCTCATTTAACATAAAATCTTCCACATTCAGGGAAACCAATTCATTTAATATTTACTTTAAATTAAATAGCCTATTTTCAATATTTTATCTTCAAGTAATATCAACATTTCCTTTAACTCTCAATTGCCTAATTACGAAATAAACTAATTCCCTTTATTGAAAACACAACCCACTTGTCTACAACAATTAAATAACCAATTACCAAAAGGTATCCACTTAAACTATTTTATTAAATAACATTTTAATCTTTTCTAAAACATTTTTCTTTATTCTTTAACCCTAATATCATACATACATACATACATACATACATACATACATACATATATATATATATATTGATAATACTTTGCATCACATATAATAGGTAATTAGAAGCACAAACTGTAGTTACAATTTAATACATAATTCTACATATTTCTATGGCACCCATATTTCGCCTTTGGTACAAATTGGAATTACTAAAACAAAACATAAAATCAACAATACTAATTATTACAAACATATTCTTGTGAAAGACAGAAGCGCATAAATTGACAGCTTAGCACAAAGGGTACCAATTTATCAAAACTCTTCCAAATCATCAAACTGAAGACAACATCCCCCATATCATAAATAAGTTATATCACGTAGTCCACTAGTAAATTTGTTCTACAGAGCAATATAACTAAATAGAGGCCAATATGATTATTTTTCCCTAAAGAGTACAGCCTCAACATTTCTGTATATATATCCAATCAGTAGTTCTAAAAAAAAAATTGAAAGATAATACATTACCAAAATCAAAGACAGACAAAGATTAGAAACAATAAACAAACCCCTAACTAAAACTTCACACTTTTTTCTAAGTTTTAAGTTTCAATATCATAGTAAAATGATTGTGTAACTACTAGAAATACCCTAAATTATCAATATCATATATTTCTTTTGTGAAAAGAACCAGGCACTAACCATTTTAGATATAAAACGCGAACAAACATATAAAAATATATTGCTACCCTCATGTTTTGTTGTGCAAGGCAACACCATATTCTTAGGCATTTTGTTTGAGAGCATTCAGTATGAAGGTGAGGCTAAGTTATAATCCTAGCGGTTAACATCTTCGAACAAGATGGCCCCTAAACTTGCAGCTTTTTAGCTTTCACAGAAGGAGGTGAAACCATGGCGATCAACATGACAGGACAACACATTCTTTATTGATCTGGGTTGGCGCTAAACTGCAACTCCGTTTCCCCATTTGTTTGACTTTTGCAAGGACAGGAGACATGAGATGGCGGCAGAGGCAACTTGAAGGAGGTCTAAAGAATGACACTTGCATAGGCAAAACATGGGAGTAACGACAAGACACATGAACTGCTGACAAAATGTCTCAAAGAAACACAGTCTCTTGGAGTGCAATGATCGCAGAAGATGCACAAAATGGATTTGGCAAGGAAGCTCTCAAAATTGTTGAATTAATGAAGCACTCTGGAACACGTCTTAACATTGTAAGCTTTACTTGTATTCTAGGTACATACAAACATGCAGGTTTGACGGATGAGGGATGCACACTATGGGTTCGAGGAAAAGGCTTAAGAAACTTTCAAGCAAATGCAACAATAGGTATACATAGATGCCACAATATGAAATGCGATGATTGCAATAAATTGTGGAAGCATAAAACCAGATCACACAGCTTTAAAGGATGGTTGAAGAGACCTTAGAAACTTCAGGAAAATGCAAAGTTGCAATGTAAGACTGCGCAACAGCTTTAATAAAAGTTGCAGAAATTTCTAAATGAAAATGCAGTGATTGCACAATATGCCCCAAAAGAATTAAATACAAAGGTTTGAATAAAAGCAGGAATACAGACTTATCACACAATAGCATAAGGCAATCGATCAACGTGCTGAGGGAGAATGAGTCAGAGTCCAAGAGACTTCTGATGACACCAAAACAGGATTCCATAGATTTTCAAGCAAATTTAAAGGTGAAGGAAAGACCATATTTCTTATTACACCCTACTGCAATTTTTAAATGATATCCAATAAATTAAATTGCAGAACTTCACAATTTTAGGCACTGGTGTTAAAGGTAGAGGGGTCTCGAATGGTCCAAAGATGAGTAAGTTAAGTTTGTAAAATATTTAGAACCTTAGACTGAATGACAGAATCATATTTACTTAATCAAATTTAATGATGTCTTGACAACCATGAAGAACTAAAGATTTCAGAAATCAAGTGTGATGCAGTTTAAGAATGCAGACACACCACCTTAGGGGGATTTGCTTGCTAGAAAGTGTTAGTTTTAGATCAGAAATGCAATAAGTAGAAAACTCAACACATAGAACAAAGAACACAATATTTTACCTTGGGAAAACCCTCCTACTCGAGGGAGAAAAACCCAACAAAAATATTCTCTTATAAATTAGAATAATAAGTGCAGAAATTGCATACAAAGTCAAGCCTTAGCATAGGTCGAGTCTCATATAATAAGTAATGTCACTTCTCCTTGAAGCGAATCTTGAATGCACAAAATTATGACACTTCTTCTTTAATCAAATCTGTTGCTTAGAAAATTAGACCTACTGCTAATGGAATTCGAACTTGGAGTGAATTGATTGATCAAATGAGAGGACTCTATCCCCTTTAAATACCAAGCTAGGCGACCTCCTTTCTAGGACCAACCTAGAAAAAATACAAATTTTATTTATAAAACAAAGGCTGACCTACCTTGTGTTAATTATATTTAGGAGAAAATATCTCTCGCCGCTACAAAACACTAACACTCCCTCTTAGCTAGGGAGGTATTTTCAAGTATCCTCGTCATGGAGTCTCTCAACATGATGTTCACAATGGCTACACACATTTGTTGAAAAAACACATCTCAGTCTCAGAGATGTACAAGGGCTCGTTATGGAGTCTCTCAACATGACGTCCACAATGGTGACACCCATTTGTGGAAAGACACATCTTAGTCTCAGAGATGTACAAAGGCTCATCATGGAGTCTCTCAACATGATGTCCACAATGGCTACACCCATTTGTGGAAAAGCACATCTCAGTCTCAGAGATGTACAAGGGGTTGCACCTCATATTTCTTTGTCTTACAGAAATATACACTACAAGGGCTTTTACCTCATATTTCTCCATCTCGGAGAAATATACACTACAAGGGCTTTCACCTCATATTTCTCTGTCTCAAAGAAATATACACTACAAGGGTTTTCACCTCATATTTCTCTGTCTCAGAGAAATATACGTTACAACAAATCTTCATGATGTTGTGACTCCCTCTGGAGCTCCAAGTACCTGCATCAACCTTCTGACCTCCTTGTCCAAGATTGCCTGCAACGTTTTCCTTAGAGGAATGGTTTCCAACGCACACCTCCTGCACTACTAACCTCATCCTAGATCACACTATTTTGAATAGGTTTGTGGTGCTACCAATGTAAAAACAAGGTTGACTACCTAGAGCAATTTTGTTCTCTGCAGCTGAAGAGGCTTTCAAAAGACTTAGCATCTAGCCTTGCAATACTGCAACCCATTTAGCTAACACCGTTACTTCTTCTCAATGAGTCACTCTAATTCCTCGTGTCATAGGACTCCATTTTGTTGAACACATAACTCCCTCTTGATCCCTACCTCGATACAAAGATTAAAAAAATCCTTTGAAAGTGAACTCCCCTCCATTGACGAATATCAGAACCTTAGTCCTCTTCCCGGACATGTCATTGATTTACCCAACTCGCAAAGAATTGAAAAACTATTTTTCTTTCACAACTCTCAATAGCCATTAGCATGTCTTCTCCAATGATCTTTGATAGGAACCTCACTGTTTTCTACAATTCTTTCTAGGACTGCCAATAGTTGACCATGCAAGAACCATAAACTGTTGTTTTAAATCAGGACGACAAGATTTCTGCCATACCGTTTTTTAGTGTCTTCATCCTTCTCAATCTTCTTTGTTGATGCAAACTCTCCATCCAAGGCTGACCCAACCTTGTGCCCTTGAGAGAAGTCTCCAATGAAGAATCATGAGAGTTATGTGCCACCAACTCAGTCCCAAGGCTACAAGCTATGTCTTCATGTTTGTTCATTTCTCCAATCGACATGACTTCCTCACCGGATGCCTCAAGCTCTTCCTCCCTTCAAATTCCTTATGCAATCTTTGATAATTAATCCATCATCCTTTTTCTCCTCGATCCATCCTGCATTTTAAAGAGATTACTGATAGTTCATAAAATCAAACTACCCTAATACAAATGAAACATGTAATCATCTAGCAAATATCATTAGATAGAACAATTAAAGGAATGATACATAATAGAACTTATCTTTGATGATTCAATTGCAACCATTTTTCTCCTCCCGTCAATCATCATCTTTGCCCGATGATGTACCTTGTGACACTCGCACATTTTGGAGAGATGGTCATTATTCATAAGGTGTTGCAAGTAGACATCCTCTAAATAAAAGATCCACACAGGCCGGAGAGCGATGGCAAAGAGCCTTGGTTCACAAGCACCTGAGAAGAACATCCCGTACGGAGCCCTTTACATGTCATAGGCATGGTTCTTTGAAAACCTTGAAGTTGTGTGATGTAGAAGAATTCTTTCAAGTGCTCATCATTTCCTTCAATCTTTATTTTCTCCTCCAAGTGATGTGGCCCACACATAGCTCATTCATGCCTCCATGAATCAACTTCTTTAAAGTTTACCCTTAGGTCTGCAATAGTTCGCCTTCAAGATCTGCAATAATTATCTTCAAAATACGCTCATAAATTTGAGGCTTATCTTCACAAAAACTGCATTAAGTCTGCCCCAAAAATATGTTTGATTTTTGCTCCAAAAGTTTCTCTAAAAATAGACACAAGATCTGCCCCAAATTCTGATAAAAACCTGCTCCAAATCTCATCCTACTTCTGCTCCAAATTAGACACAAGGTCTGTTCCAAAATTGTGCTTCAATGCTACTCCAAATCTTGCTCCAAACTAAACAAAATCTACTCCAGATAATGATGTGAATTACTTCATACAGATCACTTCTATATTAGCATGATTCGCCTCGAGGAATGCCTTATAAATCTGCTCTTCATTTGCTATAGATCTGCTCTAGAATTCTGATTAATATTCAATGAATGGATGCTTAGTCAAATCTAATCAAATCTTCCCTGAACTCGCTCTGATACCATGTTAGTTTTAGATCAGAAATGCAATAAGAAAAAAACTCAACACATAGAACAAAGAACACAATATTTTACCCTAGGAAAACCCTCCTACTCGAGGGAGAAAAACCCAGCAAAAATATTCTCTTATAAATTAGAATAATAAGTACAAAAATTGCATACAAAGCTAGGGCCTAGCATAGGCCAAGTCTCATACAATAAGTAATGTCACTTCTCCTTGAAGCGAATCTTGAATGCACAAAATTATGAAACTTCTTGAATCAAATCTTCTGCTTAGAAAGTTTGACCTGCTGCTGATGGAATTCGAACTTGGAGTGAATTGATTGATCAAATGAGAGGACTCTATCCCCTTTAAATACCAAGCTAAGCGACTTCCTTTCTAGGGCCAACATAGAAAAAATACAAATTTTATTTATAAAACAAAGGCCGACTTACCTTGAGTTAGTTACATTTAGGAGAAAATATCTCCCGCTGCTACAAAACACTAACAAAAAGCACAAAATGGATTAAATTTCACAAAAGATTTTAAACTAAAGAGTGAACATACTCGATGAAACCCTTGAAATCAAAAGATCAGAGCAAGTCAAATTGCTACCTCCTTTTAGTGCTCTCCTTCATTGTGATACAAAAATCTCCCTTTTATGTAGTAGTTGTTCAATTAGATTTCTCATGCACCAAAATCTCCTTCCAAGGGTCTTGTTTCCCCCCCCCAAAAAAAAATCAACAATTCGAATCCCATTTTATAGGTCCTGTTTTCCACACAAAAATCATGATCCTTTTAGGCAATTTTCTCTTTCCACAAAAATGTTTCCAGAGCCCCAAAAAAGTACAGGAAAACAACCAACTGTCAATGAATTATAGTTACTTATCAGTTTATTAAGTTAATAGTTTAAACAATTAAAAGTTACTCATTTAAAAATCTTAATTTCCGTAACTATAAGACATTTACAAAGTGATATAATTAAACACCCGATTTCATGCAATCAGGTAAAATCATTTACTACACACCATATAATTAATTAAATCCCTGACTTAATAATAATATCTTATTTATTAATTATAGCATTACATTTTAATTTATTTTGTTTTAATATTACTTTACAAATTCATTTTATTATAAACTATAATTATTTATTTATGTATATTTATTCAACAAGGATATTTAACAATTTATTTTAATGCATAAGCTAAACAAACACATTTAATCCGACAATTCCAATCAGATAAACCAAATGCAAAAATAGTTACTTGACCACTAACTAGGGTCAAAAAACAAACTTCAAATGACGCCAGCTGACAACAAACAAAACTAACATCATTGACAAGGTAGCAGACTGGATACTCATCCTCTTTGAGGATGATGGCTAGGGTAGGGGACCATGTGCTATCTCTGATCAATAGCTCCATTGGGTTTAAGACACACTCAAACTTGTCAATTCAGGTGGAGTCGATGCCTAGTACTTGCAACCTGCAGCACACAAAACAGTCATGCAAACATATCCATATAAACAGGCACATTGTGAAAGGGAATCACAACGTTGCAAGGTACTCACAAGTGAGTGATGCAACACTATCCCTTTCACTCAATCACATACACTCAGTAATCAAATCAACTCATAAATAATTAGCTACATAGCAATCAGAATGATAATCACATAATGGTCATGATAAAATAATCACATACTGATCATAACAATGCATCTAACATCATTTACTGTATCATAAAACATATCAACTGCTTAACATCATTAGCACATACCCTTTAATGTCCCTATTACTTTACCTTCATCTCCAAGTTCCAAAGCTGACTACCTGCACATCCACGGTAAGAATGGAGGGGCACAACATAATATAGAAAGTAAAAATTGAAGTAAAATTTTATTTATAACTTACTCACAAAAAGTAAAATGATAGAAAGTAAAAATTAAATGCATATACTTGATTGTTTTTCTTGTTATCACTTAATTTTTTCTGAAATAATTATCGCACCTTCTCTCAATTGGTAAAATTTATTAATTGTTGCACTTATATAAATATTTTTGGGCGGCATTGTGTTTCTTTTAAATTATATTTGTTGGCTATTTATTGTTTCATATACCTTTTCATTTTTATTAATTTAATATATGTTGGCATTCAATATATTTTAATATGTTTTTTTTGTTTTTGTTAACATGCTCACATTCCACTCTGTGTTGCCACTGTAGGTTACGCCTCTCGGCGTAAACATTCCACTTCGTGTTGTCACTGTAGGTTATGCCTCTTGGCATAATATGTAAAAAAAATAAAATTATTCCTTTCCTACATAAATAACTTTAAAAGGTAATGTGTGGAGAAAAAAAAAATTTGATTAATATTTTTTAATTCAATAATTTTAATGAGATGTCAATTTTTATCTAAATTTTTAATAATATACATATCATCGTGGAGAGGATTCTCTCTTCTAATGCATCATAAACTTTTAATGTCTAATCAGTCTCATGCTTGATTATAAAACCTACTTGCAATCAATTCAAAAAATTCATAATAAAAAAAAAATCTAGACTTCAAGCTCTACAAATTTATGTTTTCATATTTTTATGAAAATACCCTTAGTTGGAGTAATCTAGAGTTGAAATTAATTTTCTTCTATATTTATCTCAAAAGAAGGGTTAGGTTGCGACATCGACAATTTCAACCAAAACTCTTTTATCTGAAAATATTTCAATCAAAACTCTACTTATAAATTGAACCTAATTTGAATTTTAAAATCATGTTATATCAATTTAAGTCTAAAACTCTTTGTGCCATGTAGATGCCAAGTATTTTTAGGCGAAACTATTTTGTCCAAAACTATTTTACTAGCCCAAAATGTGACACAACTCTAAACTTTCACCTAAAAGCCTAGCAACAAACCATGTATCAACCAGCAAAAGCTAACATAGACTTGGAAAATTCAAAATAGCGGGATGGAACACAATCCTTACAACAAATGAACATGTAGAGGCTAAAGAAAAAAGAAAGTAAATGGGGAACTAATTCAAAGGAAATCAAAATATAGGCTCAAGTAGGTAAATGTCCAACTAGTAAAGAAGAGACAAGTGTAAAGGATAATAAAGTTGTTACCTATTTTTGCTAATAGCTCAATCAAGTAGAGCTATTATGATTTTCAAACAAAGAATAGGGTACATTTTATTTCTGCTATATTACATTTATGTGCATAAACAAAATCAGAAGATTACATCACTAGATTGCATTTATGCAAATACATATAACATAGGAGAAAGACAAAAGCTTTGCAAGAAAAGTAATCTTTATTGATAATGCAAATGAATAAGGTCTCACACAAGCCACGAGACTGGCTGTTTCAATGCAAATAAAAGAAAAGCTATACATTTGTAGATAAAGAAATGCACATATAAAGAAAAGTGACCCGTCTTTGCCTAAATGACGAGTCTTGGTTGAGCTGCCTTGTGTCATCTTTGGTCCTCCTGCTTACCTTGCATCCAGTTGTTGCTCCTAATTGTCTACATCTGAGAGAGAGAGTTTTGTTAGAGCAATGAAGGATCACAAATCAGTATATGTACAAGCATCTAAAAAGCATATAACTTGACCTTCATTTGCATTAAAACAGTTTGCATATCATATGTCCAAGAAAGCAACAAAACTATCAAACACATCTGTCATATGCACATATTTTCTAACATGTTTGCTTCATGTGCAAGTATAGGATAAATAATGGTGTTGTTTTGATTCATCAAATTACAACATGTGGGATAAAATGTGGCTCCCATAAGGGTTGAGCCCAACATGTTGCCTTCATATGTTTAGAGGGATAGAATTGTTATTTATCTTAGTGCCTTAGCCCTATCCTAAGTCATTTATGTATATTGTTGATAGGAATTAAGATATAAAAATATTCATCATATCATAAGCATATCCACCTCTCTAGTCCTGCTACTCAGGTACTTGCATGTGAATAACATTACTGAAGAGGTGAATACATATGCTTATGCTAAAGATATCTATCCTTATTTCTTGAGGACTCTATCAAGATATATCAAAAATGAATAATGAGAAATGATCAAAGGCAATGTCAAACCATAAGCATAGTCATTCTTCATCAAAGAACCTGGGACTTTACAAGGAAATCTTTCTCTTAAGGTCACATCTCACCACTGTGGCAAAGGCATGATAGGAGTGATAATCATACTGGCAGTGATTGCATGTTCAGAGGTGTCAAAGGTGCATACTGGACACATAGATACAAAGTAAATGCAGACTGTAGATGGGCATTGAAGATTTTAAAAGCATAAACAATGAATATTACTTGGGATGGTCTGAATATATGCCGAGACAACAGGAACAACAAGATCAATCTTATATTAGAGGGCAGTTTATTGACATTCAAATATTTTCCCAAAGCAAACAGAGACCTTGGGTCAATGAGAAGATTCTAATTCACCTGGAGGGTATAGTGTTATAGGAATATGGACAGTCTCTCTTTAAAAGCATGGCAATGTGAAATGAACAATATAGAGAATGCCATCTCAACATTAAAGGCAGTAAGACTCCTAGAGACACAACAATCTATTTGTTGTCCTGAAGATCAAAACATGAAAATTGGTGGGATCACAGTGCAAAGGTCAAAGCTTGGAGTACTCAGTATAGAGCTAATAGGTGTCACAATGAAGTGGAGCATGATCAGTTAATTATAACAATACATTGTGGGCCTCAAAGATCATATGATGTGCTCAATCACAGTGGCATAGTCATTTGTTTTTACAAGTGGTGGTGAATGCAAGAGAGGTGCATTCAGTAAGTAACCATAACCCAAACAGTGGATATCAAGCATGGAGTCATATCCTGGAAGCATCATATTCCTCAATGAAATGAAATATTGATAGTATTCTATAAGCATCAAATTATAAGAAAGTTGTCCAGGTTCACTTATGCTCTATAAGCTTCTAAGTGTAGTGAAGCAGTGTTATACTTCAAAATGACTGATAATCAATCTTATGCAAAAGATTCAAGTAAAAATTTGAAATCTTTTAATCTGCCCTATGCCTAAAAGGAATGAAAATGCATTTTATGACCTTTTCCATTTTAAATGATCAAGTAATGGAATGACATTATGAAAGCATATGCACAAAATGATTATCTAAACCATACATAGTTGTAGGTGGATACATGAAAGGACAATGACCATATAGTCCTGAGAGATGGACGATAAGGGCAGTCTTTTCAAGTCCAAGGTATAGTGAGTAACTAATTCTCTGCATATGGGACATGATTCAAGAGATGAGCATGATTGGTCATGTCATGGGCCATTAAGCTGTAGGTTACAAAAGCAAATTTTGTTCTATAAATTTGAGGGTCAAATGAGCAAATAGGTAATAGACTCCCTAGAGATTCATAACAGTGATCTAATACAATAGAAACATGTATCTTTGAATCAATAGTGCTCTCAGGAGAATGGAGATGGACATGGGTTTCATATAATTTCAAATGAAAAGTTATGCCATAGTGATCTAGCATAATGGAAGCAATAAGCAACCATTCAATGACAAAATACTCAATACATGTGGAGATCACTATAAATTTGTGTACATAAAAGCTTTGAAAAGAAATAATATTTTCTATAGATTGGAAAGCATCATAACTAAAGCCAAAAGGAGGGTTTATTATGGTCAAGCCAAATGAAAATGAAAGTTTCATAGCCATACTGAAAGTAGCTAACCCTCGGGCACTTGCAGTAAAAAATGGAGACCTAGAATGGTCAAGCAATAGGAGTTTCTATTGAGAGGATGCCCAGAAAGGAGTGAATGTTTGTCTTCATTTTTAGGAAAATCCTACAAGAACAATGAAACCCTCATTTTCCTAACAGAGGTGCAGGTCGAGCATGTGAGATAGAGATCCCAAATGCTTGCACAGAGATGAAACTTCAAAGGAAAGCAAAAATAGTGAGGGGTTTTTCTGCAAACCTAGAGGTCGAGTCACGACCATAATATACAAGAGATAAATGATGAAATGGAGCTCGGGTTTTAGTAACCTAGAATGATTTTCTCTGCATACATTTAAACCCATTTGGGGTTTCAAAAAGAAAACTGAAATATACAGAGAATATTGAAATTTCCTCATACAGATTCATGAAAACCATAAGATCTATAGGAAGAGAGCATATTTTTCATAATACATTGAAACCCACTTGGGGTTTTGAGTTTCAATCCCAAAATAAACATCACATGGGTAGCCCATTAATAGAAACAAGGACTTGTTTTACCAGTAGCATCTAGTATGGTCGTGGCCATTAGATGATTTTTTAACGCAGAAATAAGGATATGGCAACCATTGAAACAAGATTTTGTTTTCCTTGCAAAAGAAAACAAAATTTGCATGAGAACTACATGATCGAAACTTACCCAGCTGGTTTTGTTCTTGTTCTCCAAAATTTTTTGTCTAAAAATGCTTTCTCAGGGCTTGAAGAGAGGTCTCCATGGCGGCCAAACACAAAAAAAACAACAGAAAAAGTGAAATAAATGTGAAATGCATTAAAGAAAGCTACAAGAGCCGCGACCTGAGAGGCCAAAAATCATTGAAAATGAATATTTTTACCCAAATTTGCTTTCAAAGACAACTTACCAATTTTCTTTTGGAGAAAATTAACAGGGTTTTTCCCAGAAAAGTCTTTGTATCTTGTAAAATCCACCATAAAAGCTTGCAACAATGAGTTTCCTCAAACCCTTGTCGGCAGCTAAGGCTTCTTCTAGAAGCTTGAAGTGAAAATGAATTGTTTCTTTTGCATTTTCCTTGGTTTTGTTCATTAAGGTTTTTACCCTAAAGGATGTCAATAACATAAGTTATTTTTACCTTTTTTTCAAAAAAATGTTGCAACAACTAATGTCTGTCGTGGGTCTTTCATGCCTAGTAAATATGTTCCTTGTATTTGCTATGAGCATAGAAGTCTTTAGGACTTATAAACTTTTGCATTGATTCCTTCATATGGCCGAATAAGGGCCTTGTAATTTTTGCATTTGTTTCAACTTGTAAAAAATTTGACTAGTGATATTGTTATAAATCACTTAGTCAAAATCCTATTTTAAATGCAAAAATAAAGTAAATTATGCCATGTAAATGCCTTTATGAATATTGTTGTGGAGTTATGCTTTTGCAAGCATATAGAGGCAGTTGTTACAGTTTGGGAACATGTGCCCAATCATAGAGGGGGTCTTTATTCATCTTGTTGGAGGATATGGAGGGAATATAGTGGTGATTTTGCATGTCTAGATGCTTGGCATGGTTAAAATTACCTTTTTCACACATGGGAGCTCATTTTGGAGGGAATCTAGTTGCTAGATTTTATGCTTTTTGGAGGCATCCGACCCAAGTCAGTTGGTGGTTCCTATTTTGGTGCAACTGCTTGGGGGTTGAGGGATATAGTCATCTTTTGACTCATTGGTATTCAATTCTTATAATGCAATTTCTAGAGTTAGTGATTTTTACAATCCATACTCAAACTTGAGCATGCTTTGTAACTCTTTTGGAATATGAAATACATAGAAGACCTTGGATGCTATTTATTGTGATATTTTTCCTTCTTATTCTTGCAGAGTTGTGTATTATCAAGTGATTGATCAAGTTACTTGTGAGGTATCATTATTTCCTTGTGACTTTGTCTCATATTCTATACCTTTTCTGCAAAAGTATGTCTATGCAAGTTGCAAACTATCTAAAAAATGCTTATGGTTTTCTAATTGTGAAGTTATCTTCATTTTAAGGGTTAGTGCAAAGGAATGCGGTAATAGGTTGTGTAAACTTAGTTTTAGTCATTGTAGACAAGTGTTATGCAAATTTAAGTTTTCATTGTCCTGGTCAGTTTGGTGAATCACTTCTTTAATCTTTCTGTTCATTTTTAGTTTCTTAGTTTGCATATTATTCTTCCCTTTTCCCTGTCGAAACAGTAGAATAAGTTAGATTTAGGTGAGAGCCAAGAGGAAGCTGACCTTCTCCGGAGGCTGATCTCCATTTTCAGACCTTACATTTTTGTGAGATCTTCCAATGTTGTCTCTGGATTGTTGAATTTTCTGATTCAATAGGGGTGCAAATTTAGTAGATAACAAAAGCAAAATAAATAGAACACAAAGCAAGACAGGAAAGAGTAAAAAAGATAATTATTAGAGTAAGAGATTAGGGAAAAATGGAAAGGGCTTTCAATATTTCAAATGATTTTCTAAGAGGCGGGTTGCAATGTAGAGGACAAATCTCACAAGTGAGAAAGGTGGAAAGGTTAAGTGAAGAGGGTATTAGGCCTATCAAATTTTCCTTGATGAGAATAGAAGACAAATACTAGGTTTTAAGCACAAAGAGGATTTTGAAGGGTTTTTTTTCCTTCTAGATGAGGATCTAACCTTAATTTAAGAAGATGGAAGAAGAGAATTGACCAGAGTAAGAGCAACAAGAGACAAAGGTGAAAGGGTGTGGTTGTAAAATAGAAAATCTACCATACCAATTTAATACGAGAAAAATGTATCAAGATAGCAAGATGGAAAAAAAGTGAAAGAAAAAAAACAATGGCAATAAAGAATGTAACAAAGAAAACATGAGAAAAAAAAGGTGAGGATTATACCTTGAGTCATATTCTCCAAGGAAAATAGCAAGTAGGTACTCCCCAGGAGCACTTAAAATTAATGTGTTGGAATTGTAATGGTTACCCTTAGATGAGGGGACCTAGGTTTTGGCATGTCATTGATGGAAGAGGAAGATGCATAATATGCTTCACATAAAGTATGATGGATGCAAGACAAGATCCTACTTTTAAAGGATAAGTGAGGTATATAGTTTGGAACATTGTAATTAGAAATGGTAATAAAGGTTATGTTGGCATAATGGCTTTAATAAAAAAACATGGAGTAAAAATATTCAACTAGAAAAAGACGACAAAAATAAGCAATACGTTGACTTTAAAACATTAGAGAATGTTGAAGTGAGCAGCCAAGATGTTCAATCTACAACAACAAATAACCCCCACAAGAGAGAGAGAAGCAACAATGAAAGATGTTATTCCACCAAACAAGAATTGCAATATGATACAATACGATCAATATGCTATACAATACAATACATGCTAGAGATTCCTTGCTTATAAAGGCAAGGATGAGAGATAGGATTAGACAAGATCTTGACAAGTGTCTTAATCCTATCACATGAGACAAATAACTCATAACTACCTAGGATGATGTGAAGTATAGATAAGACAACTTTGACATGTCTAGATAAGACAACTATGACTTGTCTAGATAAGACAACTAAGACTTCTAGAAGAAAGCTTATATCCTAAGTAAACTTAACATGTGAACTAAGTCCCCTAAGTCCCTAGTAAACAATTAACTAGGTACAAGACTTGTTCACACCAACACCCCCCCCTTAAGTTCAACTTAGGGAGGAAAAAACTAATGCAAATATGCAAAATATGGGTCCCAACAACAAGGCTTGATGAGGTACCCATGTACAAAACAAAAAAGCTCTCACAAGCGGAGAAAAGGAGAAAAACCCTATGGGAGAAAACTCCTCTCCAAAAGAGAGAAAAAGCTAAAAAGAAAACTGAAGAAGGAAGGGGGACTCCTCAAGACCCCCTAAGGACAACTTCCTTCACCCTAAGCACCAATCACAACTGAAGATAACGAGGTGATACCAAAGGTTTAGTGAAGATTTCTACAACCTGCTGATCTATAGACAAATACTCCAAGTTGAGAACACCATCTTGGATGAGTTGCCTGATGAAGTACATGTGGATCTCAATATGCTTAGTACGCTGATGCTCCACTAGGTTGCGAGAGATATGTATAGCACTCTGGTTGTCACACCAAAGAGTAGTGGGCTTAGTGGATGGGAATCCAAACTCAGTCATCAACTGACGAAGCCACAAAACCTCTTGACTAGCCAAAATTGCACCTCGATACTCATCCTCTATCAATGATAATGCAATAGCAGTTTGCTTCTTGTATGACCATGCAATCGGACCAGAACCAAGGCAAAAGACAAAGCCATAGGTAGAATTCTGATCATTGACATCACCATCCCAATTTGAGTCAGTGA
Organism: Sequoia sempervirens; assembly: GCA_007258455.2. Classification (NCBI taxonomy): domain Eukaryota; kingdom Viridiplantae; phylum Streptophyta; class Pinopsida; order Cupressales; family Cupressaceae; genus Sequoia; species Sequoia sempervirens. The sequence goes on along the minus strand of VDFB02000017.1, from coordinate 264,188,456 downwards.
AGCCCACTATCTAAGATGCACCTGATGTGTAATTAATGTCAAAATGAGTAGTGCCTTGAATGTATCTCAAGATACATTTGGTGGCCTTCCAATGACTCTCATGAGGCTCCTGTGAGAAGCGAGAGATGATTCCAACCACAAAGGAAATATCAGGATGACTATATGTCAAGTACAAAATACTACCAACCAACTACTGATACAAGGTAGGATCTATTGTAGGAGTAGTGCAACCGGTATACAATACAACACCTGACTGAAAAGTAGTGGGGACAAGCTTGCAATTAGCCATGCCAAATATCTAAAGCAAATCAAGAGCATACATCTGCTAGAAAATGAAGGTCCCCTCAGAATTCTGATGAACCTAAAGACCAAGGAAGTAATGAAAAAGGCTAAGGTTGGTCATATGAAATCACTCCATCAATGCTCACTGTGTACTTTGAATCATGTAAGTAGAACTCCCTATGAGAATCAAATCATCCATGTAGAGCACAAGTATGAGTAGATCCTCTCCATGTCTCTAAGTATAAACTGTGGGATCGAAATGGTAGCGAGTGTAGCCGAAAGCAAGCAAGAAACTATCCATCTTCTCTTACCAAGCCCGAGGGACCTGTTTGAGACCATACAATGAACCTCAAAGCCTACAAACAAGTGAAGAGTCCTACACAAAACCTTGTGGCTGCTCCATATAAATTTTCTCATGAAGATACCCTTGCAAGAAAGAACTCTTCATATCCATCTAATACACTGACCACCCCTGTGATGCAACTATAGAAAGAACAATATGAATAGAATCCATCTTGGCAACAGGAGCAAAGGTCTTGGAATAGTCAATTCCTTCAACCTAAGAAAACCCCTTTGCAACAAGACGAGCCTTGTACTTGTCAATAGAACCATCTACTGCATACTTGGTATGATACACCCACTTGGATCAAACCAACTTTCTTCCCTTAGGAAGAGGCACAAGATCCAAAGTATGATTCTTCATAAGGGAAGAATACTCATCAGTCATAGCACTATCCCATTTTGGAATACCTGAAGCATCTAAAAACTTTTGAGAATCATTTGAAACAACATGACTCAAAATACTAATTCCTAAAGTTTAAGAATGAGTGGAACGAGTGTCTGTGGGATCTCCAACAAGAGGACTAGCCTCCTCAAGAGTAACACGAGCCCATCATGGCCTAGTGGGTGGATTAGGAAGAGGTGGATTAAGACCATCATCAAAATCTTCCTCAAGTAGCAGAACATCATCAACTGAAGAAGATTGAGTATGTTGTGATGAAGAGGAAGTAAAAGGAGGATCTATCTATGTGAAGGACTCAACAAACTAAACATCATGATGAAAATGAACCTCCCTTGTGTCAGGATCAAACAATTTGTATGCCTTCACATCCTCACAATAGCCAAAAAAAATGTACCATTGACTCTTCTTCTCCATTGATTTACACCAACCATCCAAAATGAATTCCCAAGCATCACTACCAAATACTTTGAAAAAGGATACATTAGGATTGCGATGAGACCACACCTCCTCAGGAGTCATATTTTGGACTACCTTGTGGGGCATATGATTCTGAATATAATTGGCACAATTGACAGCTTCGGTCCAAATGTTGGAGCCATGGACCTAGACTGAATCATACAATTGGCCATCTCCTTGAGAGTCATGTTCTTTCTTTCTGCCACACCATTCTATTGAGGAGTATAAGGAATTGTGTGTCGATGAAGCATACCATGCTCACTGCAAAAATCCTAAAATTCCTTATTGACATACTCCCACCCATTATCTATGCATATCCATCGAAGAGAAAAACTTGGTTACTTCTCCACAAATTTTTTGAAGGTCTTGAAGATGGTGAGAACCTCACTCTTGAGCTTCAGAAAGTAGACCCATGTGTGTCGAGAAAAATCATCAATGAAGGTGAGCACATACTTAGCCCCTGAAAAAGAAGGAGTTGGGAATGACATGAGATCACTATGGACCAACTCAAGGGGTGTGGTTGCACGTGTAGCTTAACCCTTAGGAAAAGGATCTTGATGTTGTTTTCAAAGAACACAACCTTGACAAACACCATTCGTTCAAGAGATCTTTGGAAGACCAACCACTAAGTTATGTGCTTGCATTTACTGAAGATATCTATAGTTCAAGTGCCCAAATCTTTCATGCCAAATATTTCTCATTGAATCAGCAAGAGCAAAAAAACATGAACCCAATGAAGACTTAAAGCCATCAAATCGATACAAATGGTTCTTATGATCATCCATCCCTGTAGCAATAACCTTCTCAGGATCCTGCAACTGTCTACACATTCTATAGAGTAAACTCAATTGACTTCCCATCTCCAAAGTGACAAATTTGACATATCGAAAGTAGATTTGCTGAATTATAAAGAACAATAAAAACATCCTTAATGCACCCATTTAGCATCTAAACAAAGCTTGTCCCCAAAATTGGAATCTGTGAATAGTTCCAAACTATAATCTAAGAAGTAGAAGTATGAACAATGGAATCAAGAAGACCACGTGAATTAGTCATGTGATGTGAAGCACCTGAATTAAGAATCCAATTGTTTGAAGATGAATGAATGGACTGTGTCAAAAGAGCTTGCCCTTTTCCTGTGGAAGAAGGCTTAGACACTGAAATGTTACGCTTCTTCATAGCTTCCTCCAAGGCTTCTAGTCTCTTGAAACAATGAGTCGCATCATGCCCAATTTTTCCATAAAATGAACAAGGATCTCCTTTCTTTTTCTTGGACTTGGAAGAAAAATCTCCAAAGGTAGAAGAAGAAGGAGATGGTGTGGACTTTTGATTGTTCTTCGACTTCAGTTTGGAGGGATTCTCACTACCTAAAGATGATTATGTCTTTGGTTTCTTCTTATTCTTTCCTTTACCCTTGGATGATTGAGCCATTAGAGCATAATTCTTAGAACTAGATAGTGTATCCAACTGAATCAACTTGGCCTCCTCCCTAGTAAGACACTCACAAAACAACTCAAAATTAGGAATTTTATAATCTTTCCCCATGGCATCCATAGTTGAATAGAAGGTAGAAAAAAACACATGGTCAGGGTCTCTTAACGTAGATAGAATCAAGAAGATGCATCCATCACTATATTTTCATGCCCACACCCTTTTAACTATGACAAAATCAACTTGAATTGTGCAAGGAAATCCTAAATTGAAGGAAATGCATCTGGAGAGAGTGATTGAAGACCCACTTGAAGTTGCAAGACTTTGAACTGATTGGTTTTACCATACAAGTCTTCAAGTTTGTCCCAAACATTCTTAAGTGTTTTACACTCCGCAATATGAAACAACAAGTTATCAAATACATGTAAGCCAATGATCCCTTTTGCTTCATCCATTTTACATCTATGGATAAATTTTTCATTATCCCTTATGAATTCAGGTTGTTCTGCATCTAACATTGGCCATATACCTTTAGATTGTAACAATTGAGTCATTTTTAGCTTCCATGTATGATAATTATGTGGAGTGAGTGGTTCAATTTTCCTTATATTTGCCATGTTGGATAGAAGAACACCAAAATAAAGAAGACAATGTGCCATTTAAATTGTGCCTTTCACCCCCCACAGAATGTATTAGAACTCAATTTGCAACCCCCCAACAAATTACAATGAAGAAATTTTGCAATTTGTACAAGTGACAAGCTCAAATCAACCGTTTATAACACACAGTGATTTTTATAATTTAAAAAAGTGCTTATCAAAACTAAAAATAAGAGATTACAAACAGATTCCTTGCAATTTTTTGATCAATTTCAAAACAAAGTTTGTCAAAATTCAACTTCATATGCAAAAGTTATGTTAGTTACAAGTAATAAATGCACCTATACCTTCAGGCTGAAAAAGCTAAAAAAAGAAAAATATGAAAAAATCACCTACACCACTACGAAGTTCATCGAACCATATTTTTGATGATATCTTATTTTCAAAAATCTGACATCATGTCGAAAAGTTATGCAAAAATGAAGAAATGACCTAGAAGAGGCACCTTCAAAGTTGAATAGGGACAAAAAATATCACTAATTGGGTGCAAAAAATTAGCCCCCAAGCGCTGGAACTTGGTCACCCACGTGATTACATCAGTGGGTGAGGCAAAACTTCGACGGTTTTGGAAACTGCTAGTGGTTTAGGCAGAGTGGTCACATGGATGGTTAGCTGACACAGTTTCCACTGGCAGTTATCAAAACTATTAGGCGGCGGTCAAAAAGATACTGCCGCTGGTGGCTACCTGCAAATATCCACAGTTAATAGAGCTATGGGAATTAATTTCTATGGGCAGAAGTAAAAACCAAAATGTTGGTGGGGGAAATCAACAATGGCTAGTGAAATGCCATAGTCTTCAATCCACATAGACCAAAAAAATGTGGTCGATGGAAACTTTATAGCACTCGGTAGGAAGAAATGACCGGAGAGACTTTGAAGCACTTGAAATTTTTTTTTGAACGGACGATAGTGAAAGAGAATGGGCCGACAGGAAAGAAAATGGATGCCAACAGTAAGGGTACATTCGACTTTAATAACTGATAGAACTATGCAAAAACTGACAAATGTGACAAGGTACGACCCTTAACAAAGTCCATAGAAATCTTAAATTGAACCCAATAAATATAAATGTTGACTAAACAATAATATGCCCAAAAAAAATATTTAGCACAATAGAAATATATATATATATATATTAAAAGAATTCCGTCAACTGGTCAAATTGGTTGTGCGGGGTGGCCGTACGACTGCCTTGCTAAAATTTTTTGCCTCAAAACAACTTTTTCCAAATATAGGAAAATTGTATATCAAAATTATTGCAAATGACCACCTGGACGCAATGGCAAGGCTATTTTTTTTCCAAAAATGCTCCTATAAAAAAACTATTCACCAAATCTGAGCTTCAAACCCTTGTTTGCCAAAGTTGCAAATGGAGACCAAATTAAGTGAAACAAAAGTTAAATATAACTTTCTCAAGCCTTCTATATGCAATGAGACAGCCAAAAAAATTACCACTATAGCCAAAAGTGTTGCAATCACCAGATCTCACCAAAATGCATACATGCAATGTAGGATTAAAAAATCTTTGCAAACCCTTTATGATTCTCAAGATCGTATTGAAATGCAAGAGAAGAGCATACGAGGAATTCACAAGATCATACAAGAAACTCAAATCACAATAGAAAACTTGATGGTAGAAACTCTCTAATGAAAGAAAATGGAAGGGCCTTGCAAGATTCAAAGCTCTAATACCATGTTGAAGTGAGAAACCAAGATCTTCAATCTACAACACCAAATAACCTCCATAAGAGATAGAGAGAAGCAACAATGGAAGATGCTATTCCACCAAACAAGAATTGCAATATGATACAATATGATCAATATGCTATGCAATACAATACATGCTAGAGATGCCTTGCTTATAAAGGCAAGGATGAGAGATGGGATTAGAAAATATCATGGCAAGTGTCTTAATCCTATCACATGATACAACTAACTCATAACTACCTAGGATGATGTGAATTATAGATAAGACAACTAAGACTTCTAGAAGAAAGCTTATATCCTAAGTAAACTTAACATGACATGAACTAAGTCCCCTAAGTCCCTAGTAAAGAATTAACTAGGTACAAGACTTATTCACACCAACAAGTTTATGGTGGCATAATGGCTTTAATAAAAAAATATGGAGCAAAAATATTCAACTAGAAAAAGACAACAAAAATAAGCAATACGTTGACTTTAAAACATTAGAGAATGGGTAGACATATATATATATATATATATATATATATATATATATATTTCATCTTTTTCCCAATAGGGGAAGTTCTTTCATCAAGATATTTCAATGCATGGATATCAAATGAACAAACTAAAATTTTATGCAATCAGGAGGATAAAAATATTATATGGATTATTAAAGAGGAAAATTTCCAATTGGAAAGACATTTAAATAATTAGGATGTTGAGGATATTACTCATTTTAGTGAAGAACTACTTGTTTTATGTGGCACTTTTAATTTTAATGTTTGCAATGGTTTAAACAAATGGAAGAACTACAAAAATGATACATGCAAGACCTACAATGGTACAAGTTTTATTGAGTATACCAATTGTTATTGAAGCTTGATTGATAAGATAATGAAGGATGTGATTGAAGATCCCCTTGGAGATTTAAAATTAGACTATAGCTAATATGGATAATATTATCTTATCAAGAAAAAATTTAACATATGTTTAAGGAGCAACATAATCGCCAACCCCAATAAAGGGGGAAATTATTTAAAGAAAGAAAACAATGTTGTCTTCAAAGAAATATTAAGGTGACTAATGTAAAAAAAATAAAAAAAGAGATCATAGGCTCTAAAAATTCATGATTTAATAGGCATAATTCAAGAGATATTTGAGAGTTGTAAAAGGGAAAAGAATAAGAATAAGAAAATAGTCATTTCCCATAAATTCTTAGTTTGATGAGGACCACAAAGGTAGAAGGAGAGCTCATAAAGAATTAGTTAAAGAGAAGGAAAACATAAAGGTATACAAGCATATTGTAAAATTAAAACTAGGAGTGTTAATCAACACAAGGAGAGAATACTTTATATATCTACCAAAAAACAAAAACAAAACTATCTTTCCTAGGAACTTCAACTAAGAAAAACAAAATATCCACTCAATAGTATGAATATGCAAAACAATTATATAAGTCAAAATCATGGGTTAAGGTCCCCCTAAGGTAAACACTATAAAAAAATTGTTCACTAAATACAATAGGTTAAGGAAGGTATTAGCAAATTGGGTGCAAGAAAGGCTAGTGACATGATTGATCTTCAAGTTGAATATCTAAAAGTGGGAAATAATAATCCTTTCCCCTCACATTTTGAAAATATTCAACATTATTCAACATGGGTGTACAAGACATTGGATCACTAGACCATCATGATCAATCATTTGTTTACAATGTTATTTGGAATCATGGTTGAGCACTAAACTAGAGAGTGGGTAGAAGAAAAATAAATTAAAAAAAGGGAAAAACAAGTTTTAGACTAAAGCACTCAACAATTGAACATGGAACCACTTTGAGACATACCATTAACAAAGTATAGAATGAAAAATAGGATGCTTATTGATGTTCCTTTGACTTCAAGATGACTTTTGACATGATTCCCAATCATAAATTATGGTGTATGTAATGACCTTGGTATCCCAATGCAATTGAGAGTGGTTATACATATGCTCTACAAAGAGGTTCAAATAAAAATTAGAACTCAAGCAAGAAATTCAAAAATGTGTTAGGAGAAATATTGGAGTTTATGCTCATTCTCTCCTACTCTTTTTGGTTGAATTTGGAAGGTGGGGATGGTGTTATTCTGGGATAATATGTTGTATGGATTATTTTGTATGCTAATAATCTTATTTTGATTATTGGGTCTATTTAAGAATTGCAAGAGCGCTTGAATACCCTTGAACACATTTGTAAAGAAGTGTGTATGCAAGTTAACTCTAGAAAAACCAAAGATCGCGATCTTATCCAATAGAAAGAAAAAAAAATCAACTTTTATTTAGAGGAAGCATTCTAGAAGAAGTAACAAAGTAAAAATACCTTGGAATTAACTTCAATAAGTTTAGTTGGGAAATTTATAGAAGGAAGAGAACTTTTGGAGGCTTGAGAACACTTTTTCCCCCTAAAAATAGATGTAGAGAGGTAGAGTTATGGGTTTGGAAAAGTAATCTAATTTTATTTAGGTTGTTAGTAATTATGATAGCTTTGTATGGATGTGAAATATGAGCTAGTGACACTTCATACACCAAATAGAAGTAGGTAGAGAATCCAAATATGCATGATCATAAGAAAATTCAAACCAAAAACTTTGGCCCCTATAAGATTATTCTAGTTGAAACAAGTATAATTCTTGTTGAGTTCATTGATATGTTGTGTCTCTTATGATATATGAAAAAATAGAGCAAATGGAGGAAAATAGATGGCCTGAGGTTGTCTTTAAATATGTTCTAAGTGAGAAATAATTTATGGATGATGCCAAATAAAAGGTGGATGGAAAAATGGCACATTCACTTGAATGCATATCTTAATAATAACACATAAATAAAAATGGTTTATGTAGATAAGTTTCACAAGTCTATGTGGGAAAAGGAATAAATATTACCTTGAGAAATTGAACTACACTTCTAACCAGCAACAAAAGGCCTATTTAGGAGCCAATATCCCTTGGAAAGAAAATAATCTCATAGCTCAACTAAGGACTAACTTGCATCATATTCAATGTGAAATAGATAAATGGAAAAGGCCAAAAGAGGTATGGTAAGAGAGAGCTTGTGTCTTTGCATAAATGTGACAATAGAAATAGAAAATAACTTTATTTTAGAATGTAAATCTTACAATGATATCTATATATGTTCAATAAGGAGACGGTTTAGAAAATGGGGGGTTCATTATCAAATTGAATAGAAAAATAATAGCACTTCAAAAAACATAAATTCTAGGGTCTACTATCCCATAATCTACTTTTTGGCCTTGTGGACATTTAAAAATATTTTATTTTATTCTTAAGGAACAACACTTTTGAATGCTTGTAAATGGGATAGAATTTAGAGGAAATTTTGTGGTAAAGTATTTTTGAGTCAAAATAGTAATGAGATAGATGACCTTCCCTAAAATTTTAATAATAAATTTTATGGTTAAGTGTGTTTGAATCAAAGAAAGACCTTAACATTTTTAGTCTTTCACCCATTCCTAATTAGCCATTACTCATCAAATTGAGCATGAAATGTTCAAATCAAATGCTACAATGTAGTGTAAAAGGAAAAATCTTAATTAAATAATTTAAAATTTCATCATTCTAATAATCAATTATCTATCTATACATCATCAAAGCATGGTCAAACCATTCAAACATCACTGTTACACCCCAAATGTAGGGTTACTATTTACTATTACTGCATAGGGTAAATATGGATGTAATGTGAATTATGGAGATGAATAAAACATGCTTGTGCCTTGTTATCAATATGAATGTTATCTCATTTGATGATTGTCTCATTTGAATGTTACCTCTGTTGATGTTATTCATGGTGAAATACTGCATATATGTGAATGAAAGGTTATTGAATTATCATTATTCTAACTTTGGAGATGTTAATGTGTATTGCATATTGTTATGAACAATTGACTGTTGTGTGCATGTGTTAGTGGATGCAGGTATGTCTCCCATTCCTCTAGGCGAAGGGGAAGTATCACTCGAGAGAAGATCTTGGTCGGATAACTGATAAAAGTAAACTATCCGAGCATATACACACACCACATTAGAATGATTGAGTTGAGTTAGTTTGTGGGTAATAGGTAAGTCATCCTTAGCCGATACGTCTACATTTGAGAGTCTTGTTTAATTTTGCATGCATTGGGTGATGTTTATCTGTTTGAGCTTTTGAGATCTTTCTTGTGCTATTATGATCATATGGACAAGTGGGATGTACGTGGAAGCATGAACTTATATATATGCACATGCATGTCAGTGAGATCTAACGACTCGTATATGCATATGTATAGATATACCCCAAGTACACACTTATCAATATGGTGGTAATTGTGAATGGCTATATGTGAAACGGATGTTAACATATATATATATATATATATATATATATGAGTATAGTATATACATGTATCCATACGTATATGTATATCGATACATGCATACATTGGTGAATGGACACACTCATACATATGCATCAATATAGATATACACACATACGTGTACATAGAGGCATATACATACATACATACATACATACATCCATACATATATATATATCAATATAAGAGTACACGAAACATTGTATATAATAAACACATTATAACAAATGTATGCATATATATATATATACATACATACATACATATACACATACTATATATATATATATATATATATATCGAATGTGTGCTTACTTTATAGACTTACGGTATATATACAAATATATATATATGTAAATATATATTAATGGATATATATAAATATATACATATATATAATAATATATATATTATACATATTATATATGTCAATTGAAATCGACTATCTCTTATTAATTAAAGTCTATTCATAAGGCTGACTTATAGTCTATATAGACTACAGAATGAAGGTCGATGTTGACCATGTCTTTGGAAGCCGATTTTATAGCTATCGACTGCTAGTGGAAACTGATTATCATTGTGTATAACACGTGACATATGGCGTAGCTTTGCATTTGACAATGTTGGCTATAGAATACTTGACTTAATTGATGTGTTTAATGAGACATTCTTGAATTCGTTTCACGTATTAAGTTGTATATGTTAATTCATTCACCATTTGGAAAAATTGAAGTCTGTTGTCATTATTTAGAAGTTGACTAAGTTTTATGGTGCCAAATATGAGGTAAATAGATTAGCAGATGGCACCACCTTTGTGTTGGTTTTGTTGTAGATGTATTCTCTCATTGTAACAATTTGAATTTTCCATGTGCATTTGGAATAAGTCTTTGAATTGTTGTCATGTAAACTAGTCGATCTGTAGGAGGTTTTGTTGAGTTTGTGCTTAGTTGATTGCCACCTTATTGTTGAGTTGCTTTGCATGGAGTTTTTTGTCATCTTACATGCCTAAAATGTAGGCTTTGAGGTGCTTGGTTGCTTTATAAATAGTTGAACCATTTCATTATGAGGGACACATTCCTTTCAAGAGATTATACATCTTTTGTAATTCTTATTTTCTGCATTATAACTAGCCATACTTTGCTTAGCATTGAGAGAGAGATAAGAAGAGAATTCTTGTAGTTTGTGATGAGATTATATTTTGAGAGGAGTAATCTATCAACTTGAGAGGTGGAGATTATAGTGACATTTCTTAAGAAGTTGTTTGTCAAACTAGTTGTTGTTGGAGAAGGTTGCTTTGCTGTCTTTAGTTTGGACAAGTGATAACAGGTATTAGGATCCCCTCTTTGTTATTTTATTTTGAATGATGTGTCTTGCTTGCATGGTTGAGATGTCTTTTCCAATATATGCATTAGTGAATGTAGATTATTTTGAAAAGGAAGTTGAAGCTATTGTACTCTTTTCATATTGTGTTTTTATGTACTCCATAGTAGGAGATGGGTGTTATCATAGGTATTATATACTAGGTACAATTGAACACAAAAAGCACATATGGTGCATTTAGCTAAGCTATTGATTTAACTAGGAAAGCTTATGCATACTCCTAGGAGAGATAATCCAATATGGGAGGGAATAGTTTACTTACTTGTAAGTAGGGTTATCCAAGTATTTAGGTTATCTTTGGAATAAAGGACTATCCATTGAATGGAAATACCTAGCTTGTGAACTTACTAGTTAAGTAGGTTTATTCATAGTAGACTAATATGGTTGTAGGTTATCTAGGATGATGGACTATCCATTGAAGGAAATAATTATGCGTAGATTAAGATATCCTTATTTCAAATCAGCCCTGAGTATTGTATGTGATAGATGAACCTCAATAGAACATACTGAATGAAACACTTTGGCCAAAGTAGTGTGATGACCTTTGGCTCCACTATCAGTTCACTGCGATCTAGTATTACATGCTAGACAGAGATTGTAGGATTACAAGTTCTAGTTATGTAGGACACAACACTATGCTTAATTGATTGTTGTTATCAGTTACTCTACCAATCTCTTCGTCGAAGGGAAGGACCATCTATCGAATGATAGATGTGCGGGGGACCACATTATGAGTTTGTGGTTGGTGAAAGAGTGCCTAAGTGATGCTTGTCCTCTACAGCAAGCGACATAAGAACCAAGATTTGAAAGGGGATCCTCAACCGTCTTACAACTATTTGTTCTAAAGCTCTTAGAGCTATGTTTGTAAATATATGTTTCTTACATTGATGTATTTATGAAATGAAAAGGAATTCATGTTGTAATATGTTATGCATTTTGATTGAAAATTATCAATAAAGAAAATAATTTTTTTTATTACATTGGTGTTGTTACTTAGTTTATTTACTCGTTTGGTGTAAATCATAAATTTTTACTTCATAGAAGGGTTAAAGTATGTTACAATCACTAGCATTAACATATCCATCATAATGATAGATTAAGTGTCTTATATGTTGTTTGAATTATCTTCAAACTTTTTGAAATCCATTAAATTAATTCCAAGGTTTTGAAAGACTCCTAGCACATCAAACTCTAAAGGTATATGTAGATACCATCAAGTCTAAATAGAAAAGGTGAACAAGTTTTTTCAAGTCACAAATCCATAGGTTGAATCTGTAGAAGATCAAATCTACAAGAAATAATTGAATCTTTATTTACAAGCATTAGTTCCACAACTATAAAATTGAACAAAAGCAAAAGAAGAATCATTTATGAATGTGTCAAAGCATTATAGTATCAAATATAATTAACATTAGATTAGATTACTAAACATATTTTATATCTAAGAAACCTCTTCCCGCACACAAATCTAAGTACTTAAACACCCTTTATCAATTATAAAAAACATGTTTTTTTAGATTTATTGTCTCACTCCTTAAGGTAGGTAATCTAATTATATTTAATTATCTCTTTTATTTATCCTAACTTAAAAACTAGAAAATATATACTTATTTATTTCAGTTGAAAAGTTCATCTTCCTTCCAAAAAAATGTTTTTTTGTCACATAGTTGAATAAGTTTGTCCCTCTAGATTTTCTTTAGATTTTCTATATATGTTTTATTTCTACATTTTTATAAGAAAATAAATTCATGAAATGTTCAAAAATTACTTCTAAATTTTCTAAACAAAAACTATCTATAAATAAGCATGCTCCATAAGACCCTACTTTAAGGGTGTAGTCTCATGAAAGGAGCTTAGCTCCATTTTTAACTTTGAGATTTCTATATAACTAGACAAATCTATAAAACTTTAGTTTTCCCCCTCTCCATTGAACCATAGCCTAATGACATTTATTCCATTATATGCATGCAAAATAGTTTCCAACCTACATCAACCTACATTAATTGTGATTAAGGCTTACCCTCTACCTAGTGTTATGTTTTATAATTTTAAAAAATTAAAATTTGAAGGGACTCTTTGAGAACCATATAAATACACTCTTAATAAATCACCTTTATATACTCTCAAACTCGAGTAGTTTCTATATAGCTATAATATATGTAAATATGTTTTTTTGACAAATATTGAGGATAACTATGATGTCATTTCCCTCATTTATGGGGTTCCGAAGGTTAATCTTGGTTTGAATATGAGGTTTGAAGTGCAATGGAAGCCACTAGATGAAGGGTGGATAAAGGTGAACTTCAATGGGGCAGAAAAGGATAACCCAAGCCTATCTGGTGCTAGGTGTATACTCTGTAATTACAAAGGTGATCGTGTGGTCATGTGGGTGAAACATTTGGTGGATGGGACAAATAATGAAGCAAAGTTTTAGGTAGCTTTCTTGAGTTTGTAGTTGGGTAAGAGCTTGGGGGCTAAAAGGATTCACTTAGAAGGAGATTCATTAATCACGATAAATGTGATAAAGAAAAGGGCTCTAGGAAAATTCACTGTCAACAATTCACCATGGGAAAATTCACCGCCCCAGTAATTCACCGCCATAGAAAATTAACTGCCAAAAATTCATGCAATTAATTTTTCACGCGGTGAATTGTCATGACGTTGAATTTTCCCGCGTTGAATTGTTGAAGATGAATTTTCCATCGATGAATTGCTGGCGATGAATTTACAATATGCCAAGGAAAAGATCTACACCAAACTGGAAGCTTAGTAAATGGCTATCAGAGATCATTATGATTCTCGATAGCTTGGAGGACTTCAAGATATCTCATATCTACCGAGAAGGCAACGGAGATGCAGATCGACTTTCGAAGGTGGCAATTGAAATTGAGTATGAGCACAACAGTACGCTGGTGCCCTATAATATCGCCTCTGCACAAGTGGAGGATGGAGGGAGGGAAAGAAATGATGGCAGCCTTTGATTCGTTGTCAGAGCTAGCAACTAAGAGGGATTCGTTGGTGGTTAAACTCTATTTTAAATCCTAGATTGAGCGGATGTTTTGAGCAACATTCAGATAATAGAGACTACTATCAGCCTCGGTGCAAAGGACAAACAAATGGCTTTTCATGGGGTGGTGTCTGGAGCGAGGATGAAGAAAATTTTCAAGCTTCAGGAAGAGGAGACTCTAGGGTTGATCAAATCAATACTGGGTGCAAAGTTTTTAATGTCTGTGGATTGCTAACAAGTTAATTTAGATGTCACTTCAATGTTCATGGCTTGGCTCTTGGAGGCGCGTGAGGTTATTGAGATGGTTAGATTTTGTATGTGTCAGCCGGTTGTGGCACGGTGGAGGATGGCCATGGGCCATGGCAGTTCCAGGGTTGTGCTTACGGTCATCAAGTGGAGTTTTTCCAATGCTAACTGAGCCTTACAATGGGCCTTGGATCCCCTTTGTGATATGGAGCATGGGAGAAGATAAGGAGTCGAGGATGGTGGAAGTCACAGGGTACATCAATCTGTTAAAAGAATTCACAGGCCCTTGCAACTTTTGTGAATCAGCTGGAGGTACTTGCTCTGCTTGCAACGTAGGTTGGTGACGAGGAAGTGGAGATGGAGGACGTGGTGGTGGCGGGAATGGAGATGGTGGTGGATGAGGGCGCGTAGGGCTGCTGAATCGCATGACTGTTTTTTGATCGATGGCTGCATTTTGTAAAGTTTATTTTGCTCATTTGGGCTATGAAATTTCGAAGTGTATCCCGGGGTTGGGCCCCCAAAAGCCCCTTTCGAAAAAAACTAAGAAGTCATTTTAAAACCTATATATCTTATTAACATGCAAAGGAATTATTCAAGGTCTTGTAATGTGTTAATACATTGAGTGGCATAAAGGATCAATATTGGAATTATGTGTTACAAAAATATTAGTCATATATTAGATATTAATAGTTTATAATTTTATATATTGGTGAGTAATATAATATTCCTTATTCAAGTAAAAAGATATTTAGTATTAGATGTCATCATAAAGATACTAATTATATATGAATTTCTTCATTCTTCACAATGATGATGTAAAAAATATATTTCATTCTTGAGTAGTGGTCAAAAGAGAAAAAAGGGCAATGTAAGAAAACATTCACAAGATTTGACTAT
Source organism: Sequoia sempervirens (assembly GCA_007258455.2). Classification (NCBI taxonomy): domain Eukaryota; kingdom Viridiplantae; phylum Streptophyta; class Pinopsida; order Cupressales; family Cupressaceae; genus Sequoia; species Sequoia sempervirens. The sequence goes on along the minus strand of VDFB02000017.1, from coordinate 264,173,265 downwards.
AGAAATGGTTGTGAAGTTCAAACTTTATGTTTTGATATTTCCAATGTCTATTGTGGCACTATCTAATCTCAACCCATGCATTGTATGCATTGAAATCATCCAAACCATATAAATATTTGCTTGTGTATGATTACCATCTATATAGGTGATAGAGGTATAGATTGAACATTGTTTGTGTCCAACATTAGACCATTCTAGTTGTTAAATTCCATCATATACATATACAAACAAGACCTCTTGAAGAGCAGGAGTCCTTGCAAGGGAGCATAAATGTTGTTTTCGATATATTTGAGGTTGTTATAAAGGTTGTAGTAGAAGTCGTTTATATAGTGTCGAGTATTTGGAAGAGTGGTTAGACAAGAAACATGCTTGTGTGGTGTCATATTTGACGATATAGTTTTGAAAATAAAGTTTAAGTAGGGGACTTTTGAGGATAGCTATTTTGGAAAAAATGTAGCAATGTAAAATATCCCGGTAGGGTGGTTAGAAGCCAAAGTTGTCGCTTGGAAATCTTGAGGTTGAATTTATCATGGTTACTGAATTGTTATAATTTGTATATTTTGTCCATCCTCTCCCTCAAATTAGGCATGTAACTGAAAGAGAACTCCTCCAAGAATGCATAAAGAGTTGTGAATTTGAGAACAAATTTAAAGGTCGTATGCATTTAAAAAACCCCTCCAAAATAGGGTTGTAACTGAATGAAACAAGGTGTTAGATGCCTCAAATTGCTCCCTAATTGGAACTCCATCAATCTGGATTCTTAATTGAAGATGAACTCTCAATTAAGTGCTCAAAACTCCTGATTTTGCTCCACATGTTGGCAAAATTTTCTCAATCATTTCCATGATCCATGCAAAGCTTTAAAGCTTCAAAACAACTACTTTCTTCAAATCCATCATTTGAAAAATAATAAGGCACTTTATTTTGCATTTCAATAATAACATTTATTTGAAGTGATTTATAACTATCACTTAAAATAAAGTTTTACATTTAAATTTCAAATGCAAAATAAAAAGAGTTCTAATCAAATACAAAAGACTTATATTGACTAAGTCTTATGAGATATTAAAAAGACTTAAAAAAAATTAAGGCATAGGAAATGCCACAGCCTAACATAAGTGAATAAAGTTTTAAATAAAACTTAAGGCAAAAATGCCTTTACCCATCGAGCGGCCTTTCTAGGGTTTCAAAGCCCTAAAATGAATGAAAGAAATTCATTTTATTTTATTTCACTTGCTGGCTTGAGAGGAGCGCCGCCATAGAGAAAACCCTAGGGCGAGCTTTGTGCTGGAAATTTCTTTGTACTTTGATTATGAAGCTTTCTCTAGAAGATATTGACAGGAAAAATGCTTGGTAAGTTAAATTTGTCTTCAAATTTGGAAATTTCTTTATCTTTAAATTTTTTTGAAAGCTTTCCAGGCCACGACCTCTCTTGCAATTTCTGATGGTTTTATTTGTGAAATTTTGTTTTCTGTTGGTTCTTTTCTTATGGCCACCATGGATACACACTAGAAAGCTTGAACACGACATAATGAGTATTTTCCCTTCAAAACAAAAAAAGGTAAGATCTCTTCTTGCTTTTTTTGAACAGAAAAATGGGGTTTAACTTTTTGTTGAAAGAATGAGAAAAAATACTCTGTATCTTGCATAATTTAGGCCACAATTGTTCTATTCTTGTCATAAAACTCAAAATATTCACTTATTTTATACTTTGAATCTTCAGAAAAGATAAACAAAGCCTTAGGCCACAACTATAATGACAATTTTGAGTTTCTCTATGCTTGCATAATTTTTGAAGGCTTCTTCATATTCTTCTTATTCTATGTATTGATTTTCATGGATAAGTCATGGCCATACTTGATTCTTAATCTGGGTATTTTATTTTTAGAATATGAAAAAACAAAAAAAATTCCATATTTAAATTCCCATAGAATGATCTGCAAAAAACAATATAGCATAATGGGAGAAAACCAAACCCTTCAAGGGTTATTCTGCCTTCATTGTCATTTGTGAGGGTTTCTAGAAAAACCCAGGCCACCATGTTGTTACTTCTATATTCAGTGACTCTTATACATGGCATGATGTATCTTGTGGCATCATTTTGTATAAAAAGCATCTGTCATTATTTTAAAAAAAAACCCTGTATTAAATAGAGCTTTAAGGCTTAGTATATCTGATTCTTGGTGGAAGAAGTATGATATCATTTTGATTTAATATTTGATTTCCCTTCACTTGATCTGATTCCAGGTCTTCCATGTTTAGCACTAATTTTACTTCATTTGAAAATCATTATTAGTTGTAACAAAATATTTACTCTCAAACTAAATAATCTTTTATGCTTTTATGAAATTCCATGCTCTATGCAGATTGTAATGACTGTTTTCTTGCACTTGATATTCGACATTGAGTATTTTTTGCATTGTAACTGTAAAGTAATCATGGATACTGTGCATTTGATATTACATTACAAAGGCTTTGCAAATTATAGAATGCATTCCTATCCCTTGTAGAAATGCTTTGTGAACTTAATATGTATGCCTATTCACTATCTTTGAAAAGTTGTATAGATGACTTTGATGACTTTTCTTCAAATTGCTTATGCCATTGTTATGAGCTAGGCTCAACCCTTGTGGGAGCCACATTTTCCACAACTCATGTTGTAAATAAATGAAATAATAACAAGACTTTTCCTGTATCTGCACATGAAGCAAACAAGTTAGAGAAAACAATGAATATGATGATTCTCTAATGATTTGATATGGAAATTTTGCATTTATCTCTCTGATAATGATTAAGTTGATTTAATTTGATAATAACTGCAAATTATATATTTGTTGATAAGCATGTAACCGGATCTCATGACCTGAGCTCTAACAAAATTCTCAATCAACTGCAGGTGCATCTGGAACTCAAGAGCAAGGGAGCTAAAGACTGGAGCTACTGAAGATCAAGCTGGAGGCGAAAGAGTCAACCCTTCACCAGCCCTTAAGGAAATGACGGACATGATCTCCTCGTATGTTTCTTTCTTCTTTTAGTTGATCTTCATATGTATGATTTACACTTATTGTTGAATCAAATCAACTTAGTCAAACCCACGACTTGTGTGGGATTACGAAAACACTGCTTTTAATAAATCAGTTATTTCAAATTATGCAATGACTTGTGTATCAGTTTGAACTTGTTCTCAATTACATAATCTGAAATAACTTAAAATGAATATGTTCTAAGCACATGTTTTGTAATCAAAATGATGTAATAGTTTTTGCATTTCTACTCCAAAACTTTCAATTCCTTTCTGATAAACAACAGTAACACACATTGCAAAATAATTTAATTCAGTTTTTTTTTTTTACAACAGACCTTTGAATATTTGTTTTCTAAATGAAACTTGTTTGTTGCTTTGTCTGAATTTTTCAATAGTTCCACTCAAACTGATTGAATGATTCTGATAAATCAATTCTAAACCCCTTCATTTGGAAAGTAGATGTTCAAAAGATGTTTGATCATCAAAGTTTTTTTATAGCCATGAAACAATTGTCCATTAAAACTTCACTAATTTATGTGGGAAGCAAAAAATTAGTAACAGGTACTAGTCATTTGCAAGCGCCAATGCAGTATGAGTTGCAAGTGAAAGATGTAGAGAGCCAAGATGATTTTCCCAATCTGAGATGTTTAGACCAAATCATTGCAATAGCATAGAATTTTAGCACTTTTCTTTTCGAATCTATTATACAGTTAAGGGAACGAAATTTAATCTGTGTACAATATAACATGGTTTCTATCTTCAAGGATGGTGTGCCTTTATTTATGTCTTATTTTTATTGATTTCTAATGGATAAAAAATAAGACATGTTTATCTTCCTAGACCTTTGCCAATGTTATTTTATAGTTTATATGCTCTTGCAATTCATTAATAGCATATGATGTGAAGTCTCTAGTCTATTTAGAACAACATTGTTTGTGTCCCTTGTTCAAATTCAACTAAGTGATTCTTGTAGGATCAGTGCATCTCAGACCCCATTTATGCTCATTTGCTTTGCATTGATTCTTACATGTTTTGTAGCTACATTTGCTTTCGGTCGTACAAAACTGTAATTCTCATGTGTTGAGTACTCAATTGTTCATCTTCTCTGTCAACACTGGAATCTGCTAATTATCATTTCTTGTGTTCATTGCACTTGCAACTAAGAATTAGCTTTTACTGTGAACTCTTAAATTTGTCATGCCAAAATTGTTTTTGTCCCCCCTGCTCATATTAGGTTTGACACAAAGAACAAGTAAAGTGTAAGTTCCAGTGTCAACTACATTGTCATTTCCTTCACTTGTGCACTCATTTCCTCAAATTGTTTGAGGCTAATGATATATATATCTATTTACAAGATTTTATGTCTACAGTATTGCAAGTGAACCATGAAGCAAATGTAATTTAATACACTTTTTCCAATGCTAGATATATGTGAATTAGGAAAATACAAAAACAAGACCAGAATATCATAAGCGAATGACGAGATTGCAAAAACAGAGATGGATAATTTGACGATGGGAAAATCTGCCACTATTCAAATGCTTTATTTCTATGATAGTAGAGAGAAAAACACATGCCTTTGTAAGTTCTTATATGTTTTACATTATCATTTTTTTCTATGTTGTAGTTGCTAGCATTTTCTGACACAAACAAAATCCATGTTTTTTGACAAGGCCTATGTGTATTACTTTGGAAGAGAGGGTTGATGCATCTATAAGTTCATCTATGTTCAATGCTCCTGCTCTGCTCATGTCTTTCTATTATGTATTTCTGCTCTCGTGTCAATTTTGAATAACACAATATATATATATATATACAACTTACTTTTCATTCCCATTCTTTATCCATTTTTCTTCATTATTTCATGAAAGTGAAGTCTTAGGCATTGAACCAATTTATGCCAACTTTATGAACAGTGACAAAGTAGTTTTTGCATTGCTTATTTACTCCATCAAGATCTTTCATGGGAATGGAAACTGTCTTTGTGACCATAATTTATCTATATCATACTAACAACCAGCAACAAAACAATTGTAAGTAGGGATTAATGTCTACTCTTTGTGGTTTTTTGTATTTATAAGTCTCTATCATTGCCTCATTGCGAACATCACCAACTCTAGGCATGATTGATGGCTTATAGTGTTAAGTTTATGGCCTGTCGAACAAAGGATGGATTACATAGTTTATTCAGTTGCTTTAACTATTTCAGGATAGGATAACCTGTGTCTCTTGAGAAAACTTATGTCTTTCATAGTCAAAGTAGTGGACCAAGCATTTGTAAGTTACTATATCTATTACACTATTGTTTTTTGCATTATTTATTCATCCGCTTACAATCTTTAATGAAAGTAGAGTCTTTGTCTGCTACCAAGGTTTATGTCCATTGTACTTGAACTGAAAAACATGTTGCCTATAAGTTCCTCTATTGTTTACACTGTCATTTTATACTTTTTGCATCTTTGAATTTTATGAGCTCTTGCCTATCATTTCTAGAACAAAAATAATACTTTTCTCAACAAAATTAAAACTTCAAACACAGGAAATATTTAAATTGTGAACTATTCTCATCTTCATCAAATAAATTGAAATGCAATGGACTCTACTGCAAACAACAACACATAGATACAATGAATTTATACCCAGATATTTTCCAATTACTTGAACCTAATTTTTATTGTTGTTTAATTAATTCAAGTGTAGTTGCAATGCATGATTGCACACAGTAGAAAATTAACCATAAAATGCAGAGATGCAAAAAACTATAAAATAACACTGTAAAAGATATAGGAACTTACAAACACTTTGTCCTTCAATCCCAAAATCACTGAAGAACTTAGCACAATAGTGTGCTTGTCATGATTAAGAATGGAAGTAATATTTCCTTGGAATGCATGCACTGCAACTGCATTTTAATTTATTTAGAAAAAATGTAAAATAGATCTAAGTAATTGGAAAATTTGTGGATGTAAAATGATTATGTCTATCTCTGTTGAAAGGGTCTATATCTATTGTCTTGGGAGAAAAATATGAGGTGTTTGTAAGGTCGTATGTCTTTTACAGTGTTGCTTTGTAATTTTCTACACATTTGTCTTAAGCAACAGAGAAATGAAAAAGTCAAAGCATAAAACATAAAGTAACTTACAAATGCCATCTTTCTCGGTTCCAACACTGTAGATAAAAACCCTCCCAACAGACACAAATTTTAGCCCCATCAAACAACTTGAGCAAATGCCTATCTACATTTTATAGTTATCTTCTACTCTGTGCACTTTCCTCATAAACCCTCATTTAATACTAAGACCATACAATTCTCATTAATGTCAATATATATATAGGGACTCATAAATGCCTCATTTTTCCAATTCCAAAATCAGACACATAGAGCCTCTCAACAGGCATCGATTTCATCCTCATCAGCCAAACCGAGCAAGCTAACAGATAAATGAAAAAATCAAAGCATAAAATATAGAGTAGAATAGAAAACAATAGGCATTAACTCATAAAAAACAAAGATGCAAAAAAAACATGACAAAGATATAGCAACTTACAAATGATTCATTCTTCAATACTGGAAGGGTACACATAAACCTTCTCAAAATCGCATTGATTTCACTCCCATTGAACAATCTGGCCTGTTTAGTAAGCAATTCCAAAATGAAAGTGTAAAAGATATACAAGATTACAAATGTCACCTTTGTTGCTTCCAACATGGTACACGCGAACTCTCTCAACAAACAAAAATCTCAGCCTCATCAAACAATCTGGGCAAATGAACATATAGGGCAAGCAAAAACTGTATCTCAGTCTATAGACTTGCAAATAGTAAATGCAAATATAATGATTTAAATTCCATGTATTCCTAGTTAGGGTACGTGCGAGGGAAAAACTATACCAAAAATTGAAAACACTTATGAAATATTTCCAATGGATAGATTTGTTGTCATAATTATTAAATATATCACAAAATGATTCTGGCAGAATGGAATGTGTTGGTTAATGTTGGAAATGTTCCATGTCTTCTAATATTTTTTTATATGGTTTTCCTTTCACACTTGCTCTTTTTGTGCATGCATAGCATTCTAATAATAGGATTTTGGTATAAACTCCAATGACTTGCATTGTTTATTCATTTCCTTGCGCTCGCTCTCAGAACAGGGAAACTTGAAAAAAAGTTGTTGCACTGTCATTTAGGTGTTGTTTACTCATTTGCTTAGATTGTTTGATGAGGCAAACACCTTTGTCTGTTCATAGGATCTATGTCTTCCAGCTTCAAAGGAAAGAAAGACCTGATTGTAGCTTCATATCTCTACAAAATCCATGTCTATTGAGAAGGTTTATACATATCATATTCAAAGCCAAAAATAAATGATTTGTAAGTTCCCATATCTTGTTGGTACTCATTTCTCGCATTGTTTATTCATTTGCTCAGAAAAATTGATCAACATGAAAACTGTGTCTACTGCCAGGCATAATTTCTATCATGTTCAAAACAAGAAACAAGCCACCTGTAAGTTTTACCACATTTTTTCCATTTTTACTCTTTTCCATATTAAAGAATTTCTCTTCTAATATTTACATGTTTTATGCTTTCAACAATTGCTTGCCTAACCTAATTGCTACTTTAATCTCTCCATATAGTTATCTATACCAATGAAGTTTGATAAGGAGGCTTAGTTGACGGCGGTTGATATCCATGTAGCTATAATTACAATAAAATTATCATTTCCACATACATACAGTCGACTAACTCTATGTACATAAAACTATTTGAATTCCCATAAATTATACATTAGATTATTCATTGTAATCTATCAGATATCATATTTCTCATACATGCTACTTAGTTAAGCATATTTATCCTAGTTTTGATACAAATACTTTGTGTTCATACAAAGTTCATTTGACTTCATTTTCATTCCGGCCAGTGGTATTTTTCTCCTACTAAATTCTTTTTCTCTTGATTTGTTTTAATAATAATAATTATTGTAGGGAGCTTTGTCATTGGAAATATTTGATGGGTTTCTTGATATACTTGTCTCTTGGCATGCACTCTTCCTCGGGACACAGTCCAACATCACATTCTTCTACACTCATTTATCTTTTATCTTATTTCTTTCCTTAAGCATTTTACGTTATGTTTTCATAGAGACTTGACATGATAATGTGTTGCTCATTATTAAGAATGGAACTAATATTTCCCTCGCATGCATGCAATTCAACTGCACTTGAATTGTTAAATGAAAATGAAAATTAGATCTAAGTAATTGGAAAATGTCTGGACCTCCAAATGATTAAACCTTGCGAGTGTGAAATGAGACATTTGTAATAGTTTTATAAGAATACTCTAAATTTTGAAAAAAAAATACAATTAGCTAAATTTATATTTACTTTTCAAGCATATTTTATATACAAATTGGTATTAGTTAAATTATATTTGCAACCATGAATTTCCAAATGTTCAGAATAGTTAAACGCATTAAATTTACTTTATTTTCAAAAAAAATAGAGAATTAATAAAAGTAAAATATAAATATAATGGTCAAGTTACAAAATTTTGCAAACGTAACTATTTTCAAGAAAAAATTATTTTCACTTCCAAAGCATAAGCATTACTCTCAAAAAAATTTCTAAATTTGATTACATGTTACATACATAATTTAAAATCCAAAAGAAACATTGATTAATTACAAGTTACAAATAGATAACCCAAACAACTTGAATTTTAGTCCACAAAACTAATGCTGATTCCTTCATCTATGATAAATAATAATAAAAAATTAATAAAAATTAGTAAAAGGAAATGAATCAAACCAAATTATTTAGATTTACTACAAAACTATTTGGTGGTTATCAAGCATTGCGATTAAATCAGACTAAATACACCAAAATAAACTAGAATTAATTATTTTCATTAATCAACCAAGATAGTTAACACAATACAAACTAACCAATACTAGTGATGCATATTGAAACTTTAATTGAATAATTAAAAACGTAAACATTTATCTCATTATACTAAGTGGTCCAATTATTAAATTGATAAGAAATAAATTTAGAGATGAGTAGAATAATAACTAGGTTTATTGAGTTTAATTATATATAGGAGTATGGAATTGTCATATGCTCTCATCTCGCTCCTCTGAATCTTGGACTCTGGTCTAAAATGAATGGACTTTTATTCTATTTTGGAAAAAATACTTAATTAGTGTTTTCTACTTCTTACTTTCAAAACTGATAGGCAATGGCTAATTTATTTTCAAAATGCATATTAAAGTTAGTATCTATTTTCCAAAAAAAATAGTATTAGAAATTTGCAAATAATTTTTCCAAATATTTAGAACAATTTACTAATCAAATTTATATAGTTTAGGCTTCACTTGAAGAGAAATAAATATTTACTTAAGATATATTTCCAAAAAATGATTCTTCAAATGTTTTTAGTTTGGCTATTTACAAAAAAAATAGTATGTTTACTTTGGTTAAATAAGGAAATACATATGCATCTAAACATGCATATGTTCAATAAGTCATCTATATATCTCACTATGTTTTAAGATCATTAATTGTTTATTAACTGCATAGTTAAATATAGCTAATCAAGACATAGAGCTTACAGAATGAATCATGCATCTAACCCCAACATCTCCCTACTCAACATCTACATTTAAAAGACAAATTCAAAATGACCAATTAGGCTCCACAATTGAAAAGACGCATAGCCGAGACCTATACTAACAAAAGTTATATCTGATCATTCGCTCATGTTATGGACAAACCGATTATGACATTCTAGTTTTCATGTCGATACTATAATACATTATGTGTCTTCCCCTGCTCCTTGGTAAAATGTTGTCAACATTTTCTTTTGTCACTGATATGCCCAACTACCTATTACTCCATTTGTCTATTGTTTCTTGTTTCTTGATGTATATATGTATCTACATATATATGCATGCATGTATATATATATGTATGTATATGTATGTACAAGTATATTATCTACATATGCAAATATATAAATACACACACTATGATCAACATCCTACATAACAAGCTGGTACCTCCTACACATCCTACACATCCTTACATATCATACATGTTGCAATAGCAACTGAAAATCGTGGAAGTTTTAACTTTCCAACTACTTCAAAGAATAAATAATGGCCAAGTCTTGAAATTTTCAAAGATCATAAATTGTTTATCATGTACAAGTTTAAACATGACTAATAAAGACATAAAACTTACAATAATTATAAAAAATCAATCAAGACATACAAAATAAAATATGGATAGCGTAAATCTACACCAATAAAATTTGCATTTGTCCATTCCCATGTGTTTTGAATAAAGTCATACTAAGCACATGGTTTCTACCCCCACCTTACATTGCATTATGTAATAGTTTCTACTCCCATTAATAAATGTCCAATTACCTCCCATGCAAAATACAAATGTATCTATATAATGTATTAACAATATATAAACCTTTGCCTATGTATTTAACTATATTTGTTTATATGTATATACTTTTCTATGTGCATATGTGTCTAAACATATAAATTTATACAGATGCATATGCAATAACATGTGCTTGTGATACACAGATATCTATGCATATGTATGAATACTCAGTGAATGAGCACATGAGAAGATATCAGACTAGACAAAGTGTAGAACCTGTTGAGCATTCAAAGCTACCATCAAGAAGTACCAGAGTTGTTAGGAGGGAAAGAAATTTAATTTCTACCTTTAACAATCCTCTGTTTATAAGTTTTGTAGTTCAAATATTAGCAAGTTCTATTGTTTCTAGTAGTTCTTCAAGCAACGTTAATCCTTTAGTAGTCAATATGGCTCATCTACCACCACCTAGGAATCAACCCTTTGTCTCATTTGATCAAGGAAGAAGCCCCTTGAATTTAGCTCAGCATAATGGCATTCCAGAAGCAACCCTTAAGAGCTTACCATTTTTTAATGGGGAAGATCAAACAACAACCATTGAGCACATTTGAGATGTGGCTTCATTGTGTGGATTACATCATATTATCGAACAAGATATTGCAGTAAGGATCTTGGTAGCCTTTCTCAAGGGTAAAGCCCTCCAATGGTTCAAAGGTCTACCTATGAACTCAGTTACAACATGGGATCGACTAGGAGAGTGGCTGAATAAGCAATTCGAAGACAAATCAGACCATCTCTCATTGGTGGAGTAGCTTACTACCATTGAAAGAGCTTCACATGAACACTTGGTGGACTTCAACTACCATTTCAAGAAGACCTAGAATAGGATTCCAGCCTCAGTAAAGCCTTCTAATGATTATGCATTTTTGTTTTACCTGAAAGCTTTGAATAGTGATATTTCACTTGCAATACAGTCTATGGGTGGGGATTCATTACCAACAGCATTTGATGTTGCTATTAGAGCTGAAAATAGTTTAATCCAGGCTGGGAAGTTTGTAGGCCTTTGATGCCATATTTTGTTGATATACAACCAATTGTCCCTGTGTTACCACCCATTGTAGTTGTCATCCCTTCATTTCCAACTTTTAATACCCAAGTTGCAGCTCAAGAGCATGTTGTTCCCAGCCAATTCCAAGAGCTGATAAACATAAAAGAATATAATGATAACATACAAAAAACCTTGCAGACCTTTGGTAATGAGCTGGTCAATATTAAAAAGTAGCAATATCAGCCACCTTACCAAGCTCCCTTCCAGTCTAATCCTCAAGTTCAGAGGAGGAACTTCAATCAAAGGCCTTTCTAGCCTTATAATTCCAATGCCCCTAGTTCTTCCAAAGAGGTAGTACCGGTGAAAAATAACATGGTAGTTGATTAAAAATGGTTTTTTCCATGTAATCAGCCACACAAACAGTCTACTTGTTCTAATGGTATTCTGAATCAAGCATTAATGGTGCAAAGTAGTGTTGTTGTTACAAAAAAATCATCTCAAGAGGCTCATGAACAACAATCTACTCATGCAGAACAACAAAATCCAGATGTCACCTTCATGAATTGGCAAGGTGAGGAGTTTTGTGGGGTCAATAATGCAAAAAATTAGTCAAGTGATCATGTAGCAACCAACACAAGGAGTAATAAAAGAGCTATGGACTTGGGGCAACAGACTGATGGAGACAAAATTCAGCCATCTATAAGTTCACAAAGTCAAATGAGGCCTTCTTCTACACAGAACATTCAGGTTCTACCAAGAGTACAACCTATGAAGGGAAAAGATTAGCCTAAATCACAAGTTCAACCATTACAGACACAAAAGGATGTTGTTGTTCTTAAAGGACAACAAAAGGTTAGTACTGGTAACTTTAATATATTAGATCATATGAAGAAAACACATGCAGTTATCGTTTCCATGTGGGATTCTTTGGCTCTTCTTGGGAAAAAAAATCTATTACATGAGGCTCTATTAAAGTTTTCTTTATCTAATGATTTGTCTAATCAACAACCTTCTAAGGTTGTATTTACCAATGAGTCTCAAGAAAAGAAAGAACAACATACTAATGTAGTTAAGCCACCCTCTTTTTATGTAACTCTGATTGTTGGCCAACATTTAGTACACAATTGTATGATTGACTCAGGGGTTAGCAACTCTGTAATTCCCAAACAAATCGTGGATAAGTTGGGAATAGAGTACAAGCCATTAGAAAAAGGGGTAGTTCAACTTGATGGTACTGCTGTTAAAACAGTAGGAGTCATTAAGAATCTGAGTCTCACATTGTACGCATGTCCAAACTTCTCAATCCCTCAAGATTTTTATGTCATAGAGTTGCCTCCATATTTTTCCATTTGTTTATCACGAGACTTCACAGCTAAAATTGGAGGATACTTGTCTTCTGATTGGTCTCATAGGCTCTTTAGAACCAAATATGGTACTAAGGTTACTATCAAATATGAAGCTATTGCTAAAGACCATATTGAGCCATATAATCCCAATGCTATCAATGCAACAACTGTTGTTAATTGTAATTTTTTTGATCAAGAAGAGATTATTGCAGCCAATGAGGCAAAGACACAGATTGAGGATATTCCTAATGTCCTTCTGGATGAATGGGCAGCTGAGAATGTTCATAATTCCTTTGAATGAACAACATGAAGAGGTAAATTTGGGAGTTTATTTGATGTATGAATCTAATTTTTTCATGCCTAATCTTGTCAAGAATGTTGAACAACAATCTAATCAACAAGTTAATGAGGTATGGAAGATGTGTTTTGACAGATCAAGGAGTAAAAATGGTGTTGGAGGTGGCTGCATGCTCATTTCTCCTACTGGTGACAAGTATTACTCTGCATTTAGGTTCACATCCAGCTACACCAATAATATAGCTGAGTATGAAGCTCTGATTCATGGTCTCCAGTGGGCAAAAAAGAGAGGTATTTGTTGTTTACAAGCTTTTGGTCATACAAAGTTGATTGTCAATCAAGTGAGAGACCTCCATACTACTAAAAATGATCTTCTGAAGTCTTATAAGCAGAGTATGGGATCTTATTGAATATTTTCAAGCTTTTAATTTGTTGTCTATTCCCAGAACTGAAAATAAACATGTTGATAGACTAGTAGCCATAGGCGCTTAGTATGATATTCCTAATGATATCAACAATTCTAAAGAACAACAGTATGTTAAAGTGATTGTCAAATATTATATTCCTAACAATAATGAGCATTGGAAAGTCTTTGACAATGATCAACAAATTATAAACTTCTTGAGAGAAGAAGTAGAGTTTTCCAATGATAATCAAGAGAAACTCAGACATCAGTCTAAGGATCAGATCATATAACTGAAAACGAACAAATTTCCCAAAGGCTTGGTTACAATGGAGTCTATTTTCAATACAGATGATCAAGTCTGAAAAGAAAAAGCCAAATTGCATATTAAAGAAGATCATTATGAGGGTATTGAGATCTTCAAAGATAAGCTTTTGAATCTTGGTAAGGTATGCACATTAGAAGAAAGGCCTGCATTTGTTTTACTTTGTCAAGAGTTCAGTGACATTTTTGCATGGGAATATTTAGATCTGAAAGGTTTTGATCCTACTATTACCCAACATACCATTGAGCTTGAGCCTAATTCCAACCCTGTAAGACAAAAATAGAGGCCACTTAACCCCAAGCTTGAGCCCCTCATGATCAAAGAGTTAAAAATAAGCTCATTGAGAGCAACATTATTTTTCCAATTAAACATACCTCTTGGGTATCCAATCTTGTTCCCGTGAGAAAGAAAAATGGTGAAATCAGACTTTTTGTTGATTTCAGAGACCTTAATAGAGCTTCCCTAAAATACCGTCATCCTTTACCTTCCATGGAACAAATTCTTCAAATTGTTTTAGGTTCTGAGAGGTTCTCATTATTAGATGGCTTCTTAGGATATAATCAAATCTAAGTTAAAGAAGAAGATCGGTTTAAAACAACATTTACAACTAAATGGGGCACAATGGCTTACAAGAGAATGCCATTTGGTTTTTCAAATGTTGGGCCTACTTTTCAGAAAGCTATGGACATGGATTTCAAAGGTTTAATTTATAATTTTGTACTAGTTTCTTTGGATGACATAACTATTTTCTCAAAAAATCCAAATGAACACTTTGATCACTTGAAAAAGATCTTTGAAAGGTGTAGAGAGTTTGGTATCTCTCTCAACCCAAATAAATATGTGTTTGTTGTCCATGAAGGTAAGTTGTTGGGATATATTGTATCAAAACATGGCTTCACCATAGATCTGGAGAGAGTAAGTGCTATTCTTTCTCTTCCTTTACCAACACACAAAAAGGGGCTGCAAAGTTTCTTGGGTAGAATCAACTTTGTTAGAAGATTTATTCTAGATGTTGCTGAGCTAATAGTACCTCTTACTTCAATATTAAAGAAAAATGTTTCCTTCAGCTAGACTAAATAAGGAAAAAGGAGTTTTGAGCTTATTAAGGAAGCACTAGCAGCTGCTCCTACTTTGTTAAACCTAGATTTCTCAAAAGATTTTATATTGTATGCATATGGGAACATTGATAGTATTGCAACTATGCTAGTTCAAGAGAATGATCATGGGTTAGAACAACCTTTAGCTTTTTTCAATCAAAGTCTCAAAGATTATGAGCTTAATTATTCCTTTTTTGAAAAGCATGTCCTTGCTATTATCAAAAGTTTGAAAAAATTTAGACACATGCTTTCTAACAATAGGATTAAATTGCTAGTTGCTCACCCTTCAGTTAAGGATTTTTTGCTGAATAAAGATTTGAATAGTAAAAGAGTTGGTTGGGCGACTAAAGTGATGGAATATGACCTTGAGATGAAGGTTACCAAGCTGATAAGAGGTAAAGGTATATGTGAACAACTTATAGAGAATAATAACAATAGTACAGGAGAAGAAGAAAATGTTGTTCTAGCTCTTCAAGATGAAGAACAAATTGTTGCACCTGTTTCTTCTACAGGTTGGGTGAAAGAAATGACACATTTCCTGTTAACTGGTTAATGTCCTCCTGATTTGAGTAAATAAAAAAAAAGGTACTATAGGTTGCAATCTATTCCCTATGTACTATTAAATGGTTTACTTTTTAGAAAAGATTTTCATGGTGTTTTGCTAAGGTGCATAGAAGCTGATCAAGTTGATAAAGTTTTACATGAGTTTCATGAAGGATCAACTGGTGGTCATTTCTTTCCAAGAGCTACAACTCTTAAGATAATGAAAGGAGGCTAATATTGACCTGCTTTATTCAAAGATGCCCATTGATGGGTGAGAAAGTGCAAAGAGTGTGCAATATTTGCACGAAAAGATAAGTTGGAAGCCCTTCCATTGCAACCAATTCAAATTGAACAACCCTTCATGAAGTGGGGTTCATTGGAGTCATAAGCCCACCTTCAACTGCAAGCCATAATTGGGTGCTCACAGCTACTGATTACTTTTCAAAATTGACAGAAGCTGTGGCACTTAAAGATGCTAATGAGACAGTTGTTTTGAACTTCTATGAAGAGCTGATAACTAGGTTTGGAGTTCTTGAATCAATAGTTTCAGATAATGCACTTGCTTTTATAGGAACTAAGATATTTGATTGGGCTGTTAGAAATGGTGTTTATCTGAATACATCTTCTAACTATTATCCTCAAGGAAATGGACAAGCTGAGTCCACAAATAAGAATCTTCTCAGGATTATCAAAAGGAGTATGGAAGGAAAACAGAGAGCTTGGCATACCAAGTTGAAATCAGCCTTGTGGGCTGATAGAATAACACCAAAGAGGTCAACAAGACTATCACCATACATGCTTGTGTATGGAAAAGAGGCAAGGCTGTCTATATCCCTTGAGCTTCCAACCCTTGATTTAGTCAATCAACTTGACATGATTGAAGATCATATGACAACAAGATTGGCTCAGTTGATTGAACTGGAGGAGATTAGAGTTGAAGCAATGAAGAAGGTTGAGCAACACCAAACTCAAATGAAGAGGTCATTTGATAAGAAGGCATCCCAAAGAGTATTCCAAGAAGGCGACATAGTGCTGAAGTGGGATGAACTTAAAAGAAAACCTGGAAAGCACTCCAAGTTTGACGCATTCTGGAGTGGGACTTATATTATTACTCAGCGTAAACAACATAATGCCTTCCAATTGTCTAAGTTGGATGGTGAATTGGAGCCAATCCCAGTGAATGGGATTCACCTCAAGCATTGCTTTTGAGGTATGATCTGAATCTGTACATATTTGAGTAGATTGTAGTGTCAAATAAGTGCTTTTGCACATAGATTAGTTGCATCTTTCTTTCCCTAAGTGTTGTTTTGCACAGTTGGATAGCTTACTTTGAGTTTTGTTGGGGGGAAATAAGAAAAAACCTAGTTGTTACTCATTATAGTTCAATCAAGTAGACATCTCTCATTCATAACATAGAATGGAGAGTTCAATTTCATGAACAATACATGTTTACTCCATGGAACTATAATCAGTTGGAGCAAAGTTACAACAATTACAACATAATGAATGAACTTTGTACCAAGTTTTGAGTCAAAAAAAGGTAGAAATGGACTCCATACCCAATGGATAAGCAAGAAACAACTGGCCTTATTTGTTTACCAAGAAAGAACCCCTGAGAGGTTGCTAGAAATGTTACTAATTTTTTGCTTCTCGCCTAAATTAGTGAAGTTTTAATGGACAATTGTTTCATGGCTATAAAAAAAATTGATGATCAAACATCTTTTGAACATCTTCTTTCCAAATGAAGGGGTTTAAATCGATTTATCATAATCATTCAATCAATTTGAGTGGAACTATTGAACAATTCAGACAAAGCAACAAACAAGTTTCATTTAGAAAACGAATATTCAAAGATTTGTTGTAAAAAAAAAAAACTGAATTATTCTTCTGCAATGTGTGTTACTGTTGTTTATCATAAAGGAATTGAAAGTTCTGGAGCACAAATCCAGAAACTATTACTTCATTTTGATAACAAAAGATGTGCTTAGAACAAATTCATTTTAAGTTATTTAGATTATGTAATTGAGAACTAGTTCAAACTGATACACAAGTCATTACATACTTTGAAATAACTGATTTATTAAAAGTAGTGTTTCTGTAATCCCACACAAGCCGTGGGTTTGACTAAGTTGATTTGATTCAACAATAAGTGTAAATCATACATCTGAAGATCAACTAAAAGGAGAAAGACACATAAGAGGAGGTCATGTTCATCCTTGCCTTAAGGGCTGGTGAAGGGTTGACTCTTTAGCCTCCAACTTGATCTTCAATATCTTCAGTCTTTAGCTCCCTTGCTCTTGAGTTCCAGATGCACCTGGAGTTGATTGAGAATTTTGTTAGAGCTCAAGTCATGAGATCCAGTTACATGCTTATCAACAGATATATAATTTACAATTATGATCAAATTAAATCAACTTAATCATTATCAGAGAGATAAATGCAAAATTACCAGATCAAATCATCAGAGAATCATCATATTCACTATTTTATCTAACTTATTTGTTTCAT
The DNA here is from genome assembly GCA_007258455.2 of Sequoia sempervirens. Taxonomy (NCBI): domain Eukaryota; kingdom Viridiplantae; phylum Streptophyta; class Pinopsida; order Cupressales; family Cupressaceae; genus Sequoia; species Sequoia sempervirens. Next base: position 264,155,275 of record VDFB02000017.1, on the reverse strand, counting down.
GTGCAGATATAGGAAAAGTATTGTTATTATTTCATTTATTTACAACATGAGTGGTGGAAAATGTGGCTCCCACAAGGGTTCATCCCGGCTCATAATAATGGCATAAGCAATTTGAAGAAAGTCATCAAATTCATCTATACAACTTTTCAAAGATAGTGAACAAGCATACATATTAAGTTCACAAAGCATTTCTACAAGGGATAGGAATGCATTCTATCATTTGCAGAGCCTTTGTAATGTAATATCAAATGCATAGTATCCATGATTACTTTACAGTTACAATGCAAAAAATACTCAATGTAGAATATCAAGTGCAAGAAAACAATCATTACAATATGTACAAAGCATGGACTTTCATAAAAGCATAAAAGATGATTTAGTTTGAGAGTAAAGATTTTGTTACAACTAATAATTTTTTTCAAATGAATTAAAATCAGTGCTAAACATGGAAGACCTAGAATTAGATCACGTGAAGGGAAATCAAATATTAAATCAAAATGATATCATGCTTCTTCCACCAAGAATCAGATATACTAAGCCTTGAAGCTCTATTTAATATAGGGTTTTTTTTTTAAATAATGACATATGCTTTTTATAGAGAATGATGCCACAAGATACAGTATGCCATGTATAAGAGTCATTGAATACAAAAGTAACATGGCGGCCTGGGTTTTTCTAGAAACCCTCACAAATGACAATGAAGGCAGAATAACCTTTGAAGGGTTTGGTTTTCTCCCATTATGCTATATTGTGTTTTTCAAATCATTCTATGGGAGTTTAAATATGGATTTTTTTTGTTTTGTCATATTCTGAAAATCAAATACCCGGATTAAGCATCAAGTATGACCATGACTTATCCATGAAAATCAATACACAAAATAAGAAGAATATGAAGAAGCCTTCAAAAATTATGAAAGCACAAAAAAACTCATAATTGTCATTATAGCCACGGCCTAAGGCTTTGTTTATCTTTTCTGAAGATTCAATGTATAAAATAAGTGAAGAGTTTGAGTTTTATGACAAGAACGAAACAACTGCGGCCTAAATTAAGCAAGATACAAAGTATTTTTTCTCATTCTTTCTACAAAAATTTAAACCCCATTTTTCTGTTAAAAAAAAGCAAGAAGAGATCTTACCTTTTTTTGTTTTGAAGGGAAAATACTCACTATGCTGTGTTCAAGCTTTCCAATGTTTATCCATGGCAGCCATAAGAAAAGCACCAACAAAAAACAAAATTTCACAAATAAAACCATCAGAAAATGCAAGAGAGGCCATGGCCTGGAAGGCTTTCAAAAGCTTTTAAAGATAGAGAAATTTCCAAATTTGAAGAAAAATTTAACTTACCAAGCATTTTCCCTGTCAATATCTTCTAGAGAAAGCTTTAGAATCAAAGTACAAAGAGATTTCCAACACAGAGCTCACCTTGGGGTTTTCTCCACGGTGATGCTCCTCTCAAGCTAGCAAGTGAAATAAAATAAAATGAATGTCTTTCATTCATTTTAGGGCTTTGAAACCCTAGAAAGGTTGCTCAATGGGTAAAGGCATTTTTTCCTTAAGTTTTATTTAAAACTTTATTCACTTATGTTAGGTCGTGGCATTTCCTATGCCTTACTTTCACCTCATAGTTTAGTTTTTAGTTTTTGCATCATCCTTCTTACCCTTTTCCAATCTGAATCAGTAGTTTTTAAAGAAATATTCAAAGGGATCCAACCCATAATCTAGAGGTCTACCCTCATTATATGGTACCCACAGCCTGAGAGTAGTCCCAGCACAGGATTTAGGAGTTTTTCAACTTATCTTCGGGTGGAAATCCTCGTGTCAATAGTACCAACAACACCTTTTGATCCAACAAAGAAACTGTCATTTGATTGGATGATTTGCAAAATGATTATGTCAGGAATCAATCTGCGTTCTTCACAAACTTTCTATATGGGCTCAATAGTGCTTGTAGCAGTTAAAACAAGGGAATAATCAGTATCTCCTCTTTCATATTGTGTTTTTTTTTCCAATGACAAATTTCGTGAGGCGGGCACCTATATGTGGTGATAACGATGACAAAAATATGTCAATTAATTTGTTGTCGATATTTGCAGTGATTGTCATTTGACCATGGCTATCAACTAAATCAACATATACGATTGCTACTTTTGTGGTTGATGTGTCTGCAATCATTGTTTTGAATCTACACGTTGCAATATTCAGAATGACTAAAACTAAATTTTAAATTAAACATATAAAGAGTGAAATCACATGTGAGACAAAGAGAATAAGGTATTTTCCTTATTTAATCTTGTTTGTCAATTGATTGGGTCATCCTCTATTTTGCAAGAGAATCAGTTTATGTTTTCCAAATGTCTTTGCAAATATGTGGAATGAGATATTCGTGTGTTACTTTTTCTAAGACTTTAAACATTTATCGTTGCAAAATTTGCATGAGATATAGTGTCTTGATGTCTCCCACACACAATAAAGTAGTGTGGACAAGGCCATGTCAATAGACAACCCAGTGTATACAAGATGTTTTCAAATTCATAGTAAAATTGCTTATTCTAGGGAGTCTATTCAAATTCTTCCCATCCCAATGGTGAGCAAAAGCATCAGCCATTAATCTAAACTTTTTAGAAGTTTCATTAGATTCCACTTCACCACCCTCCTTCCCATTGTGACTTTAATTTCCAATTTCATCCATGAAGGACAACCCCAACTTCTAGATCCTGCTAATAGCCATAACTTTTTTAGGTGTCCAGTAAAGCTTCAAATTTTACCAAAGCAAAAATTGGGAAAATTTGGTCTTGCCAAATAGAATGTGTTGAAAATCTCTTTGAAGTTATTCAAGGAAAAAGTTCTAGAGAGTATAACGTACAGTTTTGAATTATCCCTTTTGCATAAACTTTGTATCTTCAATCTTCCATGTCGAGTTTGGTGGTCTTCATCAAGAATGAGTAGACATGCATTGTCTAAAAGCAATTTTGTTCAAAGTGGCCGATCAAAGATATGGATTTCATGCAAAAGGCTTAATTGAAAATGGCACATTATACTTTCATGAACTCTTTTGTAGAATAACTTCAAGGATATTTTCAAGACACTATATCTGCCAGGGCCTAATTTTGTCAATCATTGCTTGCATAAAAAAGAAAAGCTTGGGGAAAAAATTCAAAATGGTAAAAAAGGTAGTGAAGCGGAATTTGGTGAGACTATTGTAAAGTTCAAATTAATCACTAATGCATCTTTCCATTGTCATGATAACAGTTTTCCATGGCAATATTGATTGAAGCGTTGGAACGTAGTTATTTTCATCGATTTCTAATTCATAGATGGAAGTTTCAAATAAAATCTTTTGTGTAATTTAACACGTCGTTAAAAATAAAAACTAGATACAAAAAGAAGATTGTTGCTTTGTATATATCAATATATTCTCTACATATGCAAGTATATAAATACAGGTGCTATGATCAACATCCTACATAACAAAAGCATACCTCTTACACATCTTTGCATATCATACATGGTGCAATAGCAATAAAAAACCATCAAATTTTTAACTCTTCAAACTACTTCAAAGAATAGATAATGGGCATATCTTAAAAGGTTTGAAGATCATAAACTATTTGTCATCTACAGGCTTAAAGATGACTAATTGAGACATAAAACTCAAAAAAATATAAACAATCAATCAAGCCATACAAAATGAAATATGCATAGCCTAAATCTACACCAACTAATGTTTGAAATCCACCAATGTGTTTTCTTTATAACGTGTAAAGATCTATCTATGCATCTGTCTATGTATCTATGCATGTATCTAAATACATTTGTATGCATGTATATGCATAAATATGAATGTATTAAGAATATATAAATATCTAGCTATGTATCTAACTGTATTTATTTACATGTATATAACTATAGTTTCTAAACACCATTTGTAAAAAAATTAGACCGCTTCATTTTTTTAAAATAGCTTACTTTAGAAGCTCGCTATTTAAAAGTTTCCTTTAATTCTATATCGTCAAATATGACGCCACTTAAGCATGGTTTTTGTCAAACTGCCTTTACAACTACTGTACATTATATAAACAACCACCATCACAACCACCATAACAATCTCAAATATTACTATATCTCATTCTGCCATAAATTCAAGGAGTAGTTCCTTTGGTTTTGTTGATTCCAACATGTGAATGTTGAAGTCTCCAACAATAATGAATTTTGAATTAGCTGGCAATGAGATTATAGCAGTTTGTATAAAATTGAAAAGATCATGAATAGGTGTGTTTCGTCTCATGCACAAATCTATGATGTGCATAGTAATATGTATGTGCAATAGGTCAATGGTTATTGGTTGCAAATATTTTGTTGAGAAGTTTTGAAAGTCTCACACTAAAATTGTTTTTCTTGAGCATGTTAATAGCCCATGAATACCACATGTAGTATAGCAATTGTATGCTTTTTCAAGGAGGTGAATGTGGCCAAGCAAACTATGTTTTGTTTCTTGGAAGCAAAGGACAGTTGCTTCGAGGATATCATGGTCATGTGTTATTTCTTGTGAATGTAGTGCAAAGCCATGTTAGAGCATATCAACTTCACACTTCTACTTTAGTGGCATTGGACAACTATTTTAGATTTAAAAAATGCAAAACCATGAAAATAATATGAGAAAATAAAATAATTTTGAAATTATTATAAAGGAATATATCACAGTTTGTCATTCTTAGGATGCCCTGGTTAGTCTTTCTCAATCAACATTTGCACCCTTCGATGCAATGTTTTTTGCTTGACACTACATGTTTGTATGTAATGATGACATTTTGATGATGTTGTAGCCTAATTTGGGTTGTTTCTATACCTAACATAACATTTATAATAACTTTTCATGTGCAAATAGATTTTATTTTTGAAGAAGATACTGCTTTGTCATAATTCCATATGATTTATCTCTTTTCTTTCCAATGAAGTTTGTTCTTTGAATGTCTATAAAAATTATGCCAATAGTTTGAATTTTTCTAATTTATTTTGATAAGCAAATGACCTTTGCAATAATTTGATTGCAATAATGTTGTTGGCATAGATGTGCACAATTGCAACTATGCGATATGCAATTCATATGCAATGTTTTGCTCAGGACATTATATTACCTATTCCCTAGTGTGATTGTAATTTTGAATTTGTTTCAAGAAAATTCACAAAATAGAAAGACATGATAAAATTCTTGCAAATATGAAGGCATTATAACAACAAGCAATACTTGTGATTGAAGGAGGGTAGAAGTACTGGTTTGAGGACAAGGGTAGCAACCTAGCTGAGTTTGTAGAATGAATACAATTGCACTGATAGAGTCCTCTTCACTCTGCTTGGATTAGAAGCACTCACTCTTGTTTGAAAGTCTGATTAGCAAATTGGGGAGAATTTTTCTGTGTTTGTAAAAATAAGCAACAAAACTATTGAGAAAAATCTCCACTAGTTAATAAAAAGTTTATTGTATAGGCTAAGAGCCTATTTAATAAGAGACTATATTTAATAAGAGACTAGAAAGCTTAGTGAGTCATAACAAATAATTGCATGAAAGAACAGACTTATTTGTTTCAAGTAAATGATGTTAGGAGAAAGCCTTCCTGTTTACACATATCTAGCATTGTTACCTTAGTCTAAAAAGGCATTGCTTTGCTTAGGAAATTGGTTAATGCATTTAGTACTATAGGATGCATTAGCCCAAGGAAAAAGCCTATACAATTTGTGTTTAACCTATTCCTTGGCTTCAACTATTCCATGTTTTTTGGTTGCATAGCATATGCCAAATACTGTACAGATCTCTGCCATCAGGGCTTGTAACAACAAGCAAAACCTGTAGTTGCAGGAGCAGAGAAGTATGGGGACATTTTTCCTCGGTTTCTAATACAAATCAACTGTAGTGCCTCTCAGTTTGTTCTCTGTTAGACTGACTGTTGTTTGTATTGGATTGAGACATTATGATACTTTTCTTGATGTTGGGTTCACTGCTATGATGATAGTTTGATGCTACTTTTATCGCTAATGTTTTATGCTTATGATATGACTGGTATATGGATTTAGTTGATTATGTAGATTAATCTTACTATGAGTATCATGTGATCATCTGATGATTGTTTTTATCATGTTGTTAGCATTTGATTATTGTGCATTGATGCATTTTGGTGAAGGGGAACAGTGTCGCATCACTCACTTGTGAGTGCCCTGCAACGCTGTGACTTTCCTCTCACGGTGTGTTTGACTATATGACTATGTACATGCTCGACTGTTTTGGTTTGTTGTAGGTTGTAGGTACTAGGCATTGAATCCTCCTGAATTGTCAGGTTTGAGTGTGCCTTAAACCCAATGAAAATTGTTGAATGGAGATAGCATCTGGTCGCCTATTTTAGGCATCATCCTCAAAGAGGATGAGTTTTTGATTGTAGTACCCTGTCAGTGTGGTCAGTTCGGGTTGGTTTGTCAGTGTTGTTGTTGTATTGCTTTTCGACTCGCTGTGAGGTCAGGTATTGTTTGGTACTTTGTCCATTTGATTTAAATTGGGTTGATTAGTGCTTTGATTCGTTATTACATTAAAATAAAGTTATTGAAGTTAAAAAGGCAATTTTGATAATTAGAAACAAATGTTTTAATATAATTTCAGAGGTATTGACTAAATAAAATATTGTTAATGCTTTTAATTGGTTTAAATAAGTTAAGATTATGTCTTAATAAAGAAATATAAAAATAAATATATTAATTATAGTGATGTGCAAATAGAATTAAAATGTATGGTTAAATTAATAAATAAAATATTTTAAAGGTTAATTTACTAAGTGTAAATAAACAAGGATATGTTTATAAATAAACATATTGGAAGAGTGGTGGTGAATGATAGATGTAAAATTAAATTAAATAATTAAATTTAAAGAAAGGAGTTGCATGCAGCAACGTGCATTGTGGAGTGGTTAATAAATTGGTTATTTGGTATAAAGAAAGGGGTACTTTTATCAATATCTGGAAAAAACTAATCTTGCTTCTCTTCCCATGAATGTTTCTTGTTCTTGAAAGCTTTCTTCTGGTTTTGGAGGTTTTGGAATTGGGTTTTTGTAGTGGTTGCTGAGTTTTGAAGTGTGTGGAAGTTGCAAGCTGTGAGTAGTGAGATCAACATCAATCTTCACTCGGGCAAGCGGGAGAAGCCTGGTTCCTTTGCTAATCTCAATTCTAAATCTATAGAAAATGAAATGGAGTAATCGTGTTGTTTGAAACAAAGCAATTTCTTGCTAATTTATGAGTTGTGCAATTTAGTAAACTCATTTTCTGGGAGTTTCAAAGTCTTTCTTGTAAATCGAATTGTGTATGTGCTGTAGATTTCTTGCAGCTATTGGAAACCTGTTTCTTTTGGGAATGCTTTGCTATTTCATGACCTACTCTATGTTTCCCAATGTGACAACAATTTAACAGAGTATCTCAACTGTTGCATTTGAAAAATTCTTCATTCTTCGCATAGGTGTATTCATTTGTTTATTTCTTTGGTTGCTTTTGAGATTTTTTTTTTTTTTTTTTAAATTTTAGCTAAAGGGTATAGCATACTAGTTTAGAATTTTTTTCTCTACTGTTGGGGGATTTTGTGAGTCACTTAAACCCATTCTTATATTTTCTTTGGTGCACATGTGTCCTTGTCTTTTAAATAAATGAGATTGTTTGGGCATGTTGGTTTATGTGTTATCATCGGTTTGGGACATCTACTCTCTTCCCCTGCGCCCTTGCTAGTTATGGCAGCTTGGGTTTAAGTTGTGTCTTATTCGATCAGCACATAATATGCACTATGCTTATATTAGGCTTTATTCAAAGAGCATGATGTATGTGTGGCGACCAATACCTTATAAGATGATTCTGTACAGTTGTAGAATGATATTGGTTAGATTGATTTCATTCGATGGAATTAGCGTTGGTGTTCCATTCTTTTTCTCCCTCTGTGTCTTGCATATTTGCGTCCTTATTTCTGCAAGTGATATTCTATACTATATATGGAATTTTTTTTATTGGATGATAATTCCTTTGTTTGGCGTTAAAATTATGTACTTGCATATGAAGATTGACTGTCATGTTAAATGTTTGGGAATTTATTCTTTTTCCCATTGTAAGGCAACCTGAATATGAAGATTTTGATGGCTTGCTTTTTTTTCTTTGGAATTCGAAGGCTTGATCTCTTTCTTCGATGTAGATATCTTATGTTTAGAAATTGTTGTATAATGTGATTTCATTCTTATCATCTATGTTGATAATCTGTGGATATGAAATTTGATTGAGATTCAATTTTTGTATGTTATAGTTGGAATCGATGTAAACAAAGTAAACTGGTAGTTCGATTTAGATGCATTACAAACTTGATTTACATGTGGTAACAATGGTAATCGATAAATATGATTATATGTTGGCATTCGATACCATACATGCATATCACATATTATATATGCTCTACATCTTGTTTCACTATGTTGTGCATTTAATTTAAGATCGACATTTGGTTTTGTGTATATATATATCTGTATATATATATATATACATGTATGTGTATTAAGGGTTATTGTGCTTGATTTTGAAATGGGATGATTTTAGAATTTGTTTAAGTGGGAGTTTATTGTGCAAGTCAATTAGTTGGCTTCCAAAGGCTTTGGAAGGGGTATATTTTTGTATATAAGGTACTTTTGATGGTTTCTTTTCAATGTGGTTGGTATTGTACTTATGGTGAGTGCAAGTGGGTTTGTGCCATGCATGTTTATTCCATATAATGGAACTTGTGATTAGTGAGCAAGATGTTTCATGTCTTGAGTTGTACAATCTAGCTTGTGATTATGTTTAGTGTACAAGATGGATTTACCCTATTGGTTGTAATGGGTCTTCTAGTTGCTAGTAGGGGGAGTGGCTCTCAATGGGGTTCGGTGCACAAAGTGGCGTCTAGGATAACCAATGTGGGAGTTTCTTAACTTAGTGAAAACCTAATTAATAAACTAGGGGGTTGGGTAGAAATCCACTATAATTAAGATAATTGGATGCCTCACCCATTCCTGTAGTGCTCGTTTAGGCTAAGGATGGGTTGGGAAGGCCTGGTTAGCAAGATCAACTTCCTTGTCCTCACAAAAGGAAAGTTGGTTCTACATGTGTCACCCTATGAGGCCAACGTCTAGTGTGAGACTATCAGGATAACCATAGATGGGGGATGACGTCTAGTGAGAGACTGTCAGGATAACCCATGCCAGGACCATTCGATGACACTCTTCCCTACTGCAACCTAGCATTTTGGCTTGTGTTCCCCTTTGTTGTTTGTGTGCCCCTAGAAGTGGTGTCACTGTTATGTGATGTTACGTTGTACTTTGTATGTAGGAGTCCTCAATAGTCTTGTTATATCAGTTGGTGGTCACCTTGTTTGTTGGTTTGTTGTAGTGGGACCTTATTGCTATCTCCTAGCACGGGGGGTGGACCTTAGGGTTCCACATGGTCGGGTGGATTGTGCTTGTTCCTCCATTAGGTTACCTTACGTTTGTTTGTGTGTGTGGCAACTGTATACACCTGAAAATGGTCTGGAGAATATAATTAATTAAATTTGATTTATTTGATTAATTAACCTTAAATTCATCTACTTAATAAATAAATAGAAATATTTATTTATATTAAGTTTACTTTTAATTCTTCTATTTTACCATATTATTCCCTCTTAATTAAATAAACAAATTTAAATATTTGGTTTTATTTAATTATTATCATTATTATTTCTTCTACATTTATTCATTTATTCTATCTTAATTAAATAAGCAAACTTCAATAGTTTGTATTATTTAATTATCTAATCATGTTTCCTCTTAATTAAATAAAGATATCCTAAAGTCTTATTTAATTATCATATCCCTTTTTGTTAAATAAGCAAATATCAAATATTTGTTTCATTTAATTAAATATCTTCTTACTTTGCTAAATTTGAATAAATCAAATATTCAACTAAATGCAATATTCCTCTATTCACTCACCAATAAAATTAGATATTCTATGTCTAATTTAATTCAACTAGTATTCACGGGAAAGCTTTGGAGACAAACTTACAGGCAATCCTCTCAATCTTATTCCTCTGATTCTTCCTATCATCCGGCCTAATGTTTTCATGGGGAGAAACCATTCCCTTTATCAGTTCAAGCTTCTCAATCTCTCACCATTCAATTCTCCAGATTGAATCCAAACCTTTGTTGTGCTGCCCCATCACAATGTGTTGCCGTGAAATCTATATATATAACCTTTCTGCATAGGAAATGCATCCGAGAAAATACCAATTGTGTGAAAACTTACTCTACAGGAATAGCAATCAAGCAATAGCAATAGCAATAGCAAGCATCGGTAGAATAAATAGCATGACTTCATCTTAGTTTTTATTGTAGCTTTCATTCATCAGTCTTCATGTCAGCATAGATTACAGTAGCATCAATATAATTTAGAAATCATTATCAATCATTACATCATTGCATTTAGCATCATTCCATTCTTTAGATAGGCATTTTAAACAGTCACGGTGATTACAAAATCTAAGAGCCCTCTGTGATTTGATAAATCTTTGGAGATGGGAGACAATGAGACGCTTTCAGGTTTTTTGTGCTTTAAATTAGTTAATTGATGTTAAATCTTGATATAATGTTTCATTAAGAAGTGTTTTTAGTTGTTTTACTTATTTACTTATTCCACACTTACAATTTGGCGCCCACCGTGGGGCCTAACCGCATGTTTTTAACATTTTTTTGAAAAAGTGTTCGTACAAGATACAGGTGTGTTTTCTTTTAGTGCAATCGGAAGATTTTTGCAGCGCATCTGACGCAAACTATAGCGCTTCTGACCGTTTTAGCACTTCCGATGAAAACTATAGTGTTTCAAAAGATTGTTTTAGCGATTTGACCAAAAAGCTTTCAGCACAAACATACGGCTCATATTCAATTATGTTTTAGCACATCCGACAAATTCTACAGCACTTTTGCAAAATCCTACAACGACTCTAACTATTTCTACAACACATCTAAGCATTTCTATATCACTTCTAATCTCTGTTATAGTGCTTCTGTAAATTGATGTCTGGATCCGACGCAACCGCGACCAGTAACTTCATTTTTTCAATTGGATTTAAAATGAATCAATCGTAGGATAGTCACATAAGTTAAAATATATCAATCTAGGGTAGTCACCAAACATTTCAATTTGGAATAATAAATTTTTGTTTGGGCTCTAAAATTGAACAATTGATTAGTGTGGTTGTGTGGTGATAGGCATATGCTCTCCCCTTAACTGGGTGATCAAAACGCCAAACTCATCCTTTATTTTATGCATTTGCAAGCTTTATTAAATCCTTTAGAAGGCCTACCATAGTGGGAAAATGTACTCACCCTACGGGAACGACTTGAGTGGGAACAACCAAAGCCAGGTTTTCCAACCCACTATAAAATAAAAGTAAATCTGGACAAATCCTCATTTATCGGAAGTGTGCAAGATAACCATCCCCAAAATCTTTGTCCTAAAGATTGGGAGGTCTCATGAGGGAGCTTATTATTTCCGCTCTGAACAAAAACCCTATCTACAAACCATAGTGTAGTATCTAACTTGTCAGTTTTTGAACATTATAATACTCAGCAGTGTTGGGGAAGGGAAGAATCTACCCCCAAGACACTCACCATATAATTGCCAAGGATCGTTTTCTCAAGGGATCGATAAATCTAACCTTGAGTACATGCCTGGAAAAGACAAAAACACGGGCGCCCTCTAGGGGTGACACGGTTGTGTGAGTCGATGCAATTTTAAGATGTGGACTGATTGAGTATAACGATGACCTACTTGTCCTTAAGAGTAGTCTTTCTGAAGTGTCTTTTTGTCAAAAAAAAAACCTATGAAAATCAAGAAGGATCTATTTGATCCTTGAACATACACTCACTGTTTAGATCTTAGGACTTAAAAAGACTTGTTCTACAATTGCTTGCTGTATCTTTAAATCATTAAATCAGATAAAGATCATCCAAAAAGAACAAAAAAGGTTGACAATTCAGTCCATGAAAACTTATGATTAGGGATTGGAAATCCACAAAATTTGTTAATAAATCCCTTGCAAAAAGAGTCAGAAAACCAAAAAAACAACTTAGTCACAAGAAACTATTGGAAAGAAGAATTTTTTTGTATCAAAATAGAAAAATATTACTTCACCATAGAACCTTCATCCATAGATTTCATGATTTTTCTAGAGGATACAAAAATGATTATGCCATAGAGCCCTTATATTCACAAGCCTACTTTCAAAGAAGAGCTCTTTCACAGAAACATAATCATAGTCAACCTATTCATCCGTCTTCCATTCCACAACTAGTGATAGAGTATTCTAATAGGCTAGATCAATTCATACAATAGAGGAAACATTTGACACATTAGGCTTGTTATCAAAATCAAAAAAATTACCAGCAAAAAATACTCTGTCAAAGTATCCCAGAATCAGTCCATTCATTAGGAAAAACCAAACAAAACACTAGAAAATCCTGAAGCAGTGCATCCGCAGTCTGTTTTAGCGCTTCTGCCAACTGTTTTAGTGCATCTAAAGTCTTTCATAAACATCCATCAGTATCAGAAAATACCAGAAACTTTAGCACATCTATGGTCTGTCTTAGCGCATACACCCTGTTTGTTAGCACATACACAATTTGTTTTGGCGCTCACATAGTCCTTTTCAACGCATTTGACAAATATCACAGTGCATCTACAGTTTTTCGAAACAAAGTTCACCAATCAAAAATACCATAAACTTTAGCACTTCTACCCACTATTTTAGCGCATCTACACTGTTTCACAACGCTTTCACTAGATCTTTTAGCATATACAGTTTCTGTTTTAGCGCTTCTTCCCTCTGTAATAGCGCATCCACAGTGCCAAGAAAACAAAGAGTTGTTCGAAACATCTGTCAAACTATGGACATCAGAAAATCAGGTTTTTACCAATTGGAAACATTTTCCACAGTCCCAAACAGAGTCTTAAAACCTAAATCAAATAGAATCATACAAATCAAACCTTTTCAAATTGAACCTAGATCTTGCAAACTTTAAAAGTGTCCACAAATCAAAACACAAAATCTTGGTTATTAGGTTAAGTTTCTTCATCAGGATATTATCATCCTACCATCACGAAACAAAACATAATAATCAGATTTTAAACTTAGTCTCATCAATAGGATATATCATCCTATTTGACTTTGTTAAAACAAAAATCCATTTGACACTTATCCAAACTCAGAAGATCAAAATTTAGGGAGAAAAAAAAACATTTGTATGCCTATTTTGACAAGGTTACAAAGTCAAAAAATTAGAGAAAAAGACATTGAAACACCAAACATAATGGTTGAAGAAAACCCCTTTTCCTGATTTCATCAATGTGATCCCAATGAGATAACCCAAGAAGATGTCAACATAGCACAACAAGATCCAATTTCCATAAATTCATGGAAAAGGTCTTGGAACAAGACATGGAAAAATACATCTTGATGTTAGCGGAATTCGGTGCAAAATTTTTGAAAGATTTTAACGTCAATTGACTGAAGGAAACAACTAAAGCTACTGAAACTGAATCACCTAACACACAAAACACTGATCAATGGTTGCCTTAACATGTCAAATGCAGAACTTACAAAAAAAAATTCAAGACATGCAAAAGGGAACCACAAAGAGGTATTCATTATAGGACATTTGTCCTTATCCCTTTCATCTGAGTGTTAACATGATACACTTCCCTAGGCATTGTGAGTTCCCCAAATATGAAAAATACAACGAAAAAACAAATCCAACTAACCATGTAAGAGAATTTAGAACAATGAATCTAAAGTTTGCACATGATGACACTTACCTAATGAGGTTATTTCCTAGGAGTTTAGGAGCACACTGCATGGAATGGTTCTCCAAATTACAACCGGGGATTCGATCCTTTGAAGAATTGGTCAAAAAATTTATCACACAGTTCTCCTTCAACATTCAACATGATGTAACCATAAAAGATCTATACAACATGAAACAAAAGAAGGGAGAGACATTCCTATCATTCTTACAATGTTGGCGAAAGTTGTTCGCTAGATACCCTCGATCTATTCCTAAAGAGGAAAAGATTGAATTATTTATCGACAACTTAACTAATGACATGAGTTATAGACTGGATCTACAATGTCCCTCGACCTTTGAAAAGGTGATTGAGAATAGGCTTAAAATTGAAGAAGCCTTAGTCAAAAGAGGAGTGATTAAACATTACAATGACACATCAATCAACGCCAATTCCTCAAATCACTATGGAAATAATGACAAGCCTAAATTTTGGCAAAAAAATAGAAATACTGGAAACAACGATACTACAACTGAAATGCAAAATAAAAAACTAGTATTCAATTTAATGGAAACACCTGTGAAAACAAATCAGAATGAAAACCAGAACAACAATCAAGGTGCCACTCAAAACAATAATCCAAATAATGGAGAATCTCAACCGCCACCATATCAAAGACAATCCAATCGATGAAGATTTACACCATTAGGACAAACTTTGGAATCAACGATGAGAGAGCTTATTGCAAATAGACTTATTACTCTACCAGAAGCAAGAAATTGGGAACCGAAAGTGAAACCATCTTGGTGGAACGATGCTGACTATTGCAACTTTCACAAAAATAAAGGACATAAAACAAATGACTGTATGCAATTAAAGCATCTGATACAAGACTTAATTGAAGCAAAGAAGGTGTTTGTTGAAGGACCTCAAACAAACAACGATCACACTGCATTCACAAATCCTTTACCTAACTACGAAAAAGGAGAATCTTCTTCAAACGGTAAAGGAAAAAGTGTAAACTATATCTATGACACCACCATTCTTTGCATTTCTGAGATTGAGAAAAATAATGTCATTGAGAATCAAACAGATAACATTAACATCAATGACATTGTATCCTTGAACATGATTCCAAACATAAACACATTTGACAACCAAATCAACGTCATCAAAATTAGAGAAACAAAAGACTACCAACCGGTCAATGCAACGACAAGGGCATAGTCCAAAGTGATACTAAAAGGAGTTCCACCTAAAATCACTACTCCCCCATCACATCAATACAACATTGTGGATCAACTACAAAAGATACCCGCACAGATATCCATACTAGAACTTCTTAAAATTTCACCATCACATAAAGAGGTTCTAGAACAGGCTTTGGTAGCCACTACGGTACCCAAAAATTTGGATTTCTGTCAATTTCAAGCTATGGTGGGACATTTGACCACACCTCATTGTTTGTCATTCTTTGAACAAGATGATGTATCACTAAATCACCCACACAACGCGGCCTTGCATATAGAGGTTCTAATCCATAAACATCATGTCAAGTGTGTCCTAATAGATGGAGGAGTTGGATTAAATATTTGTACTTTAAAACTAATTCATGCACTAGGCTATTCCAATAACTCCATTGATGCCAGGAGAAAGATAACAATAAAAGCATATGATGAAGAGGAAAGGTCTTCCAAAGGGTTGATTGTACTACCAATTCAAGTGGGACCGATTGTCAAAAATATTATTTTCCAAGTGTTAGACAAGGAGCTAACATATAACATACTCTTGGGACGTCCATGGATCCATGAGATGCAAGCGATACCTTCGACATATCATCAATGTTTGAATTTCTTGTCAATGGGAAAGAGGTCACAATTTCAGCAGACAACAATAATCCCTAGGCATGTAACCTGCTTAAGGCAAATCAAGACACTCTGGTACCCCACAATAGAGAAGCTAGCACATCCGCTTCATCCAATGGTGAAAAGAAACTCAATTTTATATCCAAATGGGTTGAGAAGAAAGACCAGACAAAGGAAACAATTGTTGCGGACTTATCTATATCAAATAATGAAGGTCCCTTGAACACTTTATCACAACAATTTACAAACAAGATCCAGTTAAAGGATAAAGGCTTGGGAGAATATTCCCTTGAGCAATCTTTATGCCTTTCAAAATTGCTACCATCCCCAAAATCATATGGACAATCCACAACAAACACATGCCAATCATCACAACCCATCACAGTTCTGGATGAAAGGTTTGTAAAAGCAGGACTCTAGAAGATGAATCAAAAGACAAGGCCATTCTCAATTGGCTATACAAGGATGAAGAAGCATCAACATCAACAAATATCAGCATCAGAACATATCAATATGGAAAAGGAAAGGCTATCTTAGAAAAAATGGGCTATGAAGGGCAAGGACCAATTGGCAAGAGAAGAGATGGTATTATAGAACCTATTCAACCTCTAACACTTCAACCTAAAGACAAAACATGATTAGGCTATACAGGGGAATCAAAAGAAGAAGTAACTCAGAAAGTGGTAGAAAGGATTCTGCAAATGAGGGATGGGTCTGAAACAGATTCAAATGAATATGAATGGGATCATTTATTTGCAACATCATACACTGACAAACAAATTGACGTCATCCAAGCGTATACACCCACACGAGAGGAGGGACAAAGTTCAGGAACTAGACCATTTGTTTTGGGATCAACAAATATCGAGGACTCAAGCGAGGATGAATAGACATCGAGTGAGATAGATGACTCAGAGGAGGGAAATATCATAGACCTCGACCTTCCCACTAACAACTTTGACCACTTGGCTATTGGAACACTTACTATCGTCGACCTTACTCAAATTGATGATTTATTACCCTTGATCCATCCCGAACTTATTGACTGGGAACCCACCAAACCTATTAATATACCAGTCTTTTCAAATGATGAGGCCATCGTAAACTTTCTTTGCAGTAATGAACCCGATACAAGTTCTATCCATAACACTCATAACGATACTTCAAATCAGGAGGGTGCCAAATCTTCCAGTTGCAAAAATAACAACAAGAAAAATAAATCTAATGGTGAAAACCTTTCTGAGGCAGCATTAGATTTTGAAAAAGAAAAAATAAAGAATGTATCTAACAGTGAAAACCTTTCTGAGGCGTTGAAAGATTGAAGATTTGACACCCTTCTGGAGCATTACCATGACAGATCATTAGTACTGGTAGAACCAACACAATCCATAAATCTTAGAACAAGTGAAAAGGCAAAGATTCTACATCTAGCAGCGTCTATGACAGAACAGGAGAAGCTTGAATTCGCAAAATTCTTCGAAGAGTGACATCAATTTTTCTTGGTCTTATTCTGACATGCCAAGATTAGATCCAAATCTCCTGATGCATCATCTGTCTCTACCATCCAGAATCAAACCAGTAAAGCAAAAATTGAGAAAAATGCATCCCCACATTGCTCTAATGGTAAAAGATGAGCTGAAGAAGTTGTTGGATGTAGGGTTCATCAGGTCCATAGATTATGCTGAGTGGATCTCCAATATTGTGCATGCATCTAAATGGGATAATAGCATCAAGATATGCACAAATTTTAGAGATCTAAATAAGGCGTGCCCAAAATATGATTTTCCTCTACCGAGCATTAACATCATTGTGGATCTAACAACATGCCATGCTATGTTGTCATTAATGGATGGTTTCTCAGGGTATAATCAGATAATGATAGCACTTGAAGATCAGGAAAAGACAACATTCACTTGTCCATGGGGTACATTTTGTTGGAATGTCATGCCCTTCAGGTTGAAAAATGCAGGTGCAACATATCAGCAAGCGATGACCACTATCTTTCATGACATGATGCATACTTTCATGGAAGATTATGTGGATGACATCTTAGCAAAATCATACACCTGAGAAGGACATCTAGAGATCCTTGGAAAAATCTTTAACAGACTGTAGAAATTCAATGTCAGGTTGAATCCCAAGAAATGTGTGTTTGGGGTTACATCAGCAATACTTCTAGGTTATATTGTTTCAGAAAAAGGAATCGAAGTGGATCCGGCTAAAGTCAAAGCAATAATGGAGATGCCACCACCTAAAAATATCAGTCAATTACAGTCTCTACAAGGCAGGCTGCAATCCATCAGGAGATTTATATCCCAATTGGAGGACAAAATCTATCCATTCAATCATCTACTTCATAAGAATGTTTCATTCAAGTGGGATCATAACTGTGAAACAACTTTTAACCAGATAAAGCAATATTTGATGTTGCCTCCAATACTCATGCCACCTGTAGTAGAAAAACCATTGTTACTATATATCACAACAACAGACATTTCTTTAGGAGCTCTCTTAGCACAAGAAGATTCTGAAGGAAAAGAAAAAGCTATTTACTACATCAGTAGGACTCTCAACGGTTATGAAATAAATTACACATTTATAGAAAAAGCTTGTTTGGCAGTGGTATTTGCAACCCAGCAGTTGAGGCACTACATGTTGACTCATACAGTTAGACTCATCGCAAAAATAGATCCATTAAAATATCTACTCAGCAAAGCTGCTCTAATAGGGAGACTAGCAAAATGGGTTATGATCTTAAGTGAGTTCGACATCCAGTATGTAGACCGGAAAGCCATCAAAGGACAGGTGATAACTGATCAATTAGCTAAAGCTCAGTTACAGAATAATCATCCAATGAACATTGAATATTTGGATGTAGACATTTTGAATATTACCACACAACAATGGAGACTGTATTTTGATGGCTCATTCACACAAAGGGGGTTTGGTACGGGAATTCTATTGGTTACACCTCAAGGACATACTATTCCAAGGTCATATAGACTAATGTTTCCATGTACCAATAATGTGGCTAAGTATGAGGCATTGATTATCGGCATCAAGGTTCCTATTGAATGGAACATCACAGAAATACAAGTGTATGGAGACTCACAACTTGTCATCTATCAAGTAAATGACAGGTATTAGAAAAAGTCATGCCATATAAGAAAATGATAGATGATCTTAAAAGTACTTTGTGGAGATCAAGTTTGAACAGATACCAAGGGTAGAGAACAAAGTTGTGGATGCCATGGCGACGATTGCTTCTCTTTTGCAATTACCAGAAAAGAAAGGCCATTATGAGTGTACCAGTGTACTTCTTTCCGCTGGGGCATCCGAAAAAATTAGAATTTTTTTGATTTCGATCGCAATAAGTTTATTCTTTGAACCAACGCAACAAGTACATTGCTTCAAAGAGGGGCAAAATGTAGACATGCAAAATTAACATTATGCATTCGATCAGATTCAGTCAAATTAGATGTTGCATTAGGACCATTCATCAATTAATCAAGTGCATTTTCATCCATTCAAATAAGCATTATCATTCAACCTTCATCTTGCATCATCCACTTAATTAAATAAATTAGGACTTCATTTAAATCAAACCCTAAATCACATTCCATCATTTTCTAATTTAAATAAATCAATTATCAAAGTCTTGAAAGTCAAATCATCTAATCAGCATTAAATCAGCATAATCATCATCTAACCCTGATTAAATGTTAATCCCATCCCACTTGCATTATCTAGATCTAGCCACTTGCACAATAAATCAATTTTATTGATTTATTAAAAACCTCATTTTCCCTCAACATGACAAGTCAAACATGGCATTTATTGCTCTTTTTCTTGTCCCCTCTCAAAATTTATTGCAAATTTGAATTCAAATTCTCCTCTCATGGGCACTCTTCCCAAATCTTGCACATACATCAACTAATCACATGATGACAAGTGTCCTCAACTCATTGGCTTGTTTTGATCCCACATTGGTCCCTCTTCAACACTTAGCATTTTGAAAATCTTTAAGTACAAGCTTCATCCTCAAGCAAATCCTCCACAATTTTATGCAAGGTTACTCTCTTCATTTGAGATTTGATCTTGTTCATCATCATTCCACCATCTTCATAGCATTTCATCATCTTGAGCTTTTTATCAAGGATTGGGAAAGGGTCACTAGCACATGTGACACCAATCCACTATGAGATAGAGTTGGATCATGTCTTTTATATTCTTTCTTTAGTTTCTATTGTTCCATTTTATTGCATGATTGACATGTTTCATTATTTCATAGGGATGTTAAAATGTTGTTTTGTTTTAAGCTAACCATTTGCAGATTTTAGCATCCACAATGAGTTTATGGTAGAACAAGTATCTATCCCGACCTACGAAAATCCTGAATCACAAACCATATGCCAAATAACCGACGTTAAAAACTCACTATATGGAGAGATCTATACTTACCTCAAGGATAATATTTCTCCTCCTAATCTTTCTAGAAACCAAAAGTGTAACTTTATCCGCCAATCCGCTCGACATACATTGATTTCCGATATCCTTTACTGTCGAGGTCTAGATGGTACTCTTCTTCGATGTATAGAACACAACGAATATTAATTAGCCTTACGTGAGGTTTATGAAGGTATTTGTGGAACCCATTCAAGTGGAACAACCCTAGCAAAGAAAATCCTCTGAATTGTGTATTACTGGCCGAACATGGAAAAAGAGTCTTATCAATTTGTTAAGAAATGTCAGAAATTTCAGATACATGGTAATCTAATCCATGTGCCAACACATGAGTTGCACCCTTTCACATCAACATGGCACTTTTGTCAATGGGGACTGGACTTGGTAGGTCAGATAAACCCGTCTTCATCCAATGGACACAAGTTCATAATCACAGCAACAAAATACTTTACCAAATGGATAGAAGCGGTTCCTTTGACAACAATCACTGGAAAGCAACTTTCATCTTTCATATTGAACTACATAATCTGTCGATATGGCATACCTTAATCCATTGTTATAGACAATGGAAGACCATTTAAGAACCATGAAATCCAGGAATTGTGTGAAAAAATTCATATTCAACATCATTTCTCAACACTGTACTATCCTTAGGAAAATGGCCAAGCAGAGGCCTCAAACAAGACAATTCTGAAAATACTAAAGAAGACGGTTAATGATGTTGGACGTGATTGGCATGTTCAACTCAATCTTGCATTATGGGCCTACAGAACACACAAGAGCTACACCATATGCCTTGGTATATGGATCACAGGCCATCCTACCTATTGAGGTAGAAATACCATCACTTCGTGTCTCACTAAAAGGTATCATTAAAAATGAGGATTATAGAATCTCTAGACTACAAGAAATGGAATTTCTAGATGAACATCGTCAACAAGCTGTCAACCATTTGACAACATATCAACAGAGAATGTCAAGGAGTTACAATCACAGGGTAAAACCTGGAGTCTTTCAAGTTGGAGACTTGGTCCTAAAGGAAAACCCTAGAAATCAGTAGGACAAAGAAAAGAAAGGGAAGTTTGAGCCTAACTGGCTAGGTCCTTTTCTCATCATATCAGTATATGAATTTGGAGCCTATCGACTATCTACACCTGAAGGGGATCTGTTCAATGAACCAATCAACAATATCCATCTCAGAAAATTCTACACCTGAGTCACCTAGTGCAAAGATTAGTTTCTGAAAAAGGATTACCTTGGAGAAAACCTAGCAAACAGGCATCTTGGTAATAGAAAACTACAAAAAAAAAAAACCAGAAAAACAAAAAAATACAAAAAAATCAAAAAGACTGAAAAGTGCAATAAAAAAAAAATATGGTGAAAACCTGGAAACAGGTGCTATTTTTGATTTAACCAGCTTTTCCATCTATTGGACACATGTCATGGTCGTTGTTTTCACTATCATTTTACATCCATTATCATATCATTACGAGTGGTCATGTCTCACCCTAGCTTGGGGGCAACATCTGGACATCACTGGGGCCAATAAACATTGAGCTTAACAAAATGGACAAACAACAGGAAGAAAAACACAACAAAAACAATGATCGAAACACAACCCAACATGGAACATCAATCACCATCAGAAACACATTGGACATCCATATCACAACAAACAATCCAAAAACAAGTCAAAAAGTCAGTCTCAAAAGGTCAAAAACAGAGTTTGTGTTAGTCGAACTACGTGGTCTCTGCGTATATAACGTAGGCAAGGCTAATCTTTGATTAGCCCTTGAGGCCCCTAGGATAGGTTTATCTCAAAAAATCACAACAACATCATAAAATAAAAAAATCGATGATCTAATCTGAATAATGATTGAAATACTTTAAGTAAAGGTTGAATATGTTGTACTTTGATAATTGTTATCATTTCTTTGGAGCAACTAAATGATGTATTGAACTAGAGAAGCTAGGAAGAAGAATGGTATTTTCTTTATCTGTTGTCTATGAATTAGCCATTATTATTGTGTGAATTGTCGCGAGATGTGCTCTACAAAGTATCACTGATGACATTCCAATTCACATAGGAAAGTGATTGATTCTTGTCTGTTTACGCAAGAAATGCTCAGGTCATCTCGGTTTAATTGTACCTTGATGCTTGTGTTCGCTTGCAATATCAAAAATCATGAAAGTAGTACTCAGGTCATCATTGGTTTACATTATACCATTGATGCTTGTACTCACTTTCAACATTTTAAAATCTCTATGATGATACAAAGCACAATACAAAGACTGTTAAGATGCCAATGTTTGCATGTAGATTTGCATGGTAAAATAGATTGCATTCATAATAGTGTTACATCTGCAGAGTATTTGTTACAAAATTGGTGAATCATTCAATGACGATGATAAATTTTCTCATTAATAGATTGAGTATACCTGACATTAACAAAAACGTCATCATTATCATATAGCTGCATAATCATTTTTCATTGCATACATTTGAAACATTTAATCTATCATTTCATCATTTATCATTTACACCATATAATTTGCATTCATCATGTCATTTCATCATGTTGTACATCACATCATAAAAATTTCATGAGAAAACTATCAAAACAAATCACTATCTAAGTGCATCTTCATTATCTATTCATCACATTATATATCATACATTCAAAATAACATTATATATATATCATTCATTTTCATCATTCATTCATCACATCATAATTTGCAATGATATCACAAGAATAAAAGTGCACACATCCCATTTACATCATACGTCATTTGACATTAAAACATCATATCCATCATCATACATATAGGTACACTATCACGTAATTTAGAATTACATCCATACATCATGCATCCATACATCATCATAATATACATCATAAGATAGAACATCATAAATCATTAAAACATATCATCATGATTAAATTGCATCCATAACATCATAATATAAGGATCATCACATGGCATATAAAACATAGAAAATAAATGCATCCATCATAAAATCATATAGAACAGATAATGCATCGATAAAGTCCATTGCATGTCATATAGATCTCAAAATCACAATGTCCAGTATACAATGATGTCTGAAATAAAGAGAGATATATCATCAAAAAAATGGGTTGTATATCAAAATAATTGAAGTGTACATCAATCTCAAATTCAAAAAAAGGTATGATCATGTGTTGCTGGCTCAAGACAATGTAGGCATCTCAGGACCTCTACCACTGGATGTACCAGGATCTCTAGGATCTCTGGGAATAGGCTGTGTCACACCCGCAATGACAGTCCTAGTACGAGTCCTGCCAGATCGTGACTGCGCGTAACTCACTCTCTGCTCTGAAGGGACGACATCATAGTATTTACCTCTGTAATACTCTACCTCCCTACCAACACGGACAACCTGCAGCAGTGGTACCATCTGCCAATCTCTGTAATCTCTCAGTTGTGGCCTTAGCCACCTTTGCAACTCATCCAGCAATATCCCTCTCTACAGTCAATGCTACAATCTATGTCTGCGTTGCAACCAACTAAGCATGTACCTAAGCCAAAGCCTGTGCGTGTGACTGGGCCTGTGCCTACATCTAAGTCTGAGTTTGTGCCAATAAACCCTGAGTCTGAACAAGTTGAGCCTGAATTGTCTCTAATTGCACCTGAAGGCTCACAATCTCTAACTACTTTGTAAGGTCTCCCACTGCTTGCCTCTTACGAGGCACTGTATGCTCGTGCAAATCTAACATTGGACCTGACCCACCTGCATCATCTCCACTACTTTCATCACCACTATCCATCTCATCCCCACTGCCCTCCTCATCTCCACTGCCCTCCTCACCACCAATCTCGACATCCTCCGCCTCAACCTCACCAACCTCCTCTCTCCTCCGCCTACGACCATGTGCAACACCAACATCCTCCTCTGCAGGTAGTGGAGCAGGCTCATCAGGAATGGTAATGCGTGGGAAAGGATGCAAAGCCAGATACTCAACATAATCTGCTATCATAGGTGGCTCAGCAATATCTGGACAGATATCCCACTCAAACGACTGCAAAGACTGATACTCCTAAATGACAACATCATATGACAGAACAGGCCCCCACTCTGTAGAATCTAACTGACGATAGGCGTAATGAGCAACACCCTGGGGCATACCCTGAACCAAACCATATTGTTTGTGCACTTGTCTGATAAAAAATCTCTCTAACACCCAACGAGTCCAACCAATCAATAACATCGACTGACAAAGAAAAGGCACCTGAATATCATCCTCATCCCGATGCTCGCAATCAAGGTAGGGACGCCATGTCACAGACTCTATATCATCCATCACTCTCCTCCAATGCTCTAACTTACCTAGTCTGGACTGAGTAAGGCGACCTGCATATCTATACACATATGGCCTCATACCTAGCCTCTGTCTAAATGGTACTGGATGCATGATAGCTATGTTCTCCCACGCCCACACCTGTAACAAAGTAGCTCCAGATGACAAACTGCAACCTCGAAGATAAACCACTGAATGCAAATCATGATACAGATGGGAAAGCATGCAATGCCCCAAGCAAATCTCGTCCCATGAACAACCATGCTCTCAAGTACACGGCCCCAACCAACATAAATTCCCTTTGACCTACGATTAGGACAAAGGAACCCTCTAATGAATTTGACCAATACTGCAGGAAGGGTGGCATAAGAATCCACCATCTCACGCCATGGAATCCAATACCCGGAAATCCGATCGTCCTGAAATACTTTGCAGAGAGCATCAGTCCCACCCTGCTCTATAGAATCATAAACGACCACATCTCCAACAATGGGAATCCGCAGAATCCGCCAGAAATCCTTTGGGGTGACTGTCATCTCACCGGTAGGAAGGTGAAAGGTGTTATGCTCGCTATGCCACCTCTCAGCTAATGTTGTCAGGAGACCTCGATTAATCCTAATCTGGGGCATGAATAATAAAGAAGACAATCTGCATCGTGTAATAATAGTCATCTCAAGCTCCGCAAACTGTGGTATCAAATCGAATTTCCATGGGAACCGCTCTCGAACCTAAAGGTTCTCCAACGGCTCTTATTATCAGGAAATATTCAAAGTTAGTACTCTTTGTCAAATCATCAAAACATCAAAAATCGTATCAAATCAAATCAGCTCTTGGTGAGAATTTTGATCAAATCTCGTGAGCAAACATCATTGAATCTCACCTATCATGAGGTCAATCATCAATATTAATATTGTACCTCGCCTGTCATGAGGTCAATACATCAAATCGACCTCGCATATCATGAGGTACATCAATCAAACTATAATTATTCCTCGCCTATCATGAGGATAATTATCATCAAATCAAACATCAGAGCTCGCCTATCATGAGGTCGAACATCATCTATTTGATTAGGATCATCAATCATATCAAACCAATGGCTAGCACAATCGAAAAATGACAAAATCAAGGACAAATTTGACAAACTTTATCAATCTGACTTGGATGCACTAAAATAGGCATTCAAAGCGCTAAAACACTATATGCACTATTTCATCAGTGCAAAGCGCCAATTCAGGCGGCCAAAGTGCCATTTCACCATAAGTGTTATTCCATTGGGTCAATGTGCTAAACTATTGGGTCAAAGTGCTAAAATAGAAAATCAAAACGCTAAAGTTTCTAACCTAAGCGCTAAAACTCTAAAAGCGCTAATGTATCCTACCTAAGCGCTAAAGTTATGGAAGTGCTAAAAGAGTTGATCTAAGTGTTAAAGTTCTAGAAGTGCTAAAACATAAAACCTAAGCGCTACTTCGGCATCCATATGCGCTAAAAGAAGCCTAAAATTTAAAAATCGAAAAATAGCACGAAAAAGGATAATAGCACGAAAAACGAGGAAGTTTATGGGTACGTACTGAAGGTCCATAAGCAGCCGGGTGTTGGTGACGTCACACATGCTCGAACCAGTGAGTGTGGTATGGGATTTGCATCTTGCACCAAGTTGCTCAAAATTGCTCTCTCAAATTTTCAAAAACTCAAATGCATAAATGAGTTTGAAAATGACATTTTTAACCTTTTAAATGTTATTTTTGGTGGGATTTTTATGGGGTAAATTAATTTTTCTTTAGAGAGATTAATTTAAATGCATCCAGAAGCAACTTTCTATATTTTTTAATCAGGAGATAAATTATTTCACCATCAAAACTTCATCAAAACTCCATCGAATCATCATCAAATCATTAGAAAATCATAAAAAAAATTTGAAAAATTCCAAAAAAACCTAAAAAATCAAATTTTCATCAATTTATCTCCCGAGGGGGCATATATCCATCATCATTTAAAAATCAATGTCTAGGGCAAGTTTGAATTTTTTTTCATCGATACTAGCAGCAACAACAAAATTTTCTTTGAAGCAATGTGTAAACACATCACTTCAAAGAGGGGCAAAATGTATACACCTAAAAATGGTCTGGAGAATATAATTAATTAAATCTGATTTATTTGATTAATTAACCTTAAATTCATCTACTTAATAAATAAATAGAAATATTTATTTATATTAAGTTCACTTTTAATTCTTCTATTTTACCATATTATTCCCTCTTAATTAAATAAACAAATTTAAATATTTGGTTTTATTTAATTATTATCATTATTATTTCTTCTATATTTATTCATTTATTCTATCTTAATTAAATAAGCAAACTTCAATAGTTTGTATTATTTAATTATCTAATCATGTTTCCTCTTAATTAAATAAATATATCCTAAAGTCTTATTTAATTATCATATCCCTTTTTGTTAAATAAGAAAATATCAAATATTTGTTTCATTTAATTAAATATCTTCTTACTTTGCTAAATTTGAATAAATCAAATATTCAACTAAATGCAATATTCCTCTATTCACTCACCAATAAAATTAGATATTCTATGTCTAATTTAATTCAACTGGTATTCACGGGAAAGCTTTGGAGACAAACTTACAGGAAATCCTCTCAATCCCATTCCTCTAATTCTTCCTATCATCTGGCCTGATGTTTTCATGGGGAGAAATCATTCCCTTTATCAACTCAAGCTTCTCAATCTCTCACCATTCAATTCTCCAAATTGAATCCAAACCTTTGTTGTGTTGCCCCGTCATAATGTGTTGTCGTGAAATCTATATATACAACCTTTCTCCACAAGAAATGCATCCGAGAAAATCCCAATTGTGTGCAAACTTACTCTGCAGGAATAGCAATCAAGCAATCAAGCAATAGCAATAGCAATAGCAAGCATCAGTAGAATCAATATCATGACTGTATCTTAGTTTTTACTATAGCTTTCATTCATGTCAACATAGATTATAGTAGCATCAATATCATTTAGAAATCATTATCAATCATTACATCATTGCATTTTAAACAGTCACGGTGCTTACAAAATCTGAGAGCCCTCTGTGATTTGATAAATCTTTGGAGATAGGAGACAATGAGACACTTTCAAGTTTTTTGTGCTTTAAATTAGTTAATTGTTTTTAAATATTGATATAATGTTTCATTAAGAAGTGTTTTTAGTTGTTTTATTTATTTACTTATTCCACACTTACAGCGACTACTCTTGGTGTTGTGGACTCCTGCACTTGACCCAGCTCGAGTGGATTATATTTCATGTCCTTGTATTGAACTGTAATCAATGTATCATACATTATATTTTGAGTGTACCCTCCTCACATGTATACGAGGAAACATTGTTGTACAAGTTGTAATGATGTAACTAACTTGATGAACTCTCTCTTGTAATAAAAAAATGTAAATGGTGTTTATTGCATATGTTAGTTAATTGAATAGTCAATTGAATTGATCTTGGATGTTGTTACATTGATGACATGTTATGGATATTACATATTGATGGTACATTTAATATGATGGATTTAATGAAATCTTTGATGTTTGACAAATTATGTTTAATAGATTAATTCTTGCTAGCTTGGTTAGTGGATAGAAAGTAGTGTAGTCATGGAACCTTAGAGGACTTAGTTTTAGATTACATGTTAGCATATGTTCTGCATTCTTTAGTATGTTGCACTTTAAAAAAAAATTGTTTCATTTTAGGTGTTGTAGTGTGTTGTCCTCTGGAGTTATGTGGCAGGGTGTTACATCAACAAAACTAATGAAAAATGGTCAACTAGTTAATAAAAATTTCATTGTAAAGGCTAACAGCCTATTTAGTAACATACTAGAAACTCGAGATAAAAAAGCATTGCTTTACTGGGAAAATTGGTCAAACAAAACTTACTATAGAAATAAAATTGCATATATTTAGATTATTGAATTTATCTCACTAGTTGACCATATCAAAGGCAAGTCCAACAATTGTAGTAGTATTGGCATACTATTTTATGCATTAACTATGCATTCATTGCTTTATGATGCATTAGAGATACTTTTCAAATTTTATAATGTAGTTCTATTTTTTTTAATTTGCTTACAAGCAAATGAATATTAGGGCGACTGCAGTGAATAGCAAAACAAATATGAAAAAATATAGTTAAATTATATAATTTGATTGGTGTACAAATCGAAACATTGTGTATGGACTACATATCACATGCTTCTAATTATGCATAAATCTCATTGCAAAACTAACTTGCTTGTGGGAAAAAAATTGTTTCATGTTTATGAATTATTAGACTCTTGAACCAGGGTTCTCCTTTATTGTTCACAACTCTTCCAAGGCATAATTTAGACACTTTGGAAGACTTTAAATTCATTGGAAAGAAAGGAGAATAATGATACAAAAATATGACGTTCCAGTTTCTTGTACTTCAACAACCAACAATAGTTGCATTCATATAGACCTTTGCCTCTGACTCCAATTGCGAGCAATGGTTTCTATCATAGGGACAAATTAGACAAATGAGAATAGTCCATGACATATAATATGTTATTCATAAACATGAAACACATAAGCACATGATAAAATTTGCAAAAAAGAGGCCAACGTGAAATTTTTTTGCAAACATTCAGATGTTAAATACAAATTTTGCAAGCTTTGTTGATAGGCTGGTGGCTTCTCAAGCAATGAATACATATTTAATGCATTGTATGTCTCCAAAATTTGAGAAAGGTCTTGTTGACTGTCGAGGAAAATTGTGCGCAAATATTTGTTGAGGCAAATGTGGTAAGCAAGCTGTGAATGCATACTAAAGTAGTATGCATAAAATGCAAAAAATAATAACATTCATAAAGTTTACAACTTTGGATGTTTGCAAAAATTTATCATAAACACATAGGCGAGCCACTCACCAGTATGCGAGTATTGGGTTTTATTTGTGTTTATTCTTGTTTATTGCATTAGCCACCTACTTCTTTGCTTAAATTGTTCCATATTTGTGGGTTACATAGCATATATCATTCACTGTACCCACTTACCCCATTAGCCTTTGTAACAACAAGCAATACTTCTACTTATCAAGTGTCATAAACAGATAGATGAGCCACTCATCAGTAGTGCAATGTTCCTACAGAGAGTTTTGTAGTTCTATGAAGCTAGACAGTTTCCAAGCTATGTTCTTCCTAGCCATGTATGTGGTCATGCAAAGCATTTCTTCTTTACCGCATTTGACCCCTAAAATAGAACAAGGCCCGTTACAAACAATTCCAAACAGACAATCGAGTATTGATATGTATAACTGCAGATATAAATGAAATATTCATTCAAACATATGCTCATCAACTAGCAAAAATATTATTGTTCCATGACAGAGTAACAATATAGAGGTACAACATAACAACAATTAAATAATTGCAAACAACAACACAAGGAAACAAACGTTGCACATGAATATAATTGCAATTTAGTAGATCTTCTAAATTTAAGGAGAATAATTTGCTTGCAAAAAGTGTAGGGCATAAATACATAAACAAGGGATAAAAAAGAAATTGAACTTACAAATTTATGTCGTAGCATGTTAGGAAGTCAATCTCTTATGCTCTCTGATTCATAGTTGCCACCTAAGAAAAACAAAGGACCTATCAACCTTAATAATAAATAGCAAATATGTATAACCATGTATTCCAATTACCAATGTTGAATACTAGCACCAGTTGTAGACCAAGCATGTCAAATACTATGAACAATGCTAGCTACCCACATACACATATGTAGTGAAAACATGTATATAGTAAAAAACATTGGAAAAGCATAATCCTATCACAGTTAGGCATGGACGCAACTAAACCTGGATTTATTTCGTGAAAATTAAAATTAGGTCCAAGTAATTGGAAAATGTCTAGGTGTGAAATGATAAAGTCTGCATATGTTGATAGGGTCTATGTCTACTGTATTGTGAACAAAAGACGAGACATTTGTAAGCTCGTATGTCTTTTACAATATCGGTCTGTAGCTCTACGCATGTTTGTATTTTATAAAGCAATACATTTGCATTTACTATTTGCGAGCTCTTATCTATTGTCAGTAGACTAAAGTGTAGCAGTCATTAGTGGCTTATAGTGTGAATTTTTAAATCTGTGAAGCAAAGTATTATTTGCATTATTTTTTCATTTTCTTAGATCCACAGGAATTCAAACATATCTTGAATAGATAGACATCCTTCAACGTCTATCACTCTTTTATGAACAAACAAAGATTTGAATTATATATATATAGATACACATACATATATATATATACATAAACATATATATATACCTGATTATATGCAGAAACAGGTGTACATACATATATACATCTACATATATGTATACATGTATACATATGAGCATATATGAAGACACATATGCTGGACATATTTAGACCTAATTTTCATTTCCATTTAATAAATTGCAGTGCATGTGTGCGATGGAAATGTTACTTCCATTCTTGATCATGAACACTACATTTATCATGTGAAGTCTTCATGAAGAAGAATGCATTCCAAGACATGAGTATATAAACAAACTCACCAAGTATTTCCAATGGCAAAGCTCGCCGGAATAATTATTATTATTATTAAAACAAATCAAGAGAATGAGAAAAGAAAGAGGAAAATACCACTGGACAAAATGAAAATGAAGTCAAATGAATGAATATTTGTATTAATAAAGTGTTTCTATCGAACCTAGGATAAATATGATATCTGATAGATTACAATGAATAATGTAATGTATAATTTATGGGAATCCAAATAGTTTTATGTACATAGAATCAGTCAACTTGATGTATGTAGAAATGATATACGTAACTACATAGAGAGATTAAAAGTAGCAATTAGGTTACACAAGTAATAGTTGAAAGCATAAAACATGTAAATATTAGAAAGAGAAATTGTTTAATATAGAACAAAGCCAAAAAGAATAAATTGTTACAAATGTCCTTTTCAATGCTTATGAAGGGGTAGCAAAGGCAAGAGCTTGATTCCTAAATTCATTGATGGGGAGTACATTTGAGTCCATCAGATGCATTGTTAATTGTTGACAGCAAAGAAGCAAACATTGATGAATTATGGTGTTAAGTCTACAGCTGAAGAAGAGACAGTGACTTGTAAAGGTAGTCAAAGAGGGAAGAGAAAGGAAAAACTAGAGCACAACACCGTAAATGATGTTAAAACTTACAAATGATTTATTTCTTGTTTTAAACATGATACAAATAACCCCTCCTAGGAGACACAGTTTTGATATTGATCAGTTTCCTCGACCAAAAGGAAAAAAAAATGAAAAAGAATAGTACTTACAAATCGCTTGTTTCTGGATTTGATCACATTTTTAATTAAAATTTACATATGTTGATTTGTGGTAAATAGGTTCAAGTAAAATTCTCATTAATGGATTATGATGTTCAATTTTATGCATAACAAGGAAAAAGGATCTTATATACACACACACACACACACACATATATATATATACATATATATATATATATATATATATACATATATATATATATACATATATATATATATACATATATATATATATATACATATATATATATGTGCATGCCTCACTGTGCTGCTCAACCCTCCCCTGCTCTCCTGTAATAACCATGCCTCTTTCTCACTCCATATATACATATATATACATATATATATATATATATACATATACATATATACATATATATACATATATATATACATGTATATATATGTATATATATCTACATATATACATATATATATTATGTGCACATATGTACACACATACATATATGTATATATGCATACATACATATATGTATTTTTTAATATATGTATGTGTGTATATATATATTTGTGTGTGCATATATATATATATATAGATATGTATATATTTCTATATATACATATATAAATGTATATATGTATATATGCGTGTCTCTATATATGTGTGTGCTTTGCATTTTGCGTTTACTAGGATTTGTTTTTTCATTTATTTTGAATAGATTCAAGTGCAATTGCTATTAATGCATAATGGTGTCAGGTTCTAGGTCTGCTAAGTTCGTATGTCTTTTACAACATTGTTCTATAAATTTTTTACATCCTTCCATTGTATGGCTTAATGTGTATTGTTTATTGTTGTCTGCATTTTGTGTGTTAATGTCTATTCTTCACTATACTTTATTGTTTTCATTGCCTACTCTATGTTGTTGAGTTGCAACTAACATTAATTGTTCCCTCCACCAAGTTTGAAGACTGTTAAACAAACGACCTCAGCAAACGGGAAAACAACACAAATAACACTTTGCTTGAGAGAATCTAAACTTCAAGATGAAGAAATACTTCAAATATGAAGAATTCTAATTTCCACCCAATAGATTGATGGGTGTAATTTTCCTCGTGGTTTCGACATTTTCTATTTTTTTTTAATAATAATAATTATTGTAGGGAGCTTTACTATTGGAAATATTTCATGAGCCTATTTGTATAGTCATGTCTTGCAATGGACTCTTGGTGAGGACATGTAGCGTCTTGAGCAGTACATTTGCATTTACTATTTGTGTCTTCTTATTTATTGTGAGGAGACTGAAGTGCAGCCATCATTAGTGGGGTATGGTGTGAAGGTTTAAGTCTATTGAGCATTTACTGTTATTCACATTCTTTGTTCATTTGCTCAGGCTTTTTGATGAGGCTGAAGTTTGTGTCTGTTGGGAGGGTTTTCATCTACTGTGCTGGAAGCAAGGAAGGTGGCCTTTGTAAGTTACTTTATCTTTTACACTTTGATTTTTTTCATTTGTGTTATGGTTTGCTCAGATTGGAAGCGAGAAAGGTGACCTTTGTAAGTTCCTATATCATTTATAGTGTCGTTTTATTGTTTTTTTACAACTTTGCATTTTATAGTTAATTTCCACTGTGTTCAACCATGCATTGCAAGTGTGTTTGAATTTATTATCTGTTGGCTATTTCTTGGCAATAGACACAAACCCATAAAGAACAATGAAGAATAGACATAAACACACAAAATGTAAATAACAACAAACAATAGACATTGACCCATAAAATGCAAATATGCAAACAACTATAAAACGACACTGTAAAAGACATACAAGCTTGTGAAGGCTTCACTTTTCGCCCCCCATAGAATAGATATAAACCCTTTCAACAAACACGGATTGAACAATTTTATACCCAGATGTTTTCCATTTACTTACACCTGATTTTCATTTTCATTTAATAAATTCAAGTGCAATTGTAGTGCATGAGTGCACACACTAGAAATTAACCATAAAATGCAGAGATGCAAAAACTATAAAATGTCACTATAAAAGATGTAGGAACTTACAAAATACCAAAATTGTAGATGCTTTGGGAATGGCGCCAGTAAAAAAAAAGCTATAGTTTATGTGATCTTGTGGGGAATATTTAGAAAAAGTGAAATTTTTTTCGTGTTATGAAATTTTCTGATTGACGGCTGTAATTTTCCTCGTGGTTTTGGAAATTTGTAAACTTTTTGAATAATAATAATTATTGTAGTGGGCTTTGCTACTGGAAATATTGCATGAGTTTGTTTGTATAGTTGTGTCTTGCCATGGACTCTTGTTGGGGATGCGTGGCATCTTGAGTCATACATTTACATTTACCAAGAAATATTTCATGAGTTTGTTGATATTGTCATGCCTTGGCATGGACTATTGTTGGGGACGTGTGACGTCTTAAGCAATACATTTACATTTACTATTTGCATCTTCTCATTTATTGTGAGGAAGCTAAAATGCAGCCATCATTACTGTGTTATGGTGTGAAGTTTTAAGTCTGTTGATAAAAGTGGGATTTGCATGGTTTATTCATTTGCTCAAGTTGGATGCTGGCTACAGTTTAATCGATTATATGAGAATGAGAATTTCTCCCATTGGAAATAAGTAGTGTGTTTGTATGAATTGAGGAATTGTCTTAGAAACATTAAGCCACATAAACAATCAACAGTAACAAACAACAAAAAAATGGGGAAAACAAAAATGACACTTAAATTTATCCCATCTTTCATGGAATTATTCTACGAAAAACATAGTCCTACCTGGTTTTTCCCAATGTCTTCATTCAATTCAAGTTAATTGTACATCCATGAAACAACAATAGTTATTGAAACATGTCCACGTGTTCAAGATATACATAATGACTTGTCCATGCCTTCATCCATGGGCAATATGCACATGTTCAAGAAATCGCTATGAATATGCCTGGAAGATAAGTAGCAATGTTAATAGTAGCTGCCTTGCCTAATTGGAAATTGTCATGCATGATTGCATAGATTTATTTACTATTAAGATTGATAGGTGCCTTAATACTAGAAGCAATATCTTACTATTACAAGGCAGTCAATAGATGTAGCTAGGAACATCAAAAATCACTTCAAGCAAATAGGATTTTGACGCTTGTGATTCTAGCTACCTTTCTAAGAAGCAGTTTCCTAGATTTTGAAGAAGCAACAACAACAACATTTCCATAACCATGATTTCCTAAGCAGCAACACTTGACAACAAATTTCCAAAAGCCACACAAGATCAAAATTACACTTGAAAGAATCACTACTGCAATTGAGACAGATCATATAAACTGCATTATGAAAGATCTAAAAAGGACACGTGCATAGCACATAATAAACATGAAACTTATTCAAATCATGAAGTGCAAACTGAATATAAAAGTGGAGTTTGATCTTATACCGCATCAACACATTTCAACAAGTTGCAAAGTCTTGTTAGATAACCTATAGCTTTGTAACACCATAACCACAATCCTATAAACAACATAAAAAGACTACATGAGTGAAAACGGAAAAAGAAACTGCATTGTCTATTGTGGATTTAATCTCAATTCCTATATGTCACATGATCCAAGGAACATTCCAAAATGAATATATAAGACAAAATATTTAAAACCTTACTCACATCCTAGTTCAATTTTTCAATACCTATGTCCACTTCCTCAACAACACATGTTTCCAAATCCATGTGCATTATGAATCTATTTATCTATGCTAGCTTAAAAATTGCTCCAAAAACAAGGTCACAAACATATACTATAATGCATTAACTGTAACTATTCACCGTCTCTAAAAGAAATGACATTGTAATTTACCTAATAGACAATGTATGATGTTTATCAACCACACAATCAAAATAATAGCTAGATATTTGGTCAATATATTTAGTTGTCTATGTATTGTTTCTTATGCATCTATGCCAATGGTTTTTGGAAAATACATAAACTGGTTCAGGCCATACGTCCTCACATTATTGTAGCAATATTTCAAGTTGTACATCAGAGCGTTGATGACAAATAATAAACAATTGGCACAGATCCCTGCAAGACCAACGACCACTGGAAAACACTCTGTGCAATGTCTCTAAAATGGACAACAGGCTTTTTGTTTCAACAACTTCATATCTATAGATACACATACATAAATATATACATAGGCATATATATGTATATACACACCTGATTATGTGCAGGAATGGGTGTACATATTTATACACATCTACATACATATACATATATGCATACATGTATATATATGAGCACATATCAAGACATACATATATGTAAGAACATATGCATTGATACACACATTTATATGCATATGTTTAAGTATATACAAATATGTATACATACATACATATATATATACATGCATACACACATGTATATGTATAAACATCCACAAGGGAAAAATCAAAATATATATGTTTGTACATACATTTGTATATACATATGTATATATCTATACACGTATATAAGTATATTTTTGTAGAGTTATATATATGCATATGCACATACATATAGACACATACATATATGTATGTATACATAGTTTTATATATACATATACTGGACACCACTATGCATTAATAGCAACTGCACTTGAATCTATTCAGAATAAATGGGAAAATAGATCCTAGTAAACGCAAAATGCACCACACACACATATATACATACATATATATATATATATATATATATATATATATATATATATATATATATATACATACATATATACATACATATATATATATATGTATATATTTCTATATATACATACACATATATATATATATATATATGTATGTATATATGTATGTATATATTTCTATATATAGATACATACATATATACATATATATATATATATATGTATATATATATATATGTATGTATGTATGTATATATGTATGTATAGAAATATATACATACATATATATGTATATATATATACATATATACATACATACATACACACACACACACACACACACACACACACACACACACACACACATATATATATATATGCATAAACATATACATCTACATGCACAATTCAAAATTTTCCAATTTAAATTAAAAATACAATCATATGCACACAACATGTGAGCCACTATTGGCAACACCACATGCTCGCAACAAAAAATTACACCGCTGCATCGTTGTCAAGTATAAATTGGACCTATAGAATATTACGAGCCAACAAACAACACACCATATGTCAATGGCTAGGCATTTTTCGAGAAAAAACATAAACATATTTTAACAATTCTGAATAGACACCATTGGAAGATGTCTTATCTATACAGAATATTCATGACATGCATCATTTGAAACATCAATCACATATGTGTTGAAACAAAAGAAGAAGAGGAAAATGATTCCTCAACTAAAGAAATTCTTGACAGTTTGGGAGGAGACTCGGCTGAAGAGGAGGATTCAGATGTGGAAAGCGAGGATGGTAATGGTGATGAAGAAAAAGAGGAGTCGCAGCATGAGATGGCTCTGGAGGAGGAGGAAGTAAATGTTTTGGACAATCAAGAGAGGGACAATAATACCAACAAAGAGGAAGATAAGGCTGAGGATGATGGGAATAGAAGGATTAAAAGACTTGAGGAGAGGATGCAGATTCTGGAAAAGAGGATAAATGAGAAGGTGGGGGAATAGCAAACTTCATGCCCTCAAAATTTTGGTGAATGGAATTATTGAGGAAAGACTGAAAGTCCTGGAGAAAGGGATGCAAGAAAAAGGAGATGAAAACAAAATTCAAATCTTGGAAGAAGCAATTCAGAACATGTGTATGGTGGTTGATGTTGTTATGAAGAAGGTTGTTATGATGACTGTTTTTGGAATGGGAAAAATCAAAAAGCAGCAAAAGAAAAAAGTAGTGGGTGATGGTGAAGATTTGGCTGGCAAGATGGAGCTGAAGGCAACAGTGAACGACACTGGTGAAGCTCTGATGAGAACATGGAGGATAATCGAGGATGCATATCTTGGATGCCTCATTGTGTGGCTTTTCTTTTTGTTTATGATGATTATATCTACTATATTTTATAGGACTGTTGTTACTGGTTATGGCCGTGGGTGCCAGAACTTAAATTTCTATAATGCTATTTATATTTTAAGTAGGAACATTATGATAAATGTTTATAGGTACTGTAGATGGATAGGAAAGGATGCTACTGATGCTAGATTAAAGTTTTTTTATTCGAATGATAGAACTGTGATGTTTGATCGTATGGGAATTGGTTAAGCATTTTGTTTGTGGGATGGGGGAAGTTTGGTGGGCTTCCTCTTTTTGTTGTTTCTTACCACCTGTTGTTCTTATCATGTTGTACTATTTTCTTGGGTTAGGGCCCTTTTCCCCACTTAATCAATCAAAAAAATCAATCACATATTAGTTACATCGTGTACAGATAGACATCTTCCAATATCCATCATTTTTTCATCTATGAACAATTCACCTCAACTAAAGTAATACACAATGCAAAATAAACAAGTTGCACACAAGAACTGCCATTACTCCTGCTACAACCTTAACCACCTCAGACATGCTCTACAAAAATTTTGCACTTGAAATGCAAACTTTCAAACACATTGATCTGTTGTAAAAGATATAAGAATTTACAAATGCAGCCTTTTTTGACAGATTCATTGATGACAATGAAATATGTGCCTCTTGACAGAATTAAATCATGACTAGCAAAGAAGTCTACATTAATGAATTGGGGTGTTAAGTATTTAACTAAACAACATACACTAACCATACAAGCAACCAATGATAGCAAAGAATAGACATTAATAAACAAAATGCAAACAACAAATAGTACACATTAACCCATAAAACGTGTAATGCCTTGCCGTGTAAACCCCAAAGGACAACAAAACACCGTGCATTTTTTTTTTTTAAAGTGAAACATAACATAAGATGAACATGAACATATATTACATATAAAGCAATTATACAATAACAATGATCATTACATCCTTTGGGGTACACGAGATGGCATCACAAAATCCTAAAACTAACACCATAACGATGATGAACAAATCAAGATTACATAAAGATAACATATAACCATCCATGATCAAAGGAGATAAAAAGGATACATACATCATTCTATTACACTTCAATTCAAAGTTCAAAATTACAATGGTGGAGCATATTTCCACAAATACAACACATCAAGGACATAATAATACATTACAACCGTTTTAGGAGTACATTACATCACTTCAGGAGTACGTATGCATTCTATCATGCAGAGGAAAAGATACATCAAAGAAGAATAAGGTACAAAGTGAAGAGTAGTCTTCAACCATGTGAAGCTTTGGAAACTTTGTATCCGCTTCCGCATCACGAACGCAACCTGGGAACCCAATGGGGTGCATAGCACGTTCCACCTAACCGTGTGGGTCCGAAGACCCACCCCTCGTGCTAGGAGATGACATGAAAGACCCACACCCAAATTAAGCAGGTGAACAATGGAAAATGAGACTCCACGACGAGAGCAACAACAAACACAAGACTACATCTCACATCATCAACACATAACTAGGACAAACTAATGGAAAGTCCAACAAAACCAAATGCCAATATTATAGATCAACACTAAATAACCAAAAGAGGTGCCAACAACAATAGGATCCAAGGCCTTCAAATGAAATCGTAATATCAACCAACAATAAATATCAAGGCACCTTTCATTAACATTAATCAAGTTTCCATGAGGCACGTGTGCAACACTAAAAGATAGAACTTGGAGGCTTCAACAACAAACACCAAGAACCAATTGCCTCAACTACATCAACAATTCAAACAACACTCCCAGAGGCAACCAAACAAGGGAAAATAAACAAGTACTATAGGAGAGTGTCATCGCATGGCCTTACATGGATTAGCTAGGAAACCTATCACAAGGTACCGCCTCCATCTATGGTTATCCAGACTGCCTATCTCAAGGCGACCGCTCCATAGGGTGACTCATGCGGGACCACTTACCTTTCGTGAGGACAAGGCAGCGATCTCACCAACTAGGTCTTCTCATCCCATCCTTAGCCTATGAAAGCACTAATGATATGGGTGAGGCTGATAATTAATCTTGTTTAGTGTTTATCTACCCAAACCTACTAGTTCATTAATTATATTATCACTTGTTTATGAAACTCTTCCATGGGTTACCCTAACAACCCCTTTGTGCGTCAGACCCCCATGAAGAGCCACTCCCTATGAGTACCAAACCAAAACACGCAAGGGGTGTACCTCATCTCACATAAAAATCAAGGAGTACCTATCTCACAACATGCGAGGCAAGAACCACCTCGCAAACCTATTCCATATTACTGAAACAAGAACAAAGGAGGTACCACCCATAAGAACTCAAAATCAAAAATAGGATCAATGAATCAAAAAGGTCCAACCATGGAAAATCAATATAATTCAAGTTTCTCCATTGCCTCTGGAAGCCTAAAACACCGAAAAACAACAAACTTACACTGAAGGTAATTCAAACACTTCGGGTTCCCAACCATTGTGAAATACAACTGCAAGAAGGTCATTGCATAAAGTCCCCTCAATCAGAATTAACATAATAAGGAAGACTCACATCAAGGAACCCACCAAAAGACTACATAAATTTCACAATTGCAAAACGACAAGTGAGGAATAAAAGAGACAATATCATAATGAGACCTTCAAACTGAATCCAAATAGCATAATCAAGTTAATTCAACAACAACCACTCATACCAACAGTAAACCAACCAGTAGGGCAGCCAGGGGAGACTTCAATTTTCTCCGCACTTGATACCCTAACAAGCTAACACGCTGTAACTAGTCATATTTAAGATAACTATAACATCAAATAAACCAACACCTCAATCAAGCTCACTACTATGGAACCCTAACATCAATCCACTTTAACACAAACAAAGTGATAACATTGAACACAATCATTTTAGTATAATGCCTAAACGCCTATATTTGTGTGCATTATTGTATTGAAGATGAATACTATCCTAATTATGAATCTAATAGTCATTGACATAATAACTGTCAAGGTAGACTAAGTGGAAAGATTCCCACTAACAATCATAAAAGACATTTTTCTTCAAATCAAAGGAAAAAGAAATATAGAAATTTGATCATAAGTTGATTGGAAATTTGATCATTCCTCGAGTAATAATTAAATAGACTAATGCTTAAAACTTAATACCCCAATGATATATATATATATATATATTACTAACTTACTAATCCATAAAAATCTATGCCTATATCACATTTCTAGTGTAATACCTTGATCCATACTAAACATGTTACTATTATTGCAATGTGGACGAATACCCATGACAAATAATACAATTGATTGTGACATATGCCAACATTTCCCTAATAAGGGTCATTGTTGTAATAGTTGCTCTATCAAGGTAACTTTAGTACTACTACTGGTATCAATCAACATTATTAACATTCTAAACCAATATTGGTATGACCTATCTTTTTGTTAACACCATTAATTAGATGTGAATATTTACATTCAAAATTATATTAGTGTTGGCACAAAGGTTAATTCCATTTATCACTAAATACTAACAAAAAAATACATTAACTATTAATCAAATACAAGAGTGGGTAGAATGTTTATAATTTACATTAACTATTAAATTGTTTATTTATTTAGTTATATTTTAATTATTTAGCCACCGCAATTATATATATACACATTTATTTACTCTAAATCTAAAAAATTACAAGACTTATAAGTAACATATATAATTAAGTTGTATTAATTCATACAAGATTAACTTATCTTTTTTTAAAAAGAAAGAAATTGAATGAATACAAATAATATTAGATGAAAGAGAAGCCTCCCCCACCTTTTCAAAATAAATACTCTTAAAACCCTTTACCATCCTTTTATATTTACATTTTATTATATACTTTTTAAGGAAAGGAAGAAGGGTTTAAAAATTAATGAAAAGAACCTATCCTTTTTTTTAAAATCCCTAGTGCTACGTGGACTCTCCTTTCATATTAAAAATTAAAGAATCTTTCCTTAAGAATGTGGGGATATATTCCCCTAACTTTTATTAAGAGAATTGTGTGGGAGGGGGTGGTGTCAAGAAGACTAAGATTATAAAATTAATAGAAATTAACTTCATTTCATCTACTCCTATAGTTACGCTTGCCTTCACTCATCACATTATATTACTATTTCACTTTCCCTCTTACCGTTTTCGATTACCATTATGGTGGTCATTTGGTTATAGGCATTGTATTTTCATTGCAATGTAATTAATGGATGGTAAAATGTTATTCTGTGGTGATAAATAAAATATATTGGATAACATAATCTTTATTCCATAATTTATTCACGTTTTTTTTGTTGCATCTATTTTAATTAAAACTTGGGCGCTAAAAAGTGAGATTGATTTATCTTTTAATAAAAATGTGCTCATTTTATTTTAAAGTCTTGAAGTCTTGACCGTTCATTTTTTTTAAGTGTCTTTTCTCTCTCTTTTAATAAGGAAAAGAGAATATTACATCAAACACTTTAATCCCTCATATGACCATTCTCAAAAGAACTATATAAGAGCAGAAATAAAATGGAAAGCCAAAATGCTAATTGCTCAGCTAAGGACTAGTTCACACTAGCTGAGGTGTGAAACTGGTAGGTGGACGACACCTAAAGAAGAATGGGCTGATAGAATATGCAGGTTTTGTACTTTAAAGCATGTTGAGACAGAATGGCATTACATCATGGAATGTCCAACTTATACGGATATTCAGGCCAACTATATCGAGATACTAAATGTGGACACTCTAGATACAACTTGTTTGAAGCAGATAAAATACCAAAAAGTGTTGATTACTTGATAAAAATACATAGCAGAAGATCCAAGATCCAGAAAGAAAGGGAGATCAAGTAATTGTTGGGCAATGGTTTATGTTTCGAGTTGTTGTGTTCCTTTATGCTATTGATTTGTGGGTCCCATAGGTTGTTTGGCCTCGTGGACATTATTAAAAATCTTCATTCATTCATTCATTCAATGAACATACTCTAAAATCAGAAATTTGTTTAACTCGAGGGATTTATAGTTATCATGTGCCTCACACTGGGCGCCACAAGAGTACATCGATAATTGTGATATATTATAAGGTGGCATTCATGAAGATTGACATAAAGGTAATTTGATTTAATTAAGTTATTGCATCCGTTTTTAGTGGAAAGAGGCACCTTTTTGAGTTTCTTTATTTCTACTGGCTAGTCTTAGGACTGCCCCAGGTAAGCGATGGCTTGCATATTATCATCATAATAGCATTTGGTAGATTTAATCTAAAATAATGTTATTTATTTGTGCCCTAATTTTTTTTCTTCTTTCCATTCCATTGGGAGGATGTTGCTCAGCTAAACAAGGGAGGACGTCGCCATGACTAAACCAAGTATGGCAAAGGAGAGGATTTGGGCTGCATCAACACACCATTTGCTCACATGCAGGCAGCAAGAAATGACAGTAGTGATGGCGTTGAAAAAGGAGGAAAAGTAATGCTGAGAGTAACCCATTGCTGGGCATTAAATTTGCTGCTCTTTTTATAGCT
This sequence comes from Sequoia sempervirens, assembly GCA_007258455.2. Lineage (NCBI taxonomy): Eukaryota > Viridiplantae > Streptophyta > Pinopsida > Cupressales > Cupressaceae > Sequoia > Sequoia sempervirens. Next base: position 264,111,759 of record VDFB02000017.1, on the reverse strand, counting down.
GCACTTATGTTACTTTCTGCTCTTCATTCTCTCTTTCTTTTATCTTCTTACCTTTCTATTTGGGTTTTCCTTTGATCTATTTATTTTATATTATTTTATTTTATTCTAATTTTCTTTCTACAGGCACATTTTCAGACCTCAAGAGCTATTATAGTAGGCTAAAGTGTTAAATACGTGTTGGGTAAATCTAGTGTTAACTCAGGGGTGCTTGCAAACGGCATACATTGACTCAGTCAAGCATGAAGCTATACCACTCTGACCCTGCTTGTCCTCACTTATTTTATTCCTTAAAGGAAGAACCAAGTATGAACTTGAAGTTATTGCAATCTACCCACGATTTAATCACTTTCATCTCTTAGTTTCCTGGAGAGCAGGTTGCAATTGAGGAAGTGTATTTTCTGAGAGGATTTTGTTCAACTCCCAACAGGTTATTACACATATTTTGAGAGGTGTCTATGCTGAAATTTTTGTACAGAATTAAGAATAATTTTCAAGCAGTTCCTACATGAATGAATTTTCTTTTTTCTATGGACTAGCATATTTCCAACAATAGGTAAAATCAAAATAATTATACTGTCGCATCCACAATATTATCACAAAGTTTACACCTTGCTAGTTGTAGCACAATGGCATTAAATAGAAAAAAATTGACATCTACTTTAACATTTTAGCTACCCTTTCTTCTGCTAATTTCCAAGGGAAAATATATAAAATTCTGGTTCTAAGCATATTTCACAGAAATCCTATTTCCTGTAGAATATCACATTCCTTTTGGAAATAAATTTACAGGACCATTATGTTGCAGTAACACACGTAGATGGAAGCCTCTAGTTGACCCTTTGCAATTTTTGGCAAACCAACCAGCCAAGGAGGGGTGCCCTCCACCCGACCATAATGGGTCGTCGAACCTTACAACAGGCTCAAGAGGAAACAACAAGGACCCTAGATGGTTGAGAAGAAACCACACACAGAGCTAAACAATCCCATCCACCCACAAGGTAATTAAATCACATGAAAATACCTAGTTTTCAAGGGAGTAGACAAACACTCCAGATTTAAGTTTAGAATTGAAAACACAATGTATACTTGACATGTCATAGAAGTAGCAGCAATATCACCATCCACTTGAGGACTTCTACATACCAGTCTTTCAGTAAACTCAAGAAAGATGAAAAAAGAATGAAGACTTACCTCCCCAACCCGACAGCTAACAAGGTTAAGACAAATTTAGCCTCATTACTCCTCTCCATTTTTCTACCCAGCCTTCTCCTGTCCATCTCCAACAAGCATTTCTCGTCCAAAACCAAAAGGAAAAATCCCCCAGCGCTCCCTCCTACAGCCCACATATCTCTATCCTCTTGTCTACCAAGCAAAATGGCCAAATTTCAAGTTTTGCTAGCAGTTAGCCACACTATGCTAAGCATGCATGCAGTTCAATGAGGTATTGACACCACACGTAAGGGGGGGAGAAGAACAAATTTAAGTTTTTTTTTTTTAATTGTACATTTTTCCTTCCTAAATAATTTTTGTCCTTTACTTTTAATAAAATAATATGAATACTTTAGTGTCTTATTAAAATATAGTATTATTTAATAAAACTTATTTCAATAATTATCTTCACATGATAATAAATTACGAATTATAATTAAATACAATTTTTTTACAAAGAAAATTAATTTATTTATAAAATAATAACTATTTACTTTATATTTCATAAACTTAATTTATTTAATTATTATTTTAATTTTCCAAATTCATTTAAGTTACCTTGTGGCAAATTTTAATTTAATTTAATAATTAAACAAATCCATTATGTTTACCACACAATTCAATGACATAGTAAACAACGAAAGCACAAATAAATACTTACACCAATATCTAGAAAGACCAAAACGAAGGGGCACTACAAAACTCAAATGTGTAAACCACTGTAAAACGACACTATAAAAGACAAACCAACTTACGAACGCCTCGTTTCAATAGACACATATTTAATGATTTTATACCTAGATATATTCCAATTGCTTCGACGTAATTCTCATCACTATTTAATATATTCAAGCGCAATAGCAATGCAATGCATGCGTCCAGAAAATGCAAACAACAACAAACGATAGACATTAACCCATAAAATACAAACATGTACTCTCAACACATGCAGGCCTAATCATTTTACACCCAGACATTTTCCAATAACTTGGACCTAATTTTCATTTTTTGTCAAATAAATTCAACTACAGTTGTTGTCCATTGATGTAGATAATCAATGGCTTCAAGGGGTTCTAAAGAATTGAAGCACTGATTTACAAAAGATCACCTTAACAATAAAAAATTCTCTTCAAAGAAACAAGGTTCCACAAGGCTAAAAAGACACCAAAATTGGAAATAAGACCCAAAATATTCACTGAACTCATAATTCACCTTAAACATCATGATTTTGATACGATCAAACCAATAACTCTCTCTTGTAACACTGATTCATTAGTTCCTCCATTGCTTGCACCAAAAGACAAAATTTCTTGTAGTAGTCCCAAAGGACAAAACCAGTCATAGCTATTCAAGAAGATGGAGTTACCCAAGACTAAGCACAGATTCTAGGACCCATTAAATCATTTTTAAACATACTTCAAACTTAGATAATGTTGTTTTGGAAAGAATTCCATTAAAAAATGACTGTCCCGCAACAATAAGCACCAAATAGCCCTATTTAACAAAGCAACACCATGAACCTCTTCACCAAAAACCTTAAAATTGTTACCAATGCACTATACAGGTTATAAGTGAGTGGAAACAACAAACTTTAACAATGGAAATCCCTGAAAAGCCACTAAATCATCAAAACCCTTGTTAAGCCATTTTTAAGCATGCTCCAAGAGAGGGTTTATTGAAACTAGTTGTTCTAAACCTCAAAACACCTTTCCAACACTTAAAACACCTTATAATAGGTCTGAAAATTCTTTATGAACTAATTTCCAACCTTTTTCAATGCATCTAAAACAAATTTCAACTTGGAACCACCATTTTCATGGAAAAACCTCAAAAAATTCAATTAGGGCAGCGACAAAAATTTGCAACTTGACTTCCCCTACATTTGTAAACACACCCAAATTGAAAAATAACTTAAATTAACCCATTCCACCGATTTACTACATCAATGGAATGGTTGTTTACTCCTTTTTAGATTCTCAAAACCCTTAAAATGAGGGTTCCCAAGCAATTTTAGTAAAACAACTCTCAAATGCACCAAACTTAATGAAAATTTCTCAAACCTCTTGCAATTGAAAGATAACTCGATGCTTTATCCAATTCAATCAATTTTATAGCCTAAAAGTATTGTACGAACTAGTATCACGCCTAAGAACAAGAACTTAAAATTGCAGAAAATAGGGGTTTTATTCAAAATTTCTCCATAATACAAAATTGATCTCTCTTTTCTCACCATTACAAGTCTCTTATAAAGATGTTACAATAGTCTCCTAACTACCCCTTCAGTTACAACCAACCAATTAACTTCCCTTTACAAAATGACTCTTCAACTTCTTACATTTTTGCATTTTGCATTTTTAACAACAATTGCAAGATTTGCATTTTTTGACAACTAAACTACAATACCCCCTATAAACCTAATCAAATGCTTCAAATGCATTTAAATAGTCTCAAATATGACCTTATTACAATTAAAACATAATGAAGACTCAAATTTTACAAAAATGGCCTTATGGAGGCATAAGATTGACATGGTGCCCTACACCATACACCCGACCTGGAAAAGACCTCAAGTCCCTTCGAGGACTAAGTTGCATCAAACTTGCTTCTTCACACCTACAAACATACCTTTATCAACCTCTCTTGGATTGCTCTCTGCCCTACTCTTGTTACACACTTGAAATCATTCACTTGCCTTTTCCTTTCACCTTGATTCAATCCACCTTTTGCCTTCATCTTTGTCCTTAAGTTCTCTACCCCAAGAATCTTTGTTCATTCAGACTTATAAACCACTTTTTTGATAGTATTTAACTTCCCTCTAACCTCTTTTCCAATCAAAGGACACAAGATTGTCCTTACTATGATTTCACCATGCTTTTATAAGCAATGTTGCTTCACTCCAATCAATTCATCCTTGACCTTCTCTTGACCTGCTTTTGGTATCTTCTCATCATCTTTTCTCCTATCTATTGTCATGGTTGCATTATTCATGTGCTTTTCCTCAAACAAATATCCATCTCCCTCACTGCTTCATCACACAACCTCACAACATACCATCTATCTACCCAACAAAAGATCCTGGAAGATTCTTCCTACCCACTCCCTCTCTCAGTGGTGTAACTCTTTCTACACCTTCTCCCCAACTTAATCTTTGTTGGAGGACAATGATCACAGACCTCTTCCATGTCTGTAGCCAACACACCTTCTCACAACTCTTTCTTGCGGCTTTAAGATAGACCACAAGCACCTGCAACCAACACACTTAATAATCCACCAGATCAACCAGCTCTAATACCAATTGATGCAGAGCATCAATGGCTTCAAGGGGTTCTAAAGACCCAAAGCACTGATTTACAAAAGATCACCTTCACAATCACAAATTCTCTTCAAAGAAACAAGGTTCCACAAGACTAAAAAGACACCAAAATTGGAAATAAGACCCAAAATAGTCATTGAACTCATAATTCACTTTAAACATCATGATTTTGATAGGATCAAACCAATAACTCTCTCTTGTAACACTGATTCATCAATTCATCCATTGCTTACACCAAAAGACAAAATTTATTGTAGTAGTCCCAAAGGACAAAACCAGTCATAGCTATTCAAGAAGATGGAGTTACCCAAGACTAAAAAAATATTCTAGGACCCATTAAATCATTTTTAAACATACTTCAAACTTGGATAATGTTGTTTTGGAAAGAATGCCATTAAAAAATGACTATCCTGTAGTAATAAGCACCAACTAGCCCTATTTAACAAAGCAATACCATGAACCTCTTCACCCAAAACCTTAAAATTGTTACCAATGCACTATATAGGTTATAAGTGAGTGGAAACAACAAAATTTAACAATGGAAATCCCTGAAAATCCACTAAATCATCAAAACCCTTGTTAAGCCATTTTAAGCATGCTCCAAGAGAGGGTTTATTGAAAATAGTTGTTCCAAACCTCAAAACACCTTGCCAATGCTTTAAACACCTTATAATAGGTTTGCACGTGCTTTATGAACTAATTTCCAACATTTTTCAATGCATTTAAAACAAATTTCAACTTGGAACCACCATTTTCATGGCAAAACCTCAAAAAATTCAATTAGGGTAGCAACAAAACTTTGCGACTTGACTTCCCCTGCATTTGCAAGCACACCCAAACTGAAAAAACAACTTAAATTAACCCATTCCACTGATTTACAAAGATATACATTGGTGGAATGGTTGTTTACTCCTTTTTAGACTCTCAAAACCCTTAAAATGAGGGTTCCCAGGCAGTTTTAGTAAAACAACTCTCAAATGCACCAAACTTAATGAAAATTCCTCAAACCTCTTTCAATTGAAAGCTAACTCGATGCTTTATCGAATTCAATCAATTTTATATCCTACAAGTACTATATGGACCAATACCATGCCTGAGAACAACAAGAACTTAAAATTTCTCCACAATACAAAATTGATCTCTCTTTTCTCGCCATTACAAGACTCTTATAAAGATGTTACAATAGTCTCCTAACTCCCCCTTCAATTACAACCGACCCATTAACTTCCCTTTACAAAATGATTAACTTCTTACATTTTTGCATTTTGCATTTTTTGACAACTAAACTATAATACCCCCTAGAAACCTAATCAAATGCTTCAAATACATTAAAATAGTCCCAAATATGACCTTATTACAATTAAAACATAATGAAGACTCAAATTTTACAAAAATGGTCGCATGGAGGCATAAGATTGACATGGTTCCTTGCACCATCCATACATGTCAGGGAAATACTACTTTTATTCTTAATCATGACAAGCACACTATCATGTTAAGTCCTTCACTCAATAAGAAAGACTAACCCATAAATAGACTCAAATAATTAACCTCGGCAAATGAGAAAAGAACACAAATAATAATTTTCTCAACAAAATTTAAACTTCATGCCCAAGAAACACTTCAAATACGAACAATTCTAAAAATCACCCAACAAATTGAACTACAACTAGCTACTTCCATTCTTAATCATGGGTAGCAGAGAAATCCACATTAACGAATTTAACTTGACAATAGACAACAACCCATAAAAGAATCCCATGATTGCAAAGCACCGAACAAGAAACACTAACCCATATTTACACTCATAGGCATAGCCTAAGAAAATGGACAAACAACACAAATAATACTTTCCTCAATAGAATTAGAACTTGAGAACCAAAAAATATTTAAAATACGAACTATTCTCATCTTCATCGGATAAATTGAAATGCAACTAACTATTTAACTCCACAACAGACACAAACCCATAAAGAATAGCAAAGAGTAGACATAAACACACAAAATGAAAACAACATCAAACAATAGAAATTGACCCATAAAATGCAAATATGTAAACCACTATAAAAAGACATTGTAAAAGATATACAAGCTTGCAAAGGCTTCATTTTTCACTCCCCATACAATAGATATAAACCCTTTCAAAATACACGGATTTAATGATTTTATACCCAGACATTTTCCATTTACTTACACCTAATTTTCATTTTCACTTAATAAATTCAAGTGCAATTGCAATGCATGAGTGCACACACTAGAAATTAACCGTAAAATGCAGAGTTACAAAAAGCTATAAAATGATATTGTAAAAGATGTAGGAACTTACAAACGCTTCATTTTTCAATACCAAAATCGTAGACATAAACCCTCTCAAAAGGCACCGATTTCACCCTCATCGAACAATCCAAGCAAAGCACCAGACAAACAAAAAAATGAAAGCGTAAAAGATAGAGTAACTTACAAATGCCACCTTTCTCACTTCCAACACCGTAGATGAAAACCCTCCCAAAAGACACAAACTTCAGCCTCATCAAACAACCTGAGCAAATGAACAAACAATGCAAATGATAGTTTGGTCGGCAGCCTTAAACCTTCACACCATAACCCACTAATGACAACCACACTTTAGTCTACTCACAATAATTGAGAAGACACAAATAGTAAATGCAAATGTATCGCTGAAGATGCCACGCGTCCTCAGGAAGAGTCCATCGCAAGACACGACTATACAAACAAACTCATGAAATATTTCCACTAGCAAATCACCCTACAATAATTATTATTAAAAAAATTAGAAAATGCCAAAACCATGAGGAAAATTACACCCGCCAATCACAAAATTGCAAGAAAAAAATTTGCTTTTTCTAAATATTCCACAGAACATCACGAAAACCATAACTTTATTTTTTTGGCACCATTCCCAAAGCACAATTTTAATATGCAAGATTGAGGCGATAACATTAGTTCCTCACCTTATAAAGGCAGGGACTAATAAACTGGTCTATGTATAAGTTGTGAACAATATTTGTAACTTGTGTATACATAACCTTTGTTAATAAGAACATCATAAACACATTAGTTTGATGTTAACACTAACATACTATCCAATGTATAAAATAATTTTATATTTAAGTTCGTTGTCAAAAATAACTACAATTTTATTTTATATATTTTCTAAAATACTCATGTTGGGATATGAAGTCTCACATACATCCACTAAGAATTTTCCTCATATGGTTCAAAATTATTGTCCCATAGTGCCTGATGTAGTTCAAATTTTGATATATTCTACCCAAGATTTATCATCCCAAATATATTTAGGGCATCTTTTTACACTATACATGGAAGCAATAAATTAGGGAAACATAACTCTATTCATCATGCTTTAAACTATACACTAAAGTAATAAATTAATCACTATTTGTGGTGTTATGACTCAAGTTGGTGTTGTCATGATAGAAACCTTGTGGATGTTGATCCTTTACATGGGAATCCTTAGGTACTTATAATATTTTATAATAATTTGTATTTATTAACTTCTAACCTGTCTATTAGTGTTTCTCTATAGAGCCTAAGAATTTTTTTAAGTTGAGGATTTCCTCCAATTATATACCCAACTAAAGGTGTGGCTTTCTATCATTCACATTCTAACCATTAAGTTTAGTAAATCCCTATTGTGATGCATAGAGGCTACTTGGGAATCCTACACAACTTGGTCAATCTCAAATTCATGGAATTGTTTTGTTGAATTCTTCATGATGACTATGGTTCAAATTTGTGAAAATTTACTTATTTTTTCTTATGTATACGCTTAGGGGAAAAAATTGAGATCTTGAGGATCCAATTGCTAGCCTAATTCATTTTTAGAAAACTAGTGGCCTCCCCTTAATTAAGGCTATTATTTTTTCTAAATTTGGTTATATTTCATATGACCATACTTAACCATTGGAAAAGACTATATTTATTTCCAATAGCCATAAAAAACTAGTTCAATCCAATTGGTTTCTATATTGGTACCATTATCACCCATTTTCCCCTAAAGCTCCTCAATTACATGAGCTTATGTTGTTTCAATTTATACTAATATTGTGATACTCAATACCATATTTTTTATTTTCTTATACAACTCTATTAGAGCATTGATTAGTTGTAGTTGTGTTTCTACACGAATATTGATTGTCATCCCTAAGTGAATCAATAAAATAGATAGAAGATGGATAAGGTTCATTACAAGTGTCTTGTATATTGTGGAGCCTCACCTATTTCAACATTTTCAATGCATATTGGTGTTCTTTGACTATGGAAAGTTTCTTTACACATGAATCTCCTAGAACTAGCTACAAATTCCCCTTGTTATGTAAGGGTGAGTTTGATTAATACTAGTAGCTCAAATATTTGCTTGTTTACTACATATTTCTCTCAAATTATAAATTGATATACTTTTAATATTAATGAACTATATTTTCTTTTCTTTTTCTTAAGATTTAGCTTTTTTAGTATTATTAGATTTTATTAATTTTATCCAACAAAAACTAATTAGGCTCCCTTTTTCTCATCTATTAATGATGTATCTTCAAAAAAAGCTTAGTCACCTATGGTTATGGTAGATCTTTTTTTACTCCCCCTCTTTTTCAATCACAAGAAAATAAGTTGAGGCTCTTACACCTAGATTTTGACACCCCTAGTAGGACTCGATATTACATTTATTCCCTCTATTTGATTTTTTTTCAATTTGTACATCATATATTTACCTCTCATACCAAGGAAAATTTACCTACATGTCCAAACCCTCCCTTTTTTCTAGGTCATGATTTTTTGTAAACCCATTCTCAACCTTAGTGTAAATAGTTTCTCTTGTTGCATTCTTATGTCTTAAACCCTATAACCTCTATCCATCCTTTCACATATATTTTCCTTGGCTTTCACCCTAATTTTGGTATTTTATTTTCCTTTATTTATCAACCACATACATGATATATCCATCCCTATGCATTATGCTTATTCACATGACTTTAATGTAACATCTTCCACATTACTCATGTTTCCTTCGTAAGGGGAATCCTAAGACATGAAATCAAATGGTATATCCATAACCCTAGAATGATAGTGATTTCCAAACGTACAACATAGGACTGACAAGAAACATAAATATTATAGGAATGTCATTTTCTTTGATCCTTATTCACAAATAAAATGGTTTAAACTTTTAAAATGGGTATCTAACTCCCCTCTCAATTTTTCTAAGATGGAATCACACCATGATGAACATATTGACCTAGCCAAACCCATTCACAAGGACCCACCTCTTCCCTTTTGTTGTTAGTCACTATTACTCTCAAGCAAGACCTTCAATCGAATATTAAGCACTTCATACTAGATGGTAGTCATCATCCCCTGATAAGGAATATGCAATTATCCATGAGAGTGTCTCTTAATTGCATGGTTCTTGAAGGAACTATGATCCTATCCTTCAATATAGGAATCCAACATGGATCAATCCCTCTACCATAGGGTCCTATAGGATCCACTCTCCCATGGGGATCACACCAAAGAGCTTTGGAATTTCTATTAGGGCCATCCACCTAGAATCTTGGTTTAGTGCATTTTATTTTGTCCTTTGATTGGTCCCATGATTGTTTAATTAGTTGATGATAAATTTAACCCCCATGTATATCTCATATGTTTCTATGAGATGTGTACCATGTTTATTGGTGATCTAGATCCTCCACCACATAAAAATAATCTTTCTCCTTGCATACCTAACTAGCAATATTCCTCAATGCTTCCCTTACCTAGAAAAGTTTTTCTTGATTGATATTAGGAATATTATAATCAGCATTATTTCCCTAAATTTGGTCCATAAAAGCTCATTCCCTTTCAAATCTCATTTTTTCTTTTTTTGGTTAAGTCTGAGCCTTGTGAGTCTTTAAAGTCTCTTTGGTTGTTAGTCATACCTCTTGGGTCTCTAAAAATATTTGATACTTAGTCATTTTTCTTAAAGTTGGCCTTTCAAAGTGGTTTTAGCACTATTGTTGAGAGTCGACGAGGTTCTCACAACCTTGTTGGGACCCGACGAGGTTCTTGATGAGAAATAAATAAGTTCGATACTAATTGTTGGGAAATTCAATCTCTATCCAAAAATTACTTCAATGGATGAGATACAATGCTTAGACTATGATAAAATGAAAATATGAAACTTATATGAAAATCTAAAAATTAAGTTTCCTTAATATGGAAATACCATGATTAGATTTGTCTTCTTTATGATGCCAAAAATGAATCAACTTAACATGATTATAAAAAATACCGTATGAGAAATTATAAAAAACAATAAATAAAGAATATCATCAACACAAGATAGAAACAATGAGGCACAAATCAGAAATGCAATATCATCACATAACATAGGATTTACATGGAGAAACCCTTGCAGGAGAAAACTCAACCAAGAAGAGAGGCTGAGTATACATTATCATCAAATAAATGAGATTACAATACAACTACTTTCATTCTCCTCTTTCCCTCTAACATAGCAGCACATGTGCACTTGTGAACAACCTCCTTATGCCTCCACATATCCTTGTTCTTGTAGAGTAACACTACATTCAACAATTCCCCTTAATTCTACATCCAAGAGGTTGAATTTATAGACTTGTGAAGGCATCTAATGCCCCAAACAAGGCACCCAAAGATGAAACTTTGTTATAAACTTCCCCAACCTTTAGATTACATCCTCAGAATGTGAAAGGACACTAGTTTTGGCTCCAATACTTTCCCTCCAACTTGGAAACCCAAACTTGAGAGATAAATATTACATCAAATATAATAAATGATGGAAAACCAAGTGACACCTATTTCCTCTATCTAAGCACCCACTTGGAGAATCCTAATAGTCACTTATTTTTCCTTTTCCTTATAATTTATTATCTCACTTTAGTCATCCACATGTGGGGAAAACAATATTAAATATTTATATCCTCAACCCACCTTTATCGCTGCTAGTGGACCCATCAACCCTTATGAGTATATTAAAAACAATGGTGAGAACTAATATTACAAAATATTTTCCAAATTCACCCTAATTTCCTAGAGACACTTTACAAGGATGTTGGAACCATGATTTATGACATAGGATTTACAAGGTGGATGGCACCTAATCCTAACATTCTCCCACTTGACATCAACATTGTAAGTACACCCATAAGAATCAAAAACAAGGGAAAAACATCCCTTAGCCAAACATGTACCATTTGAAGCTTCAACATGATCTCATGTTCCAACAAGATACCTACAAAAGCAACCATGATAACTACCATCAAGAAAAAAACTCCTTCACATCCTCTAGCATGCCACCTATGGAAGAAAAAGGAACACACCAAGGTGAAAAATATCAATTGTCACTGAAACTTGCACCAATATTTACATGGACATAAGCATCAAATTCAAATGATAACAAAGGATTTGAGTAGAAACCCATACTCATACTACCTGGAATAGCAACCACATCAAATTACAACTCATAAAAGCTAACTATACCTCAAACTAAGGTATACAAAACATAGATAACACTTCATGCCATCAACCTACTAAGCCAAAAACTGCAATCAAGTCTTTGTATACCCATCCTCCTATCTCAATGCAACATACCAATGAATAAATGAACATAAACAAGGCCAACTAACAAATCTACATAAACACTAAAACAATCTTGTGGATATAGACAACCCACATTCAAGTCATCTCACTACAAGAAAGTGGGTAGCTAATCCACAACCTGCATAACTCATAGATCCAAATCCAATGAAACATGCAAACTCATCATCACAACAGTAACTAGAAAACCAAGACATCAAAGAGGATAACCAAACATATATCCAAAAACTCCCACTCCATGAGTAATGTTAAATCTGAAAAATAGATCAAAGCATATCAATTCTATCTATAGTACTTCACATAGATGATGTGGCTAATTCCTCTATTACATAGTGTTAAGGAAACATACAATGATATGCAAATCCTACAAACAAATATGTTGCAATACCTCTCTCACCATTAGTCTCCATAGCTCTCTCAAATTCTTCACACTCAACCATGTGAAACCAAACATCCAGGAAGAATACTATGACCAAAGAGAGAACCTACAAATCAAACCATATCCTTGTTCCACACTAACATGTACCAAGTTGTGTAATGTAAGATCCCCTTCACCATTTCCAAACTGAAAGGATATCAACATCCAGCATCCAAATAAAATGAAAAACATGGCAACATTAGATGTAAACCTCCAACACCAAAGGTATATCAAACCAACCAATCATTCCCACAACAAAGGGAATGTTCCCAAAGCCACAAACCATTTCCTATACCTCTCCAAATAAGTCCTCAAAACTAGAACCATAGCTCAAGACCAAAACTAGGAGAACAACAAAAAATCCATAAAACCATGTATCTTCTTCTTAAAAAGTATTCAAAATGCTTATATTCAAGACTAACTCATATGAGAAGACAAGATACAAAATAAAGAATGCATCTGATAATCAAGCGGGCAATACCTCTGAGATCATTCACTTGTCGAGTAGACCAAGAGTGGGATATAAGATTGTCTTGTGCATACAACACCAAAAAATTATAATCTTCTCTTCAGGTCCATAATGGATTCACATCCATAACTAGGTGTAGGCTCCTCGATAATTCTGTTGAAATCCTCATCAACAAGTAACCATCTCAACATATGATCCCATAAATAAGAGATATTTTAGCCTCACCCAAGTCTCTCTAGTATCTATGAGCATCCACAAATAAATCCATGTCAACTTCAAATGCAACCTTGCAAAATCATGAAGCTCCAAGAAAATGATTAATACTCAAAACCAAAGAGAACAAAACAAGACCATTTCCAAAGTTCTAACTATAGAAATAGAAACATATCATGACATCATGATCTAACATCCCCTCCTAGGAGATCACATGAAAATAAACCATCCATCATCAAATTATGAATCAACATCATTTCCAAAATTATCACTGAATTGTGTAACCAAGCTCTCCAAGCATTGTGATAACCATATCCTAGTTGAAGATCCTCCATGGCCCCAACACAATCAAAGAACTCAAAAACATGAGCTCCCAAAAGGTAAAGTACAACCACAATCTCCAAACCAAGAAGATACACATGTTATACATCATTTTTCAATAGAACCAAAGATGTCATTAAACTCTCACTGCAATATGAAAGAAGAATCCAAGAGCTCCTTATGACACCAACAACCATTACAAAAGACCATCCATCTTCTAATCAAAGATTATTCATGGCTCACTACACACTGCAACAACAACTTAGAACCAAAAATATTGAAATAAAGAAGATATAACACATTATGTAAATGCATAAATCTCCCATTGAAATTAATACCGAGTTATATATGGCATCATGACCAATATCATTACCAACACTCTACTCAAAGTGAACAAAGCTTCCCATGCACCATAAACAACTGCTAAAGATTCAAATGAACAACTATATTAGGTACTCCTAATAACCATCTCCCACTACAATAAGCATACCAATGCAACAATGGTGACCAAGAATATGGCCAAATAAACTGAATCCACATCAGACAATTTTCCAAGATCTACACATATGCAACATCTCAAAGGAGAAATACATAATCAGTGCTCCAATCTCCAATAACTGAAACAAATTAGATTCAACCCCACATTAGTATCATGCAAAACAAAGATAATCAGGTATAATATGTATATTTCCAAGACCCAAACACCATAATCAATTTGATGCTAGATCTAATTTTCCAAACAAAACCACATAGGATTAACCATAGATCAATAAGAACTCTCCAAATAGCAATGCAAACCTGTAACTATCTTCATCAACAACACCTTGAATATAGTCTCTTCACAGATCTACGTACCACATATTTTAGTTAACATGTAAAACATGCAAAAAAATCTATGTAAATATGAAATCCATATAGCCATCCAAAAATTCACATCAAACATGACATCTAAATAATGGAATAATCACATATCTACAAACCCACAACTAAAAACAAGATTAAATTGCAACCCAATATGAAAACCAAGTTATCCAAGAGGTTATAACATATTAAACATATTAGCTCCACAACTCACAAAGAGGTTAGTGGGTTATCTTCCATTGTTTTCACATAACCAAGGGCTAAAACCATGAAGCCAGCATAAGCACTCCATTCTGTAGTCCAAATCAAGAGTTTTTCTCCATGTGACTAGGATATCTCTACCCATCCAACATGAACAACTTCTCACTACACATAACCACAAGGTAAAGAAACAAAACCACCAAATAAGAGTATATACACATATTGTCAAACAAAAGCTCCAAGTTACCAAAACATAACCAACTCCATAAAGATCCACAATCACAAGCTTCCCATGCCCAACATAGATCACATTGACAATATCCATGGATTATAATCCTACAAATATGAAAAACAAAGTTAACTCAAGAACATTCATTGTTGCTCCAAAATCCTTCCATAAACCTCCAATTCCTTCTAACAAATTCCCACAAGCTTTCCAAGCTAAGAAATCAATAAAGAAGGAATACCCATAACCTAGTTAACCTTCAACTCTAATACCAAATAAAGAGAAATAAACAGGTTCAATACTATTGTTGGGAAATTCAATCTCTATCCAAAAATGACTTCAATGGATGAGATACAAGGCTTAAACTACAACAACATGAAAATCTGAAACTTATATATAAATCTAAAAATTAAGTTGCCTTAATATGGAAATACCATGATTAGATCCATCTTCTTTATGATTCCAAAAATCAGTCAACTTAACATGCTTATAAAAACTACCTTATGTGAACTTATAATAGTAATAAATAAAGAATATCATCAACATAAGATAGCATAAATGAGGCACAAATCAACAACACAAGATCATCACATAACACAAAATTTACGTGGAGAAACCCTTGTGGGAAAAAACTCCACCAAGAAGAGAGGCCAAGTATGCATTATCATCAAATAAATGAGGTTACAATACAACTACTTCCATTCTCCTCTTTCCCTCCAACATGGAAGCACCTGTGCACCTATGAACAACCTCCTTATGCCTCCACCTATCCTTGTTCCTATAGAGTAACACTACATTCAATTGTTCCTCTCAATTCTACATCCAAGAGGTTGAATTTATAGACTTGTGAAGGAATGTAATGCCCCAAACAAGGCACCCAAAGATGACCATTCATTCCAAACTTCTTTGGATTACCTCCTTGGAATGTGAAGAAAGGAAACCGGTTTTGGTTCCAATACTTTACTTCCAACTTGGGTGCCCAAACTTGAGAGATAAACATTATACTAAATGTAATAAATGATGGAATCTACCAAGTGACACTTGTTGCCTCTATCCAAGAACCCACTTGGAGAATCCCAAAAGTACCTTACTTGTCTTTTTCCTTATAATTTATTATCCCACTTTAGTCATCCACATGTGGGGAAAACAATTTTAAATATTTATATCCACAACCCACCTTTTACCGCTACAAGTGGACCCATCACCCCTTATGAGTATATTACAAACAATGGTGAGAATTAATATTACAAAATATTTTCCAAATTCACCCTAAGTTCCTAGAGACACTTTACAAAGATGTTGGAACCATGATATATGACATAGGATTCACAAGGTGGATGGAACCTAATCCTAACAGTTCTCACAACTCATCTTATTTCTGAAAAAGCCTTGTCTTTGCAATTTTTTTCAAGAGTTCTTAAAAGTTTGAGCCTTAAGGAGTCGATCTTTAATGTGGTTCTCAAAACTCCTTCGAGAACCACAAAAATTTTCAAAACCTTTCAATCTCTTGAAAAATTTCCTCTTTGAAGAGAAAATGATCAAAGGAAATAAAAGTAGACATTTTCTTGGTTTCAAAACCATTGTGTGGATCCGACAAGGTTCTCACAACCTTATCGAGCTCGGACATCGAATCAAGAACCATATGTTTTGTATCCAAGAGAAAGATGATAAATTTATCCTTGATATTAAAAGGAATTTTGTGAGGTTGTGATAACTGTGTCGGGCCTTGACAAGGTTCTCACAACCTTGGAAAATTTTGACTTGCAACTCATAACTTCACTTCCTCTAATATAAAGTCAAGAAGAAAAGAATGGAAATATTTGAAGTGGAAGCTGATTAAGGTTTTAAAACTCATGTCAGTCTTTGAAATAGTTTCAAGAACTTTTCAAATGTCTGACTCTTCTCTTTACCAAATGAGTTCAAAATTGGTGTCAAGCTAGCCACCTACCAGCATTAATTCATGTTGGAGTCGAGTAAGGTGAAATAAATGTCGAGGTATATGAAGAGTAAAATGCCTTAGAATGTAATCATTCCTTAAATTTGCAAGTGAAATTAAGTTTTCAAAACTTGAAGAAGTTGAATTGTGGCAAAAGTTGTAATAAATATTTGAGAAGATTTATTTATAAGGCCCTTCTCAAAGAAGACTTAAACAAGTAAGCACACTCCTAATAGTATTACAAATACTTTATTCATTTGCATTCAAGAAATTCCTAGAGTTCAAAGTTATAATTTCTAGGGGAGACTATCAAAAAATTTCTAGAGTTTGGTAGTTGAAATTAAGAGCTAAATTCTAAGCAAGGATGAAATATAAATACTTGGGACACACACACTTAGTTGGTTTAACCAGTACCTTTCTCGAGATTGGTGACACATGAATAGGGCATATAAATCTCAGAGATTTTTGGGAAAGCATAAATAAACCAGACATAGCCCCTATTACCCAATGATTGGTCGAAAGTGGTCTATTAGAAGTAGTTTCCTTCCTTGTAGTTGTATAATGCACTAACCTTATTCTTGAATGCATAAATTGGCATAACCTCGAGACCAAGGAAATTAGGACAAATGATGACAACCTATTAATAACCCTTGATAGAGCCACTATTAGTGGTTGTTTCAAATTACCTAAAAGAGAGGTATTTGTCGATTTCAACTTTACATTGTCATAGTGTCACTTTAGTGAAAAGAAGGGATATTTCAAAAATATAATTTCTAGGGAGTGGTTTGTAGTCCCAAATAAAGGGAAGTCTCAATTACCTAAAAACCTACATAGATCACACTTTGAGGATGAGATTTCTAATATTATTGTTTTGTTACATAGATTGAGAGGTAATGTAAATGTCCATAACTTTAAAAAGTGGATGCATTTTTTTGTTTAGATCATTTGTGCAGGAGCATAATACTTGGATTGGGCAACTTTAATCAATGAAAAATTGCATGATATGATAACTAACTTTGTTGTTAGTACATATTTCTATATGTCTTCATATCTCTTCTATGCCTTGGCTAGGACTTAATCATGTGTATGAATTCGATGACCAGATTCAAATCTAAAACTACTACCTTGACTTACAATTGGAGAGAAGTTATAGAAAATTTAGGAGGGTGAATGATGTATTACCCATGAGGTTAGTTAGGGAGTGACAACGTGATTTAGGGTAAACAAAATCTCTTGAGGCCATCATAAACAAATATGGTAGCCACTTCGTTTAGTTTCAAAGATTTACTTACTTGAGGTGTAACGCCCCGCCATAGAACCCCAGAGGACAACACAAACATGCAACAATAAAGGAACAATTTTTATTTTTATTTTTAAAAGAGAAATAACAATGAACTGCATGATACAACATAACATAAAATCTAAACCAGAGTCCTCTAAGGTTCCATGACTACATTACTAACACAACTATAAATATGAACATGACATCAAATAAACAACCTTTAAGATCTTTTATATACAACTAACAAATATATACAACCTCCATTACATGAGGGTACATCATAATTGTTACATCAATACACTATTTAAAATAAGGTTTCCCAAATACAATTGGGAAGTGTACATCAACATTACAATACATGATACAATTGATATGCAAGTCCAATACATATAAATAGTAATTGTCTCTTTGAACTGGTACAAGATCTAGAATCCGCTACACAAGGAACAACCTCCATGCACACGAACAACAAGGGAAAACCAATGGAGGAAAAAGCACAAACCTCCCAATCATGTGGAACCCTGAGGTCCACCCCCCCCACCCCGTGCTAGGAGATAACACAAGGTCCCACTACAAGTAAATAGTCAAGAAGATAGAAGGCTGACATAAACAAGGGCTAACATGACTCCAACACAACACTGCAACAACATTAACATCACATAAACATGAACAACATTTACATTTCTTACAAATATGACTTCACTTCTAGAGGCACACACACAATAGGTGGAGAAAATACAACTAGGGAATGCTAGACTGTAACAGGGAAGAGTTTCATCGCATGGTCCTAGCAAGGGTTACCCTGGCAGTCTCTCACTAGACGCCAACCCCATAGGGTGACACATGTGGAACTAGCATTCCTTTCGTGAGGACAAGGAAGTTGATCTTTCCAACCAGGCATTCTCTGTTAGGATTTAGGTGCCATCAACCTTGTAAATCATTTAATTAATTATTTTCCTAAAGTTTTTTCTACATTTACCCATAAGAGGTGAAACCATTTGACCAACGGTGGTGAAAGAGACAATGTAAATGTAGTGTTACCATTACCATTTTTCATTTAGGAGAAGGACAAAATAGCTAGGTGTCCCACTTGGAATCTTCTAGAATGAGGTTGTTAGGTTGTTGTAAGAGCATCTATGACATGTATGACAGTTGTCATAAGATGTTATGACAATATGATAGATTCTTATGATAGAATATGCTATTTTTGGACCCCAGGTACCCATGCATAAATGATGCCTTATGATAGTTGTAAGAGCATCTGTAAGAGGCTATTCTTAGGATGTCATGATCATTTCATGAAGGGAGGTGTGATTTTTGTGAGGAGGTATTGCTGCCTATTGTTTAGTGAAACCATGGTGGTTTTCATCCTCACAAATTTATTTAAATAGGGGCATTGAGCTAGAGTTATTGATAAAAAATTAGTTTTGTAGGTTTGCAAGGTAACAGGGCGCTACAGGATTTTACAGGGATGATAAGAGAAGTCTATTGTTGCATGTAATATTTCAGAATATTAGTAGTATACTTGCCTCTTTTTTGGTGGTGGATTTTTTTCCCTTCGAGGTTTCTCCATGTAAATTTGTTGTTGCATGTGTTATGATTCTTCTATCTCTCTCTCTCATTCTTTCTTCACACTAAGGCTAAAGGTTAATCTACATATTTCAGATTTGCATTCACTTATTTAAGTTCATATTTCAAGCTTTCTTCACCTTGATGTTCAACATTTGGTATCAAAGCTAACAGTTCTGTTAAGGAAGGGACGCTTTCCTTTTAAAGTGTTGAAGGTTTTTTGTTGTAGTGGGAGCTTTTGTGTTGTGAGTTTTGCAGATTTGTGAAAGATTGCAAACCATGGCCTCCACCTCTCATCAAGATATTGAGAATTTTAATGGCACTGGTTACGAGATGTGGAAGTTGAAAGTGGAGGATCTCCTTGAGGAGAGATATCAGTGGTTACCAATTTCAGTTGATACGAAGCCATCTACTTCAACCTTGTTGGATGAAGATTGGAAGAAGTTAGACAATAAGGCTCGAGGGACCATTCATTTGTGTGTTACTGATTATGTCCTCCTGAATGTCTCTTCAGAAGACACGACATACAAGCTTTGGAGGAAGATAAGTGAAATCTACCAAACTAAGAGTTTGTCTAACAAGATGTATCTCAAAAGATGTTTATATTCATTAAAGATGAAGGATGGTGATTTTATTGTTGAACATTTGAATACTTTTAATTTGATTATAAGTCAGCTTGCATCTATTGATGTTAAAATAGAAGATGAGAATAAATGTATTTTATTGATTTGCTCCTTGTCGGAATCTTGGGAAAATTTAATTGTTGTTATAGCAAGTGATGGTGTAGAACCTAAGATGGATAATATTATTCCCATACTTCTTTCAGAGGAGGTGAGGAGAAATACCATGGATAGTGGCTCCCAAGATGCCTTGCATGTGCGAGGTAGGCCCAAGGAGAAAGGGCCTAAAGGGGATAAGAAGAAGGATAAGTCTAAAGGATGATCTAAGACCCCTGGAAAGAGCAGAGTGAAGTGTTGGAACTGTAGTAAACGGGGACATGTGAAGAAGGAATGTAGAAATAAGAAAATGAATGCAGATTCCTCCATAGAAAAGTCCTTTGATAATGGTGATTCTGATGCTTTGATTAGTTCAGCTAACACAGTTTGCAATGATGCTTGGCTTATTGATTCAGGTGCTTCCTTCCATATGACTCCTCATAAGGAGTGGTTTTCCACATACAAAGAATATGATGGAGGAGAGGTCTTCATGGGTGACAATAGCTCACAAAAGATTGTCAGTAAAGGAAAGGTAAAGTTGTGTTTCAGTGATGGGAGGGTTAAAATCCTTAATGATGTTTTACATATTCCAAGACTTACAAAAATTTTAATTTCGGTTTCCAAGTTGAATGATTCTGGAATGCATGTGACATTTGACAAGTATGGTTGCAGAATGGTAAGGGGAAGTTTGGTGGTTGCTAAAGGATCTCAGATAGGGAATTTTTTTACGCTACATGCCTCTACTTTTTGTAACTCCTCTTTTGTAACTAGCACTAAAAATGCATGTATGTTGTGGCACCATAGATTGGGTCACATTGGTGAAAAAGGTCTTAGGACCATACTTGATAAGAAACTAGTAGACGGTATTTATGATTATTCTGTTGGTAAAAATGATTTCTGTGAGGATTTTGTGTTTGGTAAACAAAATAGGCCATCATTTCCTAAAGGAAATAATGAAGCTAATGGATTGTTAGAACTAATTCATTCAGATGTATGTGGTCCAATGGATATAGATTCTTTGGGTAGATCTCATTATTATGTTTGTTTCATTGATGATTACTCAAGATATACTTGGGTTTATTTTATGCATACAAAATTTGAAGTTTTCACCAAATTTAAGGAATTTAAGGCATTGGTTGAAAAGAAAACAGATTATAAGATAAAAGTATTGAGATCTGACAATGGGGGTGAATATTGTTATAAGGAATTTGATGAGTTTTGCAAACATGCAGGAATTGTTAGGCAAAAGACTACACCTTACACACCCCAACAAAATGGGGTAGCAGAAAGAATGAACCGTACATTAATGGAAAGAACTAGGAGCATGTTAAGTAGTGCTAAGCTAGATAAATGCTTTTGGGAAGAAGTTGTTGGTATTGCTTTTTATTTAATTAATAGATCTCCTTGTAAAGCTCTTGTTGATAAAAACACCTTATGAAATGTGGTTGGGTAAAAAGCCTTCAGTTTCACATTTAAGGGTCTTTGGTTGTGAGGCTTTTGTTCATGTACCTAAAGAGAAGCGGTCTAAATTGGATCCCAAATCTCAGAAATGCATCTTTGTAGGTTATGGTGAAAATTTTAAAGGTTATAAACTTTGGAATCCACTAACACGAAAGATGATATTTTCTAGAGATGTTAGAGCTAACTCTGAAGATGAGCAACCAAAGGAAAATTCAAAAACAATACATTTTGAAACTAAGCAAGAAGATGCACATGTGGAAGAATAGAGAGATGGAGAAGAAGATGGAGAAGAAGAAGAGAGTTTTGAAGAATTTGTTGTAACAGAAGAAGTTGAAAACAATGAGAATGAACATGAGGAGGAACCTCTTACTCCACCTTTGAGAAGGTCCACAAGATAACGAAATCTAGTTGACAGGTATAGCCCACCTGATTTTCGTTGTAAATTTTCTTTGTTATGTATTGATGATGAACCTAGATCTTTCAGGGAGGCTCTCTCTTCAGAACAATGTGAGTCTTGGATGCAGGCCATGCAGGATGAGATGATGTCTTTGAAAAATTGTGACACCTAGGATCTTGTTAGTTTTCCCAAAGGAAGAAAGGTCATTGGTTGTAAGTGGGTATATAAAAAGAAGTTTGGTGCAAACGGTAAGTTGGAATGGTACAAGGCCAAATTAGTGGCCAAGGGCTACTCCCAGAGAGAGGGAGTTGATTTTGGTGAAATATTCTCTCTTGTTGCTAAGTTAACTTCTATTAGATTCCTTTTATCCATTACTACTGCTTATGATTTAGAAATAGAAAAAATGGATGTTAAAACTGCTTTCTTGCATGGGGATCTCGAGGAAGAAATTTATATGCAACAGCCTGATGATTTTGTTGTGAAAGGAAAAGAGCACTTGGTTTGCAAGTTAAAACGGTCTCTATATGGTTTGAAATAGTCACCTAGGATGTGGTACCAGAAGTTTGATCCCTTTGCATTAAAGTTGGGTTTTGTTAGAAGTGAAGAGGATCACTGTGTTTATTTTACATTTATTGATGATCAAATACTAATTATTGTCTTATATGTGGATGGTATGTTGTTCATTGGTAACAATAAGGTAATGATTAGGGAACTTAAAACTCAGCTTTCTGGCACATTTGATATGAAATATTTAGGGGCTGCTAAATATATTTTTGGGATGGAAATCATTAGGGATTGGGTTCACATAAAGCTTTGGTTAAGTCAGAGTAAGTATGTTAACACCATTTTATAGAGGTTTAATATGCAGGACTGTAAACTAGTAAATATTCCATTTCTTGTTGGTACTAAGTTAAGTTTAGACATGTGTCCTAAATTGGATGATGATATTGATGAAATATCTAAATTTCCTTATGCTAGTGTTGTCGGTAGTTTAATGTATGCAATGGTTTGTACTAGACCAGATATAGCCCAAGCAGTGGGAGTTCTAAGCAGATTTATGTGTAACCCTGGTAAAGAACATTGGAATTTTGTTAAAAGGGTATTTAGATATTTGTGAGGCACTTCTGATAACTATTTGGTTTATCATGGTACTGACAATGTTGATAATTCATTGGACATACAGGGTTTTGTTGATGCAGATTGGGTAGGTGACTTGGATAGTCGAAGGTCCACTAGTGGCTATGTGTTTACTTTGTTTGGAAGTTTAGTGAATTGGATGAGTAAAAGACAACCTACAATTGCTTTTTCCACCACTAAAGCAGAGTATATGGCTGCTACACATGCCTCTAAGGAGGCGGTTTGGTTACAGAGACTTGGTAATGGTATTGGTTTTGATTGTCGGATAATGAGGATCGGATGTGATAGTTAGAGTGCCATATGTTTAGCTAAAAATCCTATGTATCATGCTCATACTAAGCATGTTGATGTTCAGTATCACTTTCTGCAAGAAATGGTTGATAATGGACAGGTCTTGATTGAAAAAGTTGACACTTTGGATAATGTTGCAGAATCTCTTACGAAGCCAGTCACCATAGATAAGTTCTCTTGGTGCAGAAAGGCCATGGGCCTTGATCACTATACTTAATTCTATGTAATTGTATCTCTATGGGTGTAATTTACAATGTATGATGTCAAGTGGGAGAATGTTAGGATTTAGGTGCCATCAACCTTGTAAATCCTTTAATTAATTATTCTCCTAAAGTGTTTTCTACATTTATCCATAAGAGGTGAAATCATTTCACCAATGGTGGTGAAAGAGACAATGTAAATGTAGGGTTACCGTTACCGTTTTTCATTTAGGAAAAGGACAAAATAGCTAGGCGTCCCACTTGGAATCTTCTAGAATGAGGTTGTTAGGTTTTGGTAAGAGCATCTATGACATGTCAGTTGTCATAAGATGCTATGACAGTATGACAGATTCCTATGACAGAATATGCTATTTTTGGACCCCAAGTACCCATGCATAAGTGATGCCTTATGACAATTGTAAGAGCATCTGTAAGAGGCTATTCTTAGGATGTCATGATCATTTCATGAAGGGAGGTGTGAGTTTTGTGAGGATGTATTGCTGCCTGTTTTTTGGTGAAACCATGGTGGTTTTCATCCTCACAAATTTCTTTAAATAGGGGCCTTGAGCTAGAGTTATTGATAAAAAAATCAGTTTTGTAGGTTTGCAAGGTAACAGGGTGCTACAGGATTTTACAGGGATGATAATAGAAGTCAATTGTTGCATGTAATATTTCATAATATTAGTAATATACTTGCCTCTCTATCGGTGGTGGAGTTTTTTCCCTTCGGGGTTTCTCCACGTAAATCTGTTGTTGCATGTGTTATGATTCTTCTATCTCTCTCTCTCATTCTTTCTTCACACTAAGGCTAAAGGTTAATCTACATATTTCAAATTTGCATTCACTTATTTAAGTTCATATTGCAAGCTTTCTTCACCTTGATGTTCAACATTCTCAACCCATCCTTAGCCTAAACAAGCACTACATGCATGGGTGAGGCATTACCAATTATCTTATTTATGTGAAAATTACCCATCCCCCCAATTCATTAATTAGGTAATCACTGAATTAAGAAACTCTCCAATGGGTTACCCTAACAGTCTCTCACTAGATGTCGTCCCCCATTGAGAGCCACTCCCCCTACTTGCAACTACTAGATCCTACAAATCAAGCAAGACATTTACCATCTTTCATACATGACAAAATCACATGAATCCAACACAAATCAAGGCATTAACCATCTTGCTCACATATCACAATCACAAGAAAGTGTAAACAATGCAAGGCATAAACCCTCTTGCACACATCTCAAGGAACATAATCAACCATTTCCAAATGAAATAATCATGAAATCCAACATAACAGTTACATCAAAATGAATCAATCATAATATTCTCATACAAAATACTTTTCCCCAAGCCTCTAGAAGACAACTTTAACACTTGCACATTAACTTGATCACATGAAACCATACCAACATAAAAGGCACACCCAAACAAGTTTTCAATTTGCACAAAGCACACAACAAAAAACCATTGCCATAGCACCTTCAAGGTAAAATGATCATAAAACCATACATACACAAAAGTGCTCCCTCCCAAGCCTTTGGATGCCAACCTTTTCAGTTGCACAAAAGATTTCTACTTTTGAACAATAACCACAATCACCCAAAATACGGTACTTCCTACAAGCCAACAAATGCAATCAAATAGATAATGCAACCATGAACATCTCCATTTCACCATCACATCTACATCTTATATTGCTCATTTTCACTTATTTAATTTCATGGTAACTCATCAATAAATCATTTAAATAATCAATTCCTGAATTTGTACCCTTAATATTATCTAGAGTTAGTAAGACACTTATTCTAACATGCTTTTTCCATTTAGATTTATTTAACTAAATAATATTTCTATTTCCACACTTTTCCCATATTTCACTAATAAATAAAATACTATATGCATAGATAGATTTATACACTCATATATACAAACATACATATATATAACTTATATAAAAGGCCAATAGAATCTTTCAACAAGTTATTACTAACATTCCTTTGAATTAAACTACTATCAAAACTTAACATCCATAAATCTTAAATGCTAAGTTCCAATAACCAAATTAACTAATAAAATTTGATTAAAGGGAACATAATAGATTTCGTCTTCATTAAAATTAACTTTATCTTTGCCCTACAAGTCAAACATGCACGACATGAATCAAATAATTTAATTCTCTTTAATAGTTTACCCAAATCATTCACTTTTAATAATTTAAATATCCTTTATAGTAATACCCATCCACTTAAGAATTCCAGTTTAAATTCTTTATTTAAGTAACATCTTCTCTTTCAAGGATTAAATTTTGTTGGGCTTTCAATTACAACTAGAGAAAACTCAATGTATTGAAACCATTGTAATTTTGAGATCTTTTCAATAGTGACAAAGACTTATGGCTAGCCTTCCCTTTAATTTCTTGAACATTATTCATTTTGCTTTACTAAGAGGGTCTAATCTTATAACAACTGACTAAATCCTCTAACCATTCGATCAGATCTAAATGATCTCAAAACTAAAAGGTTAAGGTATGATCTCTTAAGGTGATGAGTTTCTTGTTTAAGATACAACTCTGCATCCTATGAAGAGATATATATTGTTGTTTATCATCGGCATTTGGAGTGGACAACAATACACATTTAAGTGGTGAGATTTAGATATGCCTTTGCAGCGATAAAAGAAGAGTAGAAGACTAAACGTTTACAATCTAGAATTGAAACATTTCAAGGTATTGGAATAGAAATTTATCACTTGCAGGTAGGGTATAATTAATAATAGTCTAGAGGGAATGGAATGATGACAAATCTAGAAAGGAAGAGACAAAAGGGATATAGTTTGTGAGACATTTTTAGCTTCATTTGCAAGCGTAAAATCAATTTCACAATATTTGGCTAGTATCCTCCCTAGCTACACAAATAAAATAGGAGCTTTGGATTGAGTATGCAAAACTACGATAACATGCATGAAAATTGTGGAAGTACAAACAAGGTATTAGAATCACATTGCTCGATGTCTCTCAGTCCCTTAACGTAGAGAGAGAGATGGTTCTCTACCTATAATAGTCTACTAGATTTAATGCAATAAGCACGTAAATTATTTGAAAAAATGCCACAAAAAGTTGCGGCTTCATGGATGCACTCATAAAATATTTGTTCCATAGACTTTAGCAACTTCCAAGCATAATCAATAGATGGGGGAATTGTTTATCAACGAAGTGGTGAAGGCATTTGAACTATTCAAAGGGTGTGCTAAGGAGATCTCTTCCATGGGAATGTATACCAACCTTGCAGTTACAGAGAAATGACTGAATGGTTTGTTGGCTTAGAAACTTCCAAGCAAATTCAAATGACCGGAGTGAAATCAAATTCCATAACCCTTGCCACTGTTCTCTCTGCCCTGACGGAAATCAATGGAGACTTTTGAATCGTCCATGGATGCGAAGATAATGTGAACCATGAGAAATTGAGAGCTTGGTGCAAGGCATGCGTACCCAGCAAAAACCTGAGTGCTTGAACGACATGTATGCAAAAGGAAGAAGCATAGACAAGGCATGTGAAATGGATGATAGTACGCCTCAGAGAAGGGTGGTCTCGTGGAGCGCAACAGTGCAGGATATGCACATAATGGATTTTAATGGAGCATAAATAATTGGCAAGAAGAAATCCAAATCATGAAGAGACCAGATTTGAAAGAGTCGACCTAAATGGAATTATAGATTAAAGATAAAATTATCAAATTATAATTTCTTCCTTGTTAACATTATGAGATTCTGAAATGTGATCTAGAGTATGCTTTTCAGCATTTTAGGCCCCCGAATTGATTGGCGTGTGACCTCCGTATGTTGCATATTGATTATAGATTAAGCCAATTTTAATGATAAATTATATCTTCTTGCTATCCAAATTCATGCTCCAAGAAAGGATTCTAATCTAGTGGTAATAGAACAAAACTATGGTTCAAACCCCATTGGGTCTATAACTCTAGCTAGATATATTGTAACAATATGAGATGCATTCTGGAGTTATTTCGGAAAGGCCCTCATAAAATTTTGAAAGATTTACCAAATAAATAATAACAATTTAAGGGATTTACTCTTTGAATAAATTTTAGCAGTGTGTCACCTCAAAAGGTACTTCTTTCTTAACTTTGCTGATCGTCTCAACAGAGAGACTCAAAATGTTGTTGAGCTTACATACTATGCAGATGATTCTAGGAAGCCTAAATGAAACTAGGGAGATTAAATTACACCACCCAAACTATGTCATTGTTCGAATGCTATGAAAACTCTTGTAAAACCATTACTTTGCAGTATTTATGTTGAGAGAAAATGTGAAAGCCCAAAACAAGGTAGAGAAGATACATACCGTGAAGGAAAGTGGAAGCACGTGAAGCTGCCTTTGTCTTCTCCTCCATAGTTCAGCTCTATTTCATGTCGGAATTCTTAGAAGAAATCCATACACTTGCAAGCACTGCACCAATATTGAGTTGATTGACATTATGAGTTATCAATTGGGCACTCAATATTTCAAGAAGTAAAATCCATTTGTTGGGCGAATCTCAGAATTCTTCTGGTCAACGTGCCCTCCTGCATGAGAAATTTTCCCTCATTCATACCCTTCTAACTTCTCTGTTCCTAAAGGAGATGGCGTCCATCCTCCTTCCACTCCCTTTTTTTTCCCATTCATTTCTGATTCTCCCCATCTTAAGAGTAACGACCCCTTATTAAAGAGATTTAAATTTATGCCATGCAAAATAAATATTAACTATTTTTAGCCTCCATATTGCTCTTTTATTTTTCTCCCTGCCAAGACTTATGCAACCGTTATGCATAATAAAGAATGCATGACATGCAATGGAGGATATTGCCTTCATGCAAATTAAATGCATACTCGCCTACCTTATTTTTACTATTTAATACTTATAACTGCCCACTTGTAATTTTATTTATTTTAATATTATGTTTATTTACAAACACATTTATATTTATTTATTTATTTATTTATCAAGGTATACTCTAATTTAATAATCAACTTCATAACTCAGCTTTTATAATATTTTATTTATTAAGTACAACGTTGTAAAATAATTTATTTTATCATAAACTATGATTACATATTTTATATTTACTTATCACAAGTACCTTATAAATTTAATAATTTTATTTCAATGCAAAAAATAACCAAAATAACATTTAAATAAGCCAAATATCAAATAGCACCTGACCACGAAGCACAGTCAAAAGCAACACCAACTGACAACACTGTCAGGGTGAATCATGGAGGGGCACTACAACCTCCCCTCCTAAGATTCAACTTAGTCCTAGAAGTTGCAAGGTTAAAATAAAATATACACACATTAGTTCAAAAATTTGTTATATAATACCACGTTCACCTTTCCTTTAACGTAAATATAAGCAACATCAAATAATCAAGGAAACCAAATGTCAAACAGTTACCTGGAGCTTAATCAAGGTTGAGAAGCAAGACCAACTGACCACAGACATTAGACACGTTGACGAGGTAACGGACTGGATACTCATCCTCTCTGAGGATGATGGCTAGGGTAGGGGACCATATGCTATCTTTGATCAACTATTCCATTGGGTTTGAGGCACGCTTAGACCTGCTAACTCAGGTGAAGTCGATGCTTGGTACCTGCAACCTGCAACAAACAAAACTAATAGATATTGAAGGCAACTATTCAATACTAAAGAATGTCTCATTGATTTGTAGAGCATGTTGCTGAAATCCAATTCATTTACTAATATATATTCTTTCCTAATCACTACATGCAAATAAATATCAATCATCAAGGCTATTTCATTTCATCAGAATGCTATACTTCCATATAACGTAGTATAATTTTCACACAAAGCACACATTTTCCATTAAATATCCATCATTTTTAGACAAGATGTTCCACTTTGTTCATTATACAACACTTAATCTCATAACATATTCAACAAGAGACCATGATTTTGCACCTTTTCAAAGGCATGAAAACATAATTTATCTCTTCACAAGCACAAAATTCTAGATTTAACACACATTCTTCGCATACAAACACCATTCACATCACTGGGAATCACATCACAAGGCTACAAAAGGTTCCATAATGCATCCCCAATAGAAAGAATATCGGTGCATTGTGCACTACACTAAGGGTCCTATCCTTTCCACCGGTTTTCTACACCATTGGACAAACACCACCAAAGAACAAATCTCGGGTTGCTAAGCGTGGATGACCGAAAAGTGAAAACATAATCTCAAGTGTACACACAACTAGGACCACATAATGGGCTCATATGAAACTAGAGTGCCCAATGTATGAACCTAGGCTCTGATACCAAGTGTAATGCCCCGCCATAGAACCCCAGAGGACAACACAAACATGCAAAAATAATGAAACAATTTTTTAATTTTTTTTTAAAAGAGAAATAATAATGAACTACATCATACAACATAACATAAAATCTAAACCAAAGTCCTCTAAAGTTCCATGACTGCATCACTAATACAACTCTAAATATGAACATGACATCAGATAAACAACCTTTAAGATATTTTATATACAACTAACAAATGTATGCAACCTCCATTACATGAGGGTACATCATAATTGTTACTTCAATACACTGTTTACAATAAAGTTTCCCCAAATACAATTGCGAAGTGTACATCAACATTACAATACATAGTACAACTAATATGCAAGTCCAATACATATACATAGTAATTATCTCTTCGAACTAGTACAAGATCTGGAATCTTCTACATAAGGAACAACCTCCACACACACGAACAATAGCAAGGGAAACCCAATGGAGCAAAAAGAACAAACCTCCCTGGAACCATGTGGAACCCTAAGGTCCACCCCCCCATGCTAGGAGATAACACAAGGTCCCACTACAAGTAAATAGTCAAGAAGACAGAAGGCTGACATAAACAAGGGCTAACATGACTCCAACACAACACTACAAAAACATTAACATCACATAAATATGAACAACACTTACATTGGTTACAAAAATGACTTCACTTCCAGAGGCACACACACAACAGGGGGAGAAAATACAACTAGGGAATGCTAGACTGTAATAGGGAAGAGTGTCATCGCATGGTCCTGGCATGGGTTACCCTAACATTCTCTCAATAGACACTGGCACCCATCTATGGTTACCCTGACAGTCTCTCACTAGACGCTAGTCCCATAGGGTGACACATGCGGAACCAACATTCCTTTCATGAGGACAAGGAAGTTGATCTTGCCAACTAGGCCTTCTCAACCCAACCTTAGCCTAAACGAGCACTAAAGGCATGGGTGAGGCATTACCAATTATCTTGTTTATGTTAATATTACCCATCCCCCCAATTCATTAATTAGGTTATCACTGAATTAAGAAACTCTCCAATGGGTTACCCTGATAGTCTCTCACTAGATGTCGACCCCCATTGAGAGCCACTCCCCCTACTTACAACTATTAGACCCTGCAAATCAAGCAAGGCATTTTCCATCTTGCATACATGATAGAATCACATGAATCCAATACAGAGCAAGGCATTAACCATCTTTCTCACATATCAAAATCACAAGAAAGTGTAAACAGTGCAAGGCATAAACCCTCTTGCACACATCTCAAGGAACATAATCAACCATTCCCAAATGAAATAATCATGAAATCCAACATAACAGTTACATCAAAATGAATCAATCATAATATTCTCGTACAAGATACTTTTCCCCAAGCCTCTGGAAGACAACTTTAACACTTGCACATTAACTTGATCACATGAAACCATACCAAGATAAAAGGCACACTCGAATAGGTTTTCAATTTGTACAAAGCACATAACCCAAAACCATTGCCATAGCACCTTCAAGGTAAAATGATCATAAAACCATACATACATAAAAGTGCTCCCTCCCAAGCCTCTAGATGCCAACCTTTATAGTTGCACAAAAGACTTCTTCTTTTGAACAATAGCCACAATCACCCAAAATATAGTACTTCTTACAAGCAAACAAATGCAATCAAATAGACAATGCAACCATGAACATCTCCATTTTACCATCACATCTACATCTTATATTGCTCATTTTCACTTATTTAATTTCATGGTAACTCATCAACCAATCATTTAAACAATCAATTCCTAAATTTGTACCCTTAATATTATCTAGAGTTAGTAAGACACTTATTCTAACATGCTTTTTCTATTTAGATTTATTTAACTAAATAAACTTTTCTATTTCCACACTTTTCCCATATTTCACTAATAAATAAAATATTATATGCATAGATAGATTTATACACTCATATATACAAACATACATATATATTACTTATATAAAAGGCCTATAGAATCTTTCAACAAGTTATTACTAACTTTCCTTTGAATTAAACTACTATCAAAACTTAACATCCATAAATCTTAAATGCTAAGTTCCAATAACCAAATTAACTGATAAAAGTTGATTAAAGGGAACATAATAGATTTTGTCTTCATTAAAATTAACTTTATCTTTTCCCTACAAGTAAAACAGGTGCGACATGAATCAAATAATTCAATTCTCTTTAATAGTTTTCCCAAATCATTCACTTTTAATAATTTAAATATCCTTTATAGTAATACCCATCCACTTAAGAATTCTAGTTTAAATTCTTTATTTAAGTAACATCTTCTCTTTCAAGGATTAAATTTTGTTGGGCTTTCAATTGCAACTAGAGAAAACTCGATGTATTGAAGCCATTGTAATTTTGAGATCTTTTCAATAGTGACAAAGACTTATGGCTAGCCTTCCCTTTAATTTATTGAACAATATTCATTTTGCTTTACTAAGAGGATCTAATCTTATAACAACTGACTAAATCCTCTAACCATTTGATCAGATCTAAATGATCTCAAAACTAAAAGGTTAAGGTATGACCTCTTAAGGTGATGAGTTTCTTGTTTAAGATACACCTATGCATCCTATGAACAGATATATTTTGTTGTTTATCACCAACATTTGGAGTGGAGGAAAATATATATTTAAGTGGTGAGATTCAGATATGCCTTTGCAATGATAAAAGAAGAATAGAAGATGAAACGTTTATATTCTAAAATTGAAACATTTCAAGGTGTTGAAATAGAAACTTATCACTTGCAGGCAGGGTATAATTAATAACAGTCTAGAGGGAATGGAATGATGAAAAATCTAGAAAGGAAGAGACAAAAGGGATGTAGCTTGTGAGACATGTTTAGCTTCATTTGCAAGCGTAAAATTAATTTCACAATATTTGGCTAGTATCCTCCCTAGCTACACAAATAAAATATGAGCTTTGGACTAAGTATGAAAAACTACGAGAAAATGCATGAAAATCATGGAAGTATAGATAAGGTATTAGAACCGCATTGCTCGATGTCTCTCAGTCCCTTAATATAGAGAGAGATGCTTCTCTACCTACAATAGTTTGCTGGATTTAATGCAATAAGTACGTAAATTGTTTGAAAAAATGCCACAAAAAGTTACAGCTTCAAGGATGCACTCACAAAATATTTGTTCAATAGACTTTAGCAACTTCCAAGCATTAGCAATAGGAAAGGGAATTGTTTATCAATGAAGTGGTGAAGGAATTTGAACTATTCAAAGGGTGAAATAAGGAGATCTCTTCCATGGGAACGCATACCAACTTTGCAGTTATAGAGAAATGACTAAATGGTTTGTTGGCTTAGAAACTTCCAAGCAAATTCAAATGACTCGAGTGAAATAAAATTCCATAACCCTTGCCACTGTTCTCTTTGCCCTAGCTTAAATGGAAGGAGACTTTTGAATCGTCCATGGATGCGAAGATCATGTGAACCATCATAAATTGAGATTTGTGTACAAGGCATGTGTACCCAGCAAAAGCCTGAGTGTCTGAACGACATGCATGCAAAAGGAAGAAGCATGGACAAGGCATGTGAACTAGATGGTAGTACGCCTCAGAGAAGGGTGGTCTCGTGGAGCACAACAGTGAAGGATATGCACATAATGGATTTTTATTGAGCATAAATAGTTGGCAAGAAGAAAACCAAATCTAGAAGAGACCGGATTTGAAAGAGTCGACCTAAATGGAATTATAGATTAAAGATAAAATTATCAAATTATAATTTCTTCCTTTTTAACATTATGAGATTATGAAACATGATTTGGAGTATGCTTTTTAGCATTTTAGGCCCCGGAATTGATTGGTGTGTGACCTTCGTATGTTGCGTATTGATTATAGATTAAGCCAATTTTAATGATAAATTGTAAATCCATGTTATCCAAATTCATGCTCCAAGAAAGGATTCTAATTTAGTGGTAAGAGAACAAAACTATGGTTCAAACCCCGTTGGGTCTATAACTCTAGCTAGATATATTGTAACAATATGAGATGCATTCCAGAGTTATTTTGTAAAGGCCCTAGTAACATTTTGAAAGATTTATCAAATAAATAATAACAATTTAAGGGCTTTACTCTATGAATAAATTTTAACAGTGTATCATCTCAAAAGGGACTTCTTCCTTAACATTATTGATCGTCTCAACAGAGAGACTCAAAACGCAGTTGAGCTTACATACTATTCAAATGCTTCCAAGAAGCCCGCATGAAACTAGGGGGATTAAATTAAACCACCCAAACTATATCATTGTTCAAATGCTATGAAAACTCTTGTAAAAACATTACTTTGCAGTATTTATGTTGAGAGCAAATGCGAAAACCCAAAACAAGGTAGAGAAGATACATACCCTGAAGGAAAGTGGAAGCACGTGAACCTTCCTTTATCTTCTCCTCCATAGTTCAGCTCTATTTCAAGCCGAAATTCTTAGAAAAAATACATACACTTGCAAGCACCACACCAATATTGGGTTGAGCAACATTATGAGTTATCAATTGGGCACTCAATATTTCAAGAATTAAAATCCATTTGTTGGGCGAATCTGAGAATTCTTCTAGTCAGCGTGCCCTCCTGCAGGGGAAATTTTCCCTCATTCATACCCTTCCAGCTTCTCTGTTCCTAAAGGATATGTTGTCCATCCTCCTTCTACTCCCTTTTCTTTCCATTCATTTATGATTCTCCCCCTCTTAAGAGTAACGACCCCTTATTAAAGAGATTTAAATTTATGGCATGCAAAATAAATATTAACTATTTTTAGCCTCCATATTGCTCTTTTATTTTTCTCCCTGCCAAGACTTATCTGACCATTATGCATAATAAAGAATGCACGACATGCAATGGAAGATATTTCCTTCATGCAAATTAAATGCATACTTGCCCACCTTATTTTTACTATTTAATACTTATAACTGCACACTTGCTATTTTATTTATTTTAATACTATATTTACAAACGCATTTATATTTATTTATTTATTTATCAAGGCATACTCTAATTTACTAATCAACTTCATAATTCAACTTTTATAATATTTTATTTATTAACTATAGCATTGTAAAATAATTTACTTTATCATAAACTATGATTATATATTTTATATTTACTTATCACAAGTACCTTATAAATTTAATAATTTTATTTCAATGCAACAAATAACCAAAACAACATTTAAATAAGCCAAATACCAAACAACACCTAATCACGAAGCACGGTCGAAAGCAAGACCAACCGACAACACTGACAGGGTGAATCATGGAGGGGCACTACATCCTCCCCCCTAAGATTCGACTTACTCTTGGTAGTCACAAGGTTAAAATAAAATATACACACGTTTGTTCAAAAAAATGTTATATAATACCACATTCACCTTTCCTCTAATGTAAATACAAGCAACATCAAATAATCAAGCAAACCAAATGTAATACAATTACCTAGACCTTAATCAAGGTCGAGAAGCAAGACCAATTGACCACAAACATCAGACATGTTGATGAGGTAACAAATTGGATACTCATCCTCTCTGAGGATGATGGCTAGGATAGGGGACCATATGCTATCTCCGATCAACTATTCCATTGGGTTGAGGTGCGCTCAAACCTACTAATTCAAGTGGATTCGATGCCTGGTACCTGAACTTGCAACAAATAAAATAGTCGAACATATATATATATAATCATACAATCAAGCGCACTGTGAAAGGATATCGCAGTGTGGCAGGTACTCACATGTCAGTAATGCAACACTGCCCCTTTCACCAAAACACATCAAAAAGGAAACCACATATAAAATCTATTATTCATGACACAACACTTAACATCATCCAGTAAACATACAAGATCACAAGTTAAGCAACTTCCAACCTACAAAATAACATATATGTTCACAAATCAACATTTGAAGGATAAAAAATATTGTGCAATTGAATGTACAATCCTATAATATATACCATGAGAACATTTCCATAATATTATCAAAGCATTTACACTACATTTAAGTTTGATTACTCAATACCCAAGTCTCTAACTTCTTCAAACTCAAAATCATTTAAAAAGATTTTAAAATAATATCAACCAAAAACACCTAATCCTGTCGACTCTAATCATCCCCCTTTTATTTCTAATGATAAAAGGGTTCTAATTTCAACTAAGATACTCATATAAAGGGCTACAAAATCCTATCTATTTGAATGATAAAACAAGTGTTATTCAAAAACAATAACCCAAATCTATTTATTCATCTAGTAAGCAATACCATATTTGAAAATGAGACAATTCACATCCAATTGCAAGTTTTAAGAAGACCTATCTACTTCTACAAGTTCCTTTTTCCAGCCCTATAATAACTTGACTAGGCTTCCTAGCATCAAGCTCTTTAACCAATTTCCTCTAGAGATGATGGCATTCACTAGGTTTCTTTCAAATCATGAACTATGACTGTCAACTTTACTATTGAGATCAATATTATTAAAAATGATTTCATCAACTTTTTTTTTCCAATCATTATCAAGAACTAACAAGTCCATATCTACACAAAACTAATAGATACCAAAGGCAACTATTCAATACTAAAGAATGTCCCATTGATTTGTAGAGCATGTTGCTGAATTCCAATTCATTTACTAAAATATATTCTTTCCTGATCACTACATGCAAATAAATATCAATCATCAGGGCTATTTCATTTCATCAAAATGCTACACTTCCATAGAACACAGTATAATTTGCACACAAAGCACACATTTTCCATTAAATATCCATCATTTTTAGACAAGATGTTCCACTTTTTTTATTATACAACACTTAATATCATAACATATTCAGCAAAAGACCATGATTTTACACCTTTTCAGAGGCATGAAAACACAATTTATCTCTTCACAAGCACAAAATTCTAGATTTAACACACATTCTTCACATACACACACCATTCACATCACCGGGAATCCCATCACAAGGCTACACAAGGGTCTGTAATGCATCCCCAATAGAAAGAATATTGGTGCATTGCGCACTACATCGAGGGTCCTATCATTTCCACCAATTTTTTGCACCGTTGGACAAACACCACCAAAGAACAAATCTCAGGTTGCTAAGCAAGGATGACTGAAAAGTGAAAACATAATCTCAAGTGTACACACAACTAGGAAAACATGATGGCCTCATACGAAACCAAAGTGCCCAGTCTATGAACCTAGGCTCTGATACCAAGTGTAATGCCCCGCCATAGAACCCCAGAGGACAACACAAACATGCAACAATAATGGAACAATTTTTTTCTTTAAAGAGAAATAACAACATGAACTGCATGATACAACATAGAATAAAATATAAACCAAAGTCCTCTAAGGTTCCATGATTTCATTACTAACACAACTATAAATATGAACATGACATCAAATAAACAACCTTTAAGATCTTTTATATACAACTAACAAATATATATAGCCTCCATTACATGAGGGTACATCATAATTGTTACATCAATACACTGTTTGCAATAAGGTTTCCCCAAATACAATTGGGAAGTGTACATCAACATTACAATACATGGTACAACTGATATGCAAGTCCAATACATATACATAGTAACTGTCTCTTCGAACTAGTACAAGATCTGGAATCCACTACACAAGGAACAACCTCCACACAAACGAACAACAACAAGGGAAACCCAATGGAGGAAAAAGCACAAACCTCTCGACCATGTGGAACCTTGAGGTCCACCCCGCCTGTGTTAGGAGATAAAACAAGGTCCCACTATAAGTAAACAATCAAGAATACAGAAGGCTAACATAAACAAACACAACACTGCAACAACATTAACATCACATAAACATGAACACTTACATTGCTTAGAAAAATGACTTCACTTCCAGAGGCACACACACAACAGTGGGAGAACATACAACTAGGGAATGCTAGGCAACAATATGGAATAGTGTCATCGCATGGTCCTCGCATGGGTTACCCTGATAGTCTCTCACTAGACACCAACCCCTATCTATGGTTACCCTGACAATCTCTCACTAGACACCAGCCACATAGGGTGACACATGCGGAACCAACATTCCTTTCGTGAGGACAAGGAAGTTCATTTTGCCAACCAAGTCTTCTCAACCCATCCTTATCCTAAATAAGCACTAGGGGCATTGGTGAGGTATTACCAATTATCTTTTTATGTGAAAATTACCCATCCCCCCAATTCATTGATTAGGTTATCACTGAATTAAGAAACTCTCCAATGGGTTACCCTGACAGTCTCTCACTAGACGTCGGCCCCCATTGAGAGCCACTCCCCCTACTTGCAACTAGTAGACCCTAAAAATCAAGCAAGGAATTTACCATCTTGCATACATGATAGAATCACATGAATCCAACACAAAGCAAGGCATTAACCATCTTGCTCACATATCACAATCACAAGAAAGTGTAAACAGTGCAAGACATAAACCCTCTTGCACACATCTCAGGGAACATAATCAACCATTCCCAAATGAAATAATCATGAAATCCAACATACTAGTTACATCAAAATGAATCAAACATAATGTTCTCATACAAGATACTTTTCCCCAAGCCTCTAGAAGACAACTTTAACACTTGCATATTAACTTGATCACATGAAACCATACTAAGATAAAAGGTACACCCAAACGGGTTTTCAATTTGGACAAAGCACATAACCAAAAACCATTGCCATAGCACCTTCAAGGTAAAATGATCATAAAACCATACATACATAAAAGTGCTCCCTCCTAAGCCTCTGGATGACAACCTTTTCAATTGCACAAAATATTTCTACTTTTGAACAACAGCCACAATCACCCAAAATACGATACTTCTTACAAGCAAACAAATGCAATCAAATAGATAATGCAACCATGAACATCTCCATTTTACCATCACATCTACATCTTATATTGCTCATTTTCACTTATTTAATTTCATGGTTACTCATCAATTAATCATTTAAACAATCAATTCCTGAATTTGTACCCTTAATATTATCTAGAGTCAGTAAGACACTTATTCTAACATGCTTTTTCCATTTAGATTTATTTAACTAAATAACATTTCTATTTCCACACTTTTCCCATATTTCACTAATAAATAAAATATTATATGCATAGATAGATTTATACACTCATATATACAAACATACATATATATTACTT
Organism: Sequoia sempervirens; assembly: GCA_007258455.2. Classification (NCBI taxonomy): domain Eukaryota; kingdom Viridiplantae; phylum Streptophyta; class Pinopsida; order Cupressales; family Cupressaceae; genus Sequoia; species Sequoia sempervirens. The sequence goes on along the minus strand of VDFB02000017.1, from coordinate 264,072,302 downwards.
ATATAAAAGGACTATAGAATCTTTCAAGAATTGATAAGTAGGAGGTATTTCCCACAATGTGTCAAATTATGATATTCCTATCAGGATTTAACCATGTAGTTTCAAGTCAAACTCATTGACCCATGTTTCATGAGTAGTGGTTCAAAAGAACCCATCTCTCATGATAATGAATGGTCCACTTAACACTCATTGCATCTAGGTGATGCTCACAGAGGTGAAGCACTGGTCCTTCCCGGGAGGTCACCCATCCCAGTACTACTCCAACTCAAGCACGCTTAACCACAGAGTTCTCTCCAAGGTTAAACCCACTTAGGTTGCAATCCCATTTGTAAAACCTTCAGCAAATGTTGTACCTTATGAACCATTCATTATAGAGCCCCCTTAGCTTATCAATTTACAAGTAGGAGGTATTTTCCACAACGTGTCAAATTATGATATTCCTATCAGGATTCAACCGTGTAGTTTCGAGTCAAACTCATTGACCCATGTTTCATGAGTAGTGGTTCACAAGAACCCATCTCTCATGATAATGAATGGTCCACTTAGCACTCATTTCATCTAGGTGATGCTCACATCCTATGAAGAGATATATATTGTTGTTTATAATTGGAATTTGGAGTGGAGGAAAATACATATTTAAGTGGTGAGGTTTAGATATGCCTTCGCAACGATAAAAGAAGAATAGAAGACTAAACGTTTACAGTCTAGAATTGAAACATTTCAACGTGTTGGAATAGAAACTTATCACTTGTAGGCAGGGTATAATTAATAACAGTCTAGAGGGAATGGAACAATGACAAATCTAGAAAGGAAGAGACAAAAGGGATGTAGTTTGTGAGACATGCTTAGCTTCATTTGCAACCGTAAAATCAATTTCACAATATTTGGCTAGTATCCTCCCTAGCTACACAAATAAAATAGGAGCTTTGGACTGAGTATGCAAAACTATGATATCATGCATGCAAATCGTGGAAGTACAAACAAGGTATTAGAACCGCATTGCTTGATGTGTCTCAGTCCCTTAACGCAGAGAGAGAGATGGTTCTCTACCTACAATAGTTTGCTGGATTTAATGCAATAAGCACGTAAACTGTTTGAAAAAATGCCACAAAAAGTTGTGGCTTCATGGATGCACTCACAAAATATTTGTTCCATAGACTTTAGCAGCTTCCAAGCATAAGCAATAGGTGGGGGAATTGTTTATCAGTGAAGTGGTGAAGGAATTTGAACTATTCAAAGGGTGCGCTAAGGAGATCTCTTCCATGGGAATGCATACCAACCTTGCAATTACAGAGAAATGACTAAATGGTTTGTTGGCTTAGAAACTTCCAAGCAAATTCAAATGCCAGAGTGAAATCAAATTCTATAACCCTTGCCACCATTCTCTCTACCCTGGCTGAAATGGAAGGAGACTTTTGAATCGTCCATGGATGCGAAGATAATGTGAACCATGGGAAATTGAGAGCTTGGTACAAGGCATGTGTACCCAACAAAATCCTGAGTGCTTGAATGACATGCATGCAAAAGGCAGAAGCATAGACAAGGCATGTGATCTGGATGACAATACGCCTTAGAGAAGGGTGGTCTCGTGGAGCGCAATAGTGCAGGATATGCACATAATTGATGACAGTACGCCTTAGAGAAGGGTGGTCTCATGGAGAAAAAAACTATGGTTCAAACCCCGTAACAATATGAGATGCATTATGAAGTTATTTCGGAAAGGCCCTCGTAACATTTTGAAAGATTTACCAAATAAATAATAACAATTTAAGGGCTTTACTCTTTGAATAAATTTTAACAGTGTATCATCTCAAAAGGGACTTCTTCCTTGACATTGTCGATCGTCTCAATAGAGAGACTCAAAACGTTGTTGAGCTTACATACTATGCAGATGCTTCGAGGAAGCCCACATGAAACTAGGGGGGTTAAATTACACCACCCAAACTATATCATTGTTTGAATGCTATGAAAACTCTTGTAAAACAATTACTTTGCAATATTTATGTTGAGAGCAAATGTGAAAACCCAAAACAAGGTAGAGAAGATACATACCATGAAGGAAAGTAGAAGCACGTGAAGCTACCTTTGTCTTCTCCTCCATAGTTCAGCTCTATTTCATGTCGGGATGCTTAAAAGAAATCCATACACTTGCAAGCACCGCACCAATATTGGGTTGGGCGATATTATGAGTTATCAATTGGGCACTCAATATTTCAAGAAGTAAAATCTTTTTGCTGGGCGAATCTAAGAATTCTTCTAGTCAGTGTGCCCTCCTGCATGGGAAATTTTCCCTCATTCATACCCTTCTGACTTCTCCATTCCTAAAGGAGATGTCGTCCACCCTCCTTCCACTCCTTTTTTTTTCCATTCATTTTTTAGTCTCCCCCTCTTAAGAGTAATGACCCCTTATTAAAGAGATTTAAATTTATGCCATGTAAAATAAATATTAACTATTTTTAGCCTCCATATTGCTCTTTTTATTTTTGTCCCTGCCAAGACTTATGCAACCATTATGCATAATAATGAATGTACGACATGCAATGGAAGATATTGCCTTCATGCGTATTAGATGCATACTCACCCACCTTATTTTTACTATTTAATACTTATAACTGCCCACTTGCAATTTTATTTATTTTAATACTATGTTTATTTACAAACGGATTTATATCTATTTATTTATTTATTTATTTATTTATTTATTTACCAAGGCATACTCTAATTTAATAATCAACTTCATAACTCAGCTTTTATAATATTTTATTTATTAACTACAGTGTTGTAAAATAATTTATTTTATCATAAACTATGATTACATATTTTATATTTACTTATCACAAGTACCTTATTAATTTAATAATTTTATTTCAATGCAATAAATAACCAAAACAACATTTAAATAAGCCAAATTCCAAACAACACATGATCACGAAGCACGATCGAAAGTAAGACCAATCGACAACACTGATAGGGTGAATCATGGAGGGGCACTACATGAGGGTTGGAGGATATGATGGATTACCCCAAAAATTACCTAAATATGCAAAGGATCAATTTATTCTCATTGAAATATGTAGACAAGTTGTAGAGGTCAACAAGAGATGTGTTGAGAGAAAGAAGTTGGGTATTCCTTTCCCCATTGGTCTCGAGTATTATCTATGCAAGTCTCAATTGAATGCCCTCAACATTGAGGGGGATATTATAAATTACAATGTTTCTACTTATGAGGTGATATTTCCTTTTGACAGTAAGAATTTTTTGAAAGATAATCTTCATCTTGGCCCTAGATTTTATCATGTTCCACATATGGAAGATTATTGGGCTAACTATTCTAATGACTATGAGGTTAGGAAAAGGATTTGGATGAGAATGACCTTGAGGAAAATTATCTCATTTGAACTAGGTTGGGATATAAATGGTGTTGAAGATGATGAATTAGACCTAATAGATCCTGTCTAAATCAATCACATATAAATTCAACCCATGGTGCCTATCAATTGGAGTCTTAGAGAGCCCAAGAACTTGGAGACTAGAGCTACATTCATCTTGAAAATAACACAAATGTGGCTTGTTAAGAAGAAGGGTGAGGCTTCTAAAGCTCAAACTAGAGGTAGGAAAAGGATAAGAGAGCAAGTCAATAATATTTAAGTGGAAACTTCTTCATCAACAACAATTCCATCTCCCACACAACACATAGTAACACCATGTGGCAGTGGAGATGGCAATGAATCTCTAGAGAAGAGAGGAAGTCCTAAGAAAACATGTGGTGATGGTCCTCCAAAATATAACATGATGGAGGAACAAGTAGAGAAGGAGAAGAGAAAGAAAATGAACAAGAACAAGAAATTGAGGTAATGGAATTTGGTTCCCTCGGGGATCAACCAAACTCGTCTCAAACTATGCCAAAGAAGAACACATAGAAAGGAAAGTCTCCCACTTCATTTCCTTTTGATTTACAAAATGTAACAAAGAATCCTCCCTTGAAGAGAGCTCTCCTATTTTCATCACCTAAATCTTCTCGAGCTATTGGTACTACTTCTTACCCTTTGTGGCTAGAGAACACATTATCTAAGAAAAGGAAAACAATGCCTGTCAACGTACTAGATGACAATATTGTAGGGAAACTATTGTAAAGATATCTTAAGCCCAATAAATTGAAAATTACTTTGAGGTTGATGGAAGATAGTAGTTTTGAACACTTTTTCATAGAAATTGTACATCCATCTACACAGAAAGACCCTAGTCATGCTACTATAGCTAACTATAATGGGGCAAAAGTAGACTTGGGTCCTTTGAGCATAGATGGAGATGTCCATAACGATTAGTGGAAAGGATGGAGAAAGATAAGAAGGATAAGGATGAATTGAAAAAGGAAGTAGAATTGTTCTATAATTTCCTAAAGTCATTAATGGATACCTCTTCTCAACTTCTTATTCAAGCAATACCTCCTTCGATCCAAATTCGGTAGCTAGGAAAGCAATTATCAGTAAAGTGTAGAATGATAGCTACTATGGAAGAGTTACTCAGGATTGGGTAATAGATGTAAAATCCAAATGCCCTCCCTTAATTAAGAAAATGAAGAAGGTTCATGATCAGTTGATTCTGGTAAGGAATGCTATTAAGACTTAAATAGAAAATTGCAAACATGAAGAGGTTCTATGGCTACAGGCTGATAAAGAGTTTGAGGAAATTTTGGATATAGGTTTGGAGAAAGGTGAGGAAAAAAAGATTACCTCATCCACAGAAGATCCAAGGATTATAATCTAGAAGAAAAGCATCAAGTGGAAAGTCTATTTTTCTGAAACAAAATATACAAGAGAAAAACAAGTTATTGAAGGAGTGCAACCGCGTTAATATTAATCTCACTAAAGAGTTCTCGGATTTTGGCTGCCAACTCATGAAAGGTGACAATGGTGGTGTAGCCATGATGGATGAATTAAAGGAAGGACTCCTACAGGTTTTTGATACACTATCTAGTGAACAAACCTTTAATAAGGAAACTATGATGAATTTGGCTAGGTTTGATTATGCGTTGTCTCGATATGAAAACTTTCCATCCAACCTCACAACCAAAATTTACACTATTCATAGTAATAAAGCTCTCTAGAAGCTAAGAACCAAAAAAAATTTTGATAAAGGAAAAAAAGGGATTTACAGGGACCTGAAACCATAGAGTTTACAAATAAAAAGAATAAGAGTTAAAGAAACCAATACAAAAAGGTTGCAAAAAGAAAAGAGCCTAGAAAGCACAGCAGCCACCATCCAAAGGCCAGCAAGGGCCACCAAAAAAACCCAACCAAAAAACCAGCAACAGAAACAACCCGCAGCTATCCTAAGGAGTTAAGAGCATCAACAGCCTCAACTTCAAGATTGTGCATGTCCTGGGTACACTTTTTTAGGGCCTGAACCATCTAGCGCATGGGAGGCACCTTCCTCTTCAAACTAGCTCTCGTCCTCTTTGAAATTTTAGAATCCTCGGTCCTACTTTTGTCCTTATTAGCTTCCAAATCCGCGATCAGAGAATCATGTTGTGTGTTTTCCAGTTTTTCAGTCATAGCATTAATGATAATGGCATTATGTTTCGCCATTCTGTGATTGTGCTCCATAATAGTTTTCATTGTGTTTTTTATTTTTCCAATTTCAGCTTCTAGGCACTTAACTTTACCTTCATTATCCTCAACCCCCATCCTCATCTTATCCTCATTCCTCCTGCCCTCTGTGGTATTAAGGGAGCTGACTTTAACTTCCAAATCCTCCAGCTTGCTGTTGAGGGCCCTATTTCTGAGGTTAAGGTCCTTAATTTCATGGAAGGCCCACTTCATAATTCTGAAGTAATCGACGACACCATTTCTGGTGATGGCCAGGATATCCCCAAGAAACTCATGGTCCTTTTTAAAATAATGATCGTCAGGGTTAAGGTCTCTAGGGAATCTCAATTCTGTTTTCTCTATCTGTGGCAGGATAGGACGAGAAAGAATTCTTGCTGGCATCAGGGACCTCAAAACTATCCTCCGGGGTATCCTCAAAGTAAGAGACCATTTTTTTAGCAAGGGGACCCTTTTGAATGGACTTCTCTTTCAAAACAAAGCAGCTGGGATTTTAGTCTTTCAGAACAGAGCAGCTGGGTTTTTGACAATGCTATATTTTTAAGCGGGAGTTTACACTACAGGGTTTTCTTGCTACATTTGTTAGGGGAAGGAGGAATTTCTTCAATCCGCTCATAGTCTAGATTATTAATATCCTCTGACACACTATCTTCAATTTCATCATCTTCAGAGGGTGAAGCCGAGATAGGGTTGGATAAGGCCGGCATATTTTGAAAATGTTTATAAATAAGCCTAATAAGGCCAGTATGCAAAATTGGGTACTTCTTAGGATCCTTCTTATGATCTTCCAGGCTATTATTCATGGAACAATACAAATAGTGAGGTAATGACACCCTTACCTTGTGACGAAAGTGGTTGAGCAGGGCGAAGTGGTAGTCGTAGACCCTAGTGAATCTATTGTCCAAGGTAATGTATTTTGTGATGATTTTGAGCACTTTCCTCCATAACGACTTAATCGAATCAGCTTCAAAGTAGTTGTTGGAGACTTTGATCAGCTTAGTCTTCTCCTTATCTTTCTAGGGGAATCTGATAACCACCTCCTCAGAGAACTTTCTATCACAAAATAATTGCATTCCCTTAGTAGACATGCCAGTAACCTCTCCAGTGAGGTTCTCATCCACCTTAACCTGCCTCCCAAAAAGAATTATTTCTCTATTCTTCCAATTTTTCTCAAAGTACTTTGTGGCCTTCAAATCAGGCCCATGAAGCTTTTCAATGAAAGGGAGGAACCCGCCAGGTTCAATTTTTTCCTAGACCTTCGGGTTCCTCTTATGCATTTCATAGCTATTCGGCTCCACCCTTTTCCTGTCTCCACCCATTGTCACAAGCACCTCTCTGAAAACTCTACCAAAGCAAGAGTCCTGAAATAAAATGTTGCAGCAGAACCAAAGAGCCCACAAAACATGTCACCTCTTACTACCAATTAAGATATTAAACACGGCCCCATCAAATCTAATGATGTTGAAGTACTTGACCCTACTCTCTTTCATCATCAAAAAAAGTTGTTGATTTCCCATGCGTGATATCATAATCAATTAAGGCCCTTACGTCAGCGCCGAGACCCCTGAGGTTCTGCCACATAATCAACCCCTTATGTTTAACCCCCTCATTAGCAAAAAAATTAGCCACGCTATTGGCTTCCCTAAACGCATGAGATATTTTAACTTTATCAAATTTAGCTAAAAGGGTTTTAGCATCTTCAATCTAGCTCTTGATAGACCATGAGGGAGGGGATTTTCCTAGGAGGCAATCAATAATGTTTTTTGAGTCTCCTTCAAGCCATAATTTTTTATAATTCTGACTAAGAGCTAAATTAATCACTTGAAAGGCTCCAATAGCTTCAACCACATGATTAGTTTGAGATCTGAGGGGAGTAGCCATCGCCGCTAAAAAATTACCATTTGAATCCCTAATCACACCTCCACTTCCAGCCAACCCCAGGTTTCCCTTAGCCGCGCCATTGAAATTAGCTTTAATCTAGCCACACGGTGGAAAACTCCAACACACCCATGTCCAGTCTTTTTTAGCTGGTTTAGAAGCCCTTGACACATCATTTTTAATCTTCCACTCCTTGGCTATCTTTAAGTCATATGGAGAGCACAACACAGCCTCCTTTTTATTCTCTTGCTGAGGAATGAAATTAAAGTTTTCAACAATTAGCCTGAAGGTTTTTTCGAACACATTGTTCTCCGAAGTTTCCTTGTCCCTGAAGAGTCTATTATTTCATTCTTTCCACACACCTCGGGCTATATAGGGGAAAGTAAAAGCCCATAATATTTGAATAAAAGGATTCAGAGAAGGAGCTTTCCATTGAGACAAAAATTCTTCAACAGTATAAGGAAACACCCATGATATGTTCCAAAGATTCAAAAACTTACCCCATATAGCAGCAGCAAACGGACAGTGGAGAAACAAGTGATTAACAGACTCTGCCTCATTCTTGCATAGATAGCATCTATTAGGTATCTGGAAGCCACGCTTACAAAGATTGTCAATCGTGAGCACTTTGTTTTGAAGAAGGATCCAGAAAAAAAAATATTGACTTTAGGGGTCAGATGTTTTATCCATGCCCTGGTCCAGAAAGGAGAGGCGGCTTGAGAGAGGGACAGTAGAGAGACAACCGAAGAAATAGAGTAGTTGCCCGAAGGGTTATCTGTCCAGACTAAAAGGTCATCCTGTTGATTCGAACCCATCCTAACAGCCATCAAAGATGAGTGAATCGGGGCAAGCTTCGAGCTAAGCTGGCCTAAGTCCACCCAACCCCCATCACACTAGTAGTCTTAACTTGAGTACCAAAAGTCATTTTGCAAATGTCATCCCACCTGTTGAACCTTTCATTGTTAATTAGGGGCTCCTTTAACAACCATTTGTCCTCCCAGAACCTGGCTTGATTTCCACTTCTTATATTCCATCCAACACCTAAGTCAAAAATCTTTCTCCTAGTAATCATATCATTCCAGCACGTTGATCCATGGGGCAGTGAGAGAGAATCCAGCAGGGCCTAAAGGGATCCACAATTAGCCATATATTTACTTTATAAAATGTCTTTCCATTCCCCATAAGATGAAAAAGACCTCCAAATTTGCTTAGCAAGAAGCGTCTTATTCATCATTCTGATCTTTCTTAGACCCAATTCTCCCATATTTTTCGGCCTACAGACAAGGTCCCATCCAATAAGAGGCATTCTCTTTCTTTATTCAACCCCCGACCAAAGAAATATTTTTTGAATTTTTTCAATAGCATCCGCATATTTAGCAGGGATTTTGAAAAGACTTAAGGCATAAATCAGAAGGTTCTAAAGAGAAGCTTTGAGGAGCTGAATTTTTCCTACTTGACTAAGAATAGCTCCTTTCCAACCAACGAGCTTTTTGTTGAACCTATCAACCAATGAACTCCAAAAGGAGTCGGGAGTTTTAAGGCCTAAGGGCAATCCAAGATAAATGGAAGGTAAGGAATCCACTCTACATCCCAGGATTCTTGCTATCTTGACCTATTTGTGATTGTTACAATTCCCCAACATGTTGAGATTTTGATTGTCACTCAGGCTCTCAAGGACTATTAAGCATAAATAGCATCCAATTAGTAGAACCAAGCAACAGATGAGGCACTTGTGAACCCACCTACTCAACCACTCCAACAATAGCCACGTTTTATTTTTATGTTTAATTTCATAAGATTTAATGTATTAAACTTTATTTTGTGATTCTTTTAAAGAATCAATTTTCAAACTTTGGTGAAAGTTACATTTCAAAATACTAAGTATGTAATTAATGGAAATTTGAAGGGTCTGAAATTTTGATCCCCGTTACAACTTTATGTAAGAGTGAGAATTGATCAAAGAAGTATCAATCGAATTTTTCTTGTTCTATGAAGAGTTCTTTTGTCTGTGAGCATTAGAAATTGAATGTGATGTTTAGTATTTGTTTTTAAGTCTATGAGCTTGGGTAAATACATGAATATTGATTTCTTTTGTAAAGAGATATTCAATTGTGTTGCGTTTATATCTTCTGGAATGTGGTAGAATTTAAATCTGAAAGTCATTTATTTATCACTAGTACCTAAAATCTTTGTGTTGAAATACTCGTGGTGTTCATTTCAAGAGCTTTTAAATTTTATAACTTGTGTGTTAAATTTAATACTCTAAAAATTTATTTCATCCTTTTGAATTCTCAATCACATTTGTATCATGGCTATGGACAAATTTTAGTCTACCTTTACTACTTTCTAGTTAAAAGTATACCCCATTTTTAAAATTTCAAAAAATCAAAAAAAATATTATATAAGGGAGTTGTACCTTAATAAAATTTAGAGATAAGTTAATCAATAACTTACCCAATTGTTCATTGTATTTTTGTCTTCATTTTTGGGCATCATGGGGTCATTATGTTCATTTATTTATGGAAGACAAATCTATTAACCAAAAAACATATAACTTATAAAGATAATATTCATGATAAAAAAAAATGGGATACCTAATGTGATGGGTACCCCTCTTTGTATTTTCTTCTCAATCCTAAATATAGGGATGCTATTAAAATGGCTACTTTGGAAATTACATTTCCAATCTTAAACATAGTGATATTGAATGTAGTGGGTACCCCTATAAAGATCATCTTCTTAATCCTAAATCTAGGCGTTCATTACATGATACACATATCTCTATTGGTTTCCTTATAAATTGTAAGTGTAAGGATTCCTTCTATTATTAGTATGCATCTAGTGAAGCTCATATCAATACAAGCCTAGGGATTCCTAAGGATGACCTTCATAACAAGTATCTCTCAAAGGGTCATTTTTTAAACAATTATCACAAGGATTCCCATTGATATAAGTATCCACATAGGGATCATTTTACCAAGCTTAGGGATATCATTCATGATGGATATTCATATAGTAATAAAATTTGATAGCCCAATATTAGGAATACTCATCATGATAGTTATCCCTCTAAGAATAGTCTTCCCTATCCCAATTTCATAAGTAGTTTTTGTAATATGTATTCCCTATGTTGAGATTAGTGAAACCCATGTTTAAAGACATATCTCTAAAGATCATTATCCCTATCATGAACTAAAGGCGTCCTATCTTAGAGGGTATCTATTGAGAGATTCTTGCATGGATATCTATTCTAGTTGAATTTTTATTCAAAACCCACCAATCATGGTCTATACAACTGCTTATTATCTAGGAGCAATCCATAATCTACTCAAGTGACTAGTTATGGTCACTCCACTATGAGCTTGCCTATGAATATCCTTATAATATTACTTTATCTCTACAAGTTTGATATTTCCTCTTTTGAATCTATTTCTTTAATATTAAAAATCTAGTGGCACCCTATAGGAAATTCTATTGAAGCACCTTATTATTTTCTCCATAGCATGTATTGATTAGAAACAAAACAACGAGGTTATGCTCAATTTCTTCTTTCAAACCCCCCATGATGAATCCTTAGATTTATTTATATTAAGAAAAATATGTCTCAACCTTATAATTATGAAATGATACTATTTATCGTAAGTTTATATTTGAGCATAGATGGGTCCAAAATTTTCTCCAGCTAAAAAATTGTCAAATAAACATGTTAGTAAAGTTTTGACCTAAGATCGTGTGTAGATTTAAGATATTAAATTTTCATTTATATTTTTTCAAAGTCAAGTTTAGGCACTTAGAGGCTATTTTTTAACCCAAAATTTATCATAATTGACAAAGTGGATTATAGCCTAATAGAGAACTTCATGAGCTTTCCAACTATTCAAATGGTTTTTCAATCAGCCTCTCAAATCAAAAGTTATGGACTCTAGAAGTTGGGTCTCCTGAATTGGAAAATGTGAAAAGGTGTTGGATACAAAAAAAGGTTGGAAGGGGGAGTTACATGTATTGGTGTATGTTTTGACACATCATAGAGAATATTTGATTGAAGATAAGTTTGGCACCATTTTTTGGGTGGTTTTAGCTCATGGTTTGTAAATATTGTTTGACGATTTCATGTATCGTATATCCTATATATTAGGTGCTTAAGATAGAGGTTGTGTGTGAGAGTATTATAAATGTTGAGTTGCCTCTAAATCTTTGGTTGGTAATGCTCATGTGAAAGCTTTCTCTGCAAGTATATTGTAATCTTAATTTTTGAATAATATATTGGGTAAATTTTGAAGTGTGGTATTTTTCTACTAAAAGGGTTTTCTCCATGTAAATGATTGTGTTGTGGTATGAATTCTATTTATGTTTATTTATTTTTAGTTTTTGTAATTTTTGGAAAGATCTAAAAAATTTGTGTAACCCTCCTCTCAAGATTAGTGTAGGAAGTTGTTTCGCTGCCTTAGCTTCCTTACAATTAGTATCAAAGTTTGACCACCTTTGGTTTCAAATGTGGGTTGTTGGATTTTTTAACTAATCTGGTTTTGAGTGGGAGCTTGTATAGAAGATATTTTTGATCTTGTTGTAGAAATTTTTAGATGGAAAGAATATCAAGGTGAATAGAGGTAGATAATTTTTTTGGTAACAATTTTGAGATGTGGAAGTTGAAGATGGGGGATTTGTTAATTGATCGAGATTTGTGGAATTTTATTGATGGGAATGTTTCAATACCAACAAATGCTAATTTAGCTACTCGATATGGTGCTATGTACCATAAAGCCAGGGGTCTAATTAGGTTTGTACCTAGAAAACTCTATTTTAATCAATGTCTATTAAGATTCTTTTGCAAAGAAACTATGAAAGAAACTTGGTGAGATATATCAAGCCAAATATTTAGTGAAAAGGATTTTTTTGAGGAAGAAATTATATTCTTTGAGAATGGAAGAGCATGGAAAAATTGCAGACCACCTAGAAGCATTCAATATGTTGGTGGATCAATTGGCATCAATTGGTGTAAAAATGGATGAGGAGGAGAGATGTTAGATTTTGCTTTGTTCTCTTCTTGATTTGTGATATTATCTCCTTATGGCTATTGGGTGTTCTTTGTTGTTTTTAAAGTTGATGATGTTGTGGGTTCTTTGCCTCCTAAAGAGATGAGGAGGAAGGTATTTTTCAATGCAAATTATGCCCTAAATATTCATGGAAGACCTAAGGAAAAAGGAAAGAAGAGTGAGAAGCATGATAAATCCAAGTCTAAGGGGAGATCTAAATTTCTTAGAAAGTCCAAAGCTATTTGTTGGAACTGTGATAATCCTAGACACTTTTATAAGGAGTACAAGAAAGAAAAGAATAAATAAATTAAGAAATAAAAACTTGATTATGATTCTAAGTTTGATAAGGAATATGGTGATGTGTTCATTGTAGCTTTGGCCATTCATGTAGGTAATGATGCATTGTTAATTGAATCTAGTGTATTTCCTATATGACCTCTAATAGAGATTGATTTTCTAAATATGAAGAATTTGGTGGATGTAAGGTGTACTTGGGTAATGATTATTATTTAAATATCTTTAGTCATGATACATTTAGAATTAGGTTTCTTGATAGTAGAATAAAAGAGATAAATGGTGTGTTGCATATCCTTGGATTAGCATGAAATTTATTCTTTGTGAGCAAACTAATAGATGTAACAATGGTAGAATGATTCACTATTTCAATGGTTATTGTTATATATGCTATGGATTTGGACACAAAGCTAATAAATGCATATCTAGAGTGAATGGAAGGAATACTATTCAGAAGAATGCCAAATGTCACAATTGCAGTAGACCTGGACATATTGCTAAGTTTTGTAGAAGCAGAAATATAAGGAAGGATAATTCAATGAAAAGGAATGAACCAGTTAAAAAGATTGATCTAATAGAAACAAATAAGGAAATGAAAAAAAATTGGAGAAAAAAGGAAGAGGCAAAAGACAAGGAAGAATTTGTACCATCCTCTGGTGCAGATGTTTCCTCCAAAAACTAAGCTAAGATCTATGGCTTAGGGGGAGCTTTAATGTAAATATTGTGTCCCCCACCAAAGAAGAGGTGTTGATGCCTCAACATGAAGATATATGATGAAGATCAACATGCTTGATCTATTGGTGAAGATTGTAGAAGAAAACATGATGATGCGGAAGTTTGCAAAGCTTCAGAAGTTGTCTAAGCATACAAATAAAGTATTGCCAGCTTTATTGTTTAAAACATTCAATGAAGAATTAGGTTAGAGTCGAAGGATCATAAAGTGATTTCACTAAATTAAATTCATTCAAAAAAAAAATGAGAAGGAGCAAAGCTGTGAAAGTGCAATCAAGGTGATTTGAGAAGTGGTGTGTTGAAACCCTAGTTTGGCAAGCAAAAGAAAAAGGTATTTATACTCTCTATTTTTCCCTAGTTTTATAAATAACATTATTTTAAGGCAATTTGAATACATTTTAAATTGATACACCAAGGGTAATTGAAATCACAAAAAAAACACAACCAAAATTCAAGAAGTATCCTACAAAATCCATAGAAGATGACCATTAGGCGTATTTTCTCATATTCCTTATGGGATTTTTCCAATTGAAGATGTTAGGATCTACATTCATAGCAAGATAGAATATTTTGATCATTCTAAGTTAGGGGAATTGTGGGTTAATGAGCTTACTAGAGAATAATTTTCCCTAAATCTAGAATTTCAAAACCTCGTTGCAAAGAAATTGGATATATGGCAATGGTTCCCTAATTTCTATTTTGATAGCAAGTGGGTTAGAATGGCACTTGGTATAATCCATGATTAGTTTGTCTGGATTGATATTCCTTGGTTGATAACTAAGGAAGTGATAAGAGAGGTTACTGGTCTATGCTCCACCAGACTAGTTCCTATGTTGAAATATATTAAGAATGAAGTGGTTATGGAGAGAATAGGTGCTACATATGACAAAGAGCTCTAGCAGTGAATCCCATTAGAAATCCAGCTATGAGATACACAACAATGATTATTGGCTATAAAATTTACTTCACAAACATGGACAATTCAGTATCTACCACCACAATCAATGTCGCATATGAGATGGTTGAAAATAGTGTAGACTATGATCTTTGTGAGTTGCTTAGGAAACAATTGATGGAGAACTTAAAGAAAACTAAGGAAAAGAAATATGTATTCAAGTATGGGACTTTGGTTGTATGTCTACTTTTCTATTTTCTAAAGAAACTACCTAGAACTTAGAATGTGACATGGCTCAGAGGTAGACCTATTTCCCATCAGATTAGAGACCATATGATTGGACTTGGAGATGGGAAGGCACAAGATGATGCTCTTTCTACTTTATATGCAGTATTTCAAATGAGAATGCATGAAATGGATAGGATACCTCAAAAAATGGTTGATAAATATCAGAATGACATCACTTTTCTAGTGTCAACAAATGAGTGTATGATGGAAGAAATGGAACTAAGGATAGTATGGATCCTTGCACTGGGATATGAGATCAATGTATAGGAAGTTACTAGCTATGCTGACAATTTGTTAAATATTTTGAAGGATGAAACTAAAGCAAGGTAGTGCACATATGAAGAAAATTCTATGGAAGTACACATGGAACAAATAAAACCTATAATCAAGAAAAAGGTTGATAAGATGGTTGATGTGTATGCAAAGGAAATGGGCATTCCAAAATAACGTGTATAGTATGCAAGAGAAAGAGCTAAGGCAGATTCAAGTGTTGTAGAAGGATTTGGAAGCACAACAAGATCTAGTGGGATAGCTACCACTCCTCCTTATATCTAGAAGTCCTTTGGGATAGTTCCAACTATTGGAGAAAAGAGAAAGACAACTACCAACCCTCCAAGTGGTGCAGGAGCACCTTGTTCATTAGATGCCTTTAATTGGAAAATTTGTAAAAATTGAACTTTCAATTATAAAATCATTGTAAAGAGGTCTTCGGAGGTCATAAATGATGTATTTGAGGTCTCAAATAGGTCACTAGGGGGTTGGTTAAGTCAATTTGCAAATAATATTGTTTTGTTGCACAAATTGTCAAAGTTGCAAAACTTGCAAAAAAGCAAAAAAGACAAGAATGTGAAGAGACGCCTCAGTGGAGAAGGTAGTTAGACAGTTGGAAATTGAAAAGTAAATTTCCTTAATGCTTGTAAAAGCTATATAAACCATTGTGAAGAGCAAGGAAAAGTAGATTTTGTATTCTTGAAGATTTATTATCAAATAAAGTACCATGTTTTTGAATTTTCAGTGTTTCTTTCCATTGTCCATAAGTTTGTACATTTTGCATAGAGGTTTAAGACCCTAAATATCATTGATTCAAGTAGTGAAAATAAGTAGCTTTCATTTAAATCTATTTTGAAGGAGATATATTGAATACAACACTTGTTAGAGCCTATTTACTATAGTTCGATCTGCAACCCAATATTGGGGTTTTGAGAGTCTTTTAAGGAATTATTCCTCCATCCCATCAAATGTAGGTTTATTTGGTCGATGGGATGGGTTGAGTAGTGTCTATTTTTTATGTGTATTTTGTGTTTATGTTGAATAATGCATGGGAAGACAAGAATTTAAAGATAAAGATGTTGCCCCACAGAAAAATTAGAAATTTCCTTCATGAAATGGTGGTTCAAAATGAGGAATGGTTGGTTATGCATTCAAAGAGTATGGTAAATGGTTTAATGTGTTTGTGCAGACCAAACACAACATGTTTGAAGCATTCTCTTGAAGGTTTGAAGTTTGGAAAGTCAATTTACTGTAAACCCTTATTCTTTTTGTAATGTTAAGCCTACAATTAAGGGTTTTATAATATGATGCAATAATGGGTCTTTCAGTGCCTAGAAGTTGGTGAAATGTAAGTTTTTTAACCTAGCTTAATGCTTCCTAGGGCTTTTTGGTAGTTTCAAGTTGATCTAATGGTGGTTCCTTTGTAATTTTGGGCTAATTGAGTGTAATTTCCAACGTTATAGTCATGATTTAGATAATCTTTCAAAACAACCTCTGTAAAAGTTTTGATATGTTAAAGTTGATCAAAATGGGTCTCTGATTATGTATTTTGTTTTCAAAGATACTAAAAGACTGAAGAGTAATCACCTGTTTTGATGGTTTGAGGACCTACTAGGAAATGGAGGTTTGATTGCTAGAAGGTAGAAATCTATTATAACAAAGCAATGAGTGGATGATTATGTTTTTTGCTGCTTTTATGTTGTTGGTAAAGTTGTCTAAATGTACTGGTAAAGGTTTAGAAGGTTGACTTATTGATTTTGGTGATATGAGCAAGATGAACTCTATGTGGAAAAATGTGTTTTGACTGCAAGTTAATGGTAAGTTTGATGGACCAGTGGTTTGTTAATATGTATTTGGTTTATTGCAACCAAAAACATGATGATTTTAGTGTCTTCGATGTCTGGTGACAGTTTGAGAGTAAGAATGCATGGATAGTTGTCAATTTGCTTTGAGGAGTGTTGGTGCATAGTTGGGTGAGTAGAATAAATTGATGAAATCGAAGCTTACTGATTTGGTTTTTGTTTTAATGCAGTCAAAGTAATGATGGATAAGTTGTTTTTGAAACTGACAAAGGTCTGTGATACTGATTTGGTGATTCTGATGGTTGTTAGCCTTGAGAATTTCAAGTGAAATTGATGAAATTTCTTGAAAAGACTAGTGAATCGATGGTGGTTGTTTAATTTGATCTTCTCCATTTGAGTTTGGGTTAGAAGTACCTCTAATGTTGATTTTTTTTGGTAGATTCTCTTGCATCACCAAGAAAGGATAAATCTCCTTTGGTTGTGCAGACCACAAGGGTTGAAAAGTAGAAAATTATTGTTGCTACACCACCTGTTGCCCCTACCAAAAGAAGAGTAAAACAAAAGGAAATGAGAGAGAAGGGTATAGGAATCAATGTAGCAGAAGAATAATTGGAAGAAGGGCCATAGTTGGTCTGGAGAAGAAGCGATGCTTCACAAGGTGAAGCAAGTTCCAAAAGAAAAAGATATGACATTATTGATACTGAAAGTGAAGAGGAGATAGAAGAAGAAAAGAAAAAATTTGTTGTGCATATGAGGAAAGAAGTTTCTAAGAAAGGATCACCGGAGAAGAAAAAGGGAAAAGAAACAATTCAAAAGAATGCAACTTCGAGTGAAAGCAAAGGAAAAGAACAAATAGAATTGGTAAGGCCTCACTCACTTATGAAATTGGAGGCATTGTTCAATAGTATTTTACAGAATTATATGTTAGGGGAGACTGCAACTCTATACAAAGATGTAGATGAGGTGGATGGGGCCACCATCATTGAAGCTATTATCAAGTACATTTATGTTCTTGAGTTTGACATTTGGAACATCAAGAAACATATACCTGAAGATTTGTGGAACATCTTGTTGGAAAGAAGGCAAGAAGATATAAAAGAAGAAGCAAGGTTTAAGGAAGAAGCATTAGAAAGAATAAGTTCTCCTCTCTCTAAGGATGAAAGATCCACATTGGTTATAGTATTTAAAAAGGAGATAAGGACTAAGGAAATGGCGACAAACCTTATGGGAAAAGATAAAAATGCTCTTGAAAGAATCAAAAAGCAAAGCAATGACAAAGTAGAGGAGGTAGCATAGAAACTAGGGATGATACTAGATAATAAGGAAGAAGTGAATATGGAGACCCCTGCTCCAAAACCAAACATTGAAGAAGAGGTGTAGATAGATGATTCTCAACATGAGCATGATACAGATAAAGAATTTGCATAGTATAACACACCTCTAGAAGTGGAGGATATGACAGAAAGGAATATTGAGGATGCAATGATTGGAAAAGACATTACAAAAGAAAATACCATCACTCCTCCTCTGATACAAGAAGATGTTACTCCTCTGATAAACACTTAAAACCTTGCAAAGGAAGATAAAGAAGAGAATTTTGAATAACATGAAGAAGAATATTAAGACAAGAATAAGGATGCATCCAGAGATGCACAAATAGAAATAGAAAAACCAATAGTCTCCAGTAATGTTGAAGAGAAGTAATCAAAGGGAAAGGCTACAAAGACAACAAAGGTTTTTGGTGAATCCTTTGACTCCTTTAGAGATTCCCTGAAGAATCTTCTAAGTATGCAACCCAAGTTCCAACCTATTGTGTCTTCACAACTATTGCAATTTCCAATGCAGCAAGGCAGTGTGGATTTGGATAAGATCTCTCCCATCCACAAGATACAATTGGGAGATGTGTTCCATGCATCTGCAAGGAAACAAATTATTGAAACTCACCAAAGAAGTGGATAACTGATGGAGGAAGTAGTAAAATCACTTCAAGAGACTAGACCCAGCACAAATGTTAACACATCACTATTGGTATGGAAAATCTCAAACTTCTAATTGATTCATTTAAAGTATATGCCTCTGAACTGAAAGAAGAAGAAAAAAAAAGAGATTGAGAAAAGGATAAATGACAAGAGAATGTTAGAAATTGTTGAGAAATGTGTGTTGGAACATAAAAAGTTTATAGGTTTTATGAAGGATGTTGAAGGGTGTGTTGATGAGGAAAAGGCTCTATATCAATATGGAATGAAGTGGCCTAGAGCCACACAAAGCATAAGGAAAGATATGGACTCTATTAAGTCTCAAATTAATACTACCTCAAGTCCTTATGATCTGATGGTTGATCTATGTGGAGATACAAGGATTATATTAGAGGATATGCATAAGAAATTATTTCAACTACAAGCACAGAAAAAGCACATCATCCTGCAGTTTGGAGAAATCGGGGATCTAGTCAATCCCAAATTTACACTTGATTCAAAAGCTCTGTTGAGTGCGAACAAATCCAAGAAGATGAATCTGGTACCTAGCACTCTAGAAGAGGGAGAAGATTTATTTTTGGAGTTTCAAACGCAATATAGTTTGCTTGCGAAAGCTAAGACAGAATGGGAAGATGGAATGAAAGCTTGGCAAGACCATTTGAAGAATTTTCAGGCATCAACCACCTCTGGTTGACTTATTTCTTATCCTTCTATGCATTTCTAGTATTTCAGTTCAGATTCTTTGTACATATGGGGACTTTATAGTGTTATTTCCAAGTACAATTTTAGGGTTTTTTCTTTGGTACATGACTAAGGGGAGTCAATCCATATTTTCAATTTGTACATATGCTTACTTTTCTCAGGAGGATTTTTGATGTAGAGTAGGGTGGAGGTTTCTATTCAATCACAATTTGCACAATTTTTTCAATTTGGAAACCCTAACTTGGTCTTTATCTCACAAATCCTTCATATTTCCTTGTAGCACTCCAAACAGTGCTTTTTTCACCATGTCTTTCAAAGAAGACTACAAACCCAAATTGAATCACCATTGTTGATACCCTTTATGCTCTTTTTTAACATATCAAACTTGTGAATAGGTTTTTTATGTAACAACACCCTCTTAAATTGACTGCTACACAACAACTAGGCCCAATTAGCCCTATTTTACAAAGCAACTTCAAGGAAAACTCTCTCCCAATCATAAAATTCTATTCCAGGACTTCAACCAAGTCACATGGGATTTGTAAATATAGATTTCACCAACTAAAACAATTACCCAATCACCTTTTCATAAAACCCTATATCTAACCACTACTCCTAAGCCTAATACATAGAGATATTAAGTTAGGGCTTGATTAAACACCGCCCTACCTCCATTCCCCGCATCTAAAAACCCTACCAACATGAATAACAACCTAACTAATTCCATTGCACCGGTTTGTAGAATTTTCCACTGGTGGAATGGTTGTCTAATTCATCTTTTTGCTCTCAAACCCTCAAAGTTGTTGCTTTTAGTAAATTGCCTACAAAATCCTTCAAACTCAATAAAATTAAATGAAACCAAAGCCAATTTATAGTTAACTCATTCCCACATCACTTTCAATTCGAAATACATAATCTTTTGTAGCAGCATAAATACAAATAAACTGTACAATCTTCTGTAGCAGCATAAATACACAAGAAATTGCATAAAATAGTGAATTTATTTATTGTTTGATCACAAAACTATCTCCAGAAGTTTTCCTTGAGCCTTTCAAGGAATATTTAAACATGTTCAACCAAAAACTAATAGTCCAAAACTACCTTTCAAATAGATGACCGTTCAACTTCCATGTACAAGCCAAAATGCAAAGTTGCTTTGCAACTTTTGTAACATTTGCAACAAATGACATCTTTTCACCAACTGACCCCACATGACCAAAAATCACTTACAACATGTCAACATGGTCTAAATAGACCTTATTAAAATAAAAATGACTCAACACGCCAAAAACCTAACATCTAGCACCCTATTGCATAATGAAAGCTAGGTGCCCCTGTACCATACACCTGAAGAGAACAAAATCTCAAGGTCCACTTGAGATCAGATCTTGTAATGTGGTAGCATATTTATTGATGTCATCCTCTATCATCCAGGTGAAGACCTTGCCACTTCACTAGGTACTCATTGTACACTTTTTTCCTTATTCTTTTAGCTTCCTTTGTGTCCAAGATGCATTCAAGCTTCAATGGCTGACTTGTTGGTAAGTCCTTGACCCAATCTTCATTTGGAACTCCTCATGTACTTGCATCTTCACCTGCAATCATAGATCCTTTAAAAGGATATGAGTCAGAAACATTGAAAATTGGAGAGATAGCCACTCCAGGAGGGAGTTCTATCTCATAGGAATTTGCTCCAAATTTGTTGACCACCCTACATGGCCCAATCTTCTTCATTTGCAGCTTTGAATACTTCCCTTTTTGTAGCCTTTCTTTCCTCAAATGAGCCAGTACCAAGTCCCCCACTTTGAATTGAACCTCTCTCTTCTTCAAATCTACATGTTGCTTGTATTTTTACACACTCTTTTGAAGGTTCTCTTTCACTTACTGATGCATATTCTTCATGGCCACTGCAAACTCCTCTCCTTCAGCACTCCTTTCCATACCACTCAAATCTCTGAGCTCAAACACTCCCCTTGGCTACAATCCATATACAATTTCAAATGGGATTTTCCCAACACTTCTATTAACAAAGTCATTATATGCAAACTCAACTTGGGGAAGAATGAGATCCCATTATTGTGAATGCTCTTTTGTCAAACATCTGAGAAGATTCCCAAGGCTCCTATTGACTACTTTAGTCTTCCCATCTGTTTGTGGATGATAGGTAGAGCTAAAGGTCAAGTTTATTCCCAACTTCTTCCAAAGGATTCTCCAAAAGTGACCCACAAACTTACTGTCCTTGTCAGAAATAATTTTCAATGGTAACCCATGAATCCTGACCACCTCCTTGAAAAACAACCCAACAACGTACGAGGCATCATTTATGCATTTATAAGGTATAAAATGAGCCATTTTGCTAAACCGTTCTACAACAGCAAACACACTATCAAAGCCTCTCTGAGTTTTGGGAAACCCCAACACAAATTCCATGTTGATGGATTCCCATGGCCTATTTGGGATTGGAAATGGTTGGTAAAGACCTGAATTTGTACTAGAACCCTTGGATTTTTGATAAATAACACAATTTTCAACAAATTTTCTGATATCACTTTGCATCTTTGGCCAATGATAATACCTTCTTACTTACTCCAAAGTTTTATCCACACCAAAGTGACCCCCTAAGCTACCACAATGCTTCTCTTTAATTAGATTAGTCCTCATAGAGCATTTAGGAATAAACAATGATCCTTCTTGAATCAAGAAATCATAATACTCTTCATGAAAAGTGACATGAGACTAATTGCAAAAGGCATAAATCTATTTGAAATTATCATCTTCTTCATACATACCTTTCAAAGCATCAATACCTACACTTTGGAGTTGAATTTCTTGAACCAACATTTGTCTTCTGCTCAAAGCATCCACCACCTTCTTTGACTGCCCCTTTTAGTGTTTTATGGTGAAAGTGTAGCTTTGTAGGTACTCCACCCACTTTACATGTTTGTGGTTGAGTTTGTCTTGGCTATTTAAGAAAATCAAAGCATGATTGTCAGTAAAAATAATAAACTCTTTAGGAAGGAGATAGTGTCTCCACTTTTTCAATGATTGAACCATGGCATACAATTCCAAGTCATAAGAAGAATACTTCTTCTTTGCCTCATTGAGCTTCTCACTGAAAAATGCTACAGGTCTGCCCTCTTGGCTCAATACTGCTCCAATTGTGTACCCACTTACATCACATTCAATTATGAACACCTTGTTAAAATCTGGTAATGCTAGGATGGGTTGCTATGCTACCCTTTATTTGAGATATTGAAAGCTTTTTTATGCCTCATCAGACCATGCAAACCTTTTCCCTTTTATCCCCTTTGATTGTATCAATGATGGGAGAGAAAATATGACTGAAATTCTTCACAAATTTTCTATAAAAGCTAGCTAGGCTATGGAAACTTCTTGCCTCACTAACTAAAGTTGGAGTAGGCCAATTGAGAATTGCTTCTACCTTGCTAGAGTCCATCTTCAAAGTTCCTTTTGAGATCACAAAGCCAAGATAAACCAACTCCTCCTTCATGAATTCACACTTCTTCAAATTGATCATTGAACTTTCTTCATTCAGCCTCTTCAATACCATGTCCAAATGTTGCAAGTGTTCCTCTTTAGTCTTACTAAACACAAGAATATCATCCAAGTAGACAACCAAAAACTTACCTATGAAGGGTTTTAGAACTTCATTCATTAGTCTCATAAAAGTGCTTGGTATATTTGAAATCCCAAATGGAATTACCATCCATTCATACAACCACTCATTAGTTTTGAAGGCAGTTTTCCACTCATCCCCCTCTCTAATTATAATCTGGTAGTAGCCACTTTTGAGGTCAATATTTGAAAAATAACAAGCCCCTCCTAAACAATCCATTAAATCCTCCATTCTTAGTATGGTAAACCTATACCTTATGGTTATATTTTTAATTTCCCTTGAATCGGTGCACATTCTCCAATCTCCACCTTTCTTTGGTGCCAATACAGTGGGGACAGCACATGGGCTTAAGTGTTCTCTTATGAGGCCTTTTTCAAGCAATTCTTGAATTTTTTTCCTAATCTCTTCATTTTGTTGAGGGGTCATCTTGTATGTAGCTTTATTGGGTAAGTTTTCCCTTGGTATAAATTCTATATGGTGGCTCACATCCCTCATTGGTGTCAAAGAACTAGAGAGTTCATCTACAACAATATCTTGGTACTTGTTCAATAAGGTGTGGACTTCTTTAGGAACATTTTCAATCTTGGTTGTTGTCATAATAGATTTAGGTCTGATTATAATTGCATACCCTTATCCACCTTCTTCTTTCATAGTTTTCAAGAATTCCTTTTCCCCAACCAACATAACACTTCACCCAACTTGTGTGTCTACATTTTCATCTTTCAAAGGAGTAAGTGTAAATGAAACCCCATCTTTTTCAATCACATAGGTATTTTTATACCCATCATGCTTAGCTTTTCTGTCATATTACCAGGGTCTTCCTAACAGCAAATGAAAAACATCCATTGGGATGATGTCACATAATATCTTATCTTTATACCCTCCAATATTGAATTCAACCCATGTTTACTCATTAACTAGGACTTGTTGACCCTTATTCAACCAAGAGACTTTGTAAGGAGTGGGGTGTGGGATTCTTTTCATCTTTAACTTTTCAACCATCTCTAAAGAAACCAAATTATTTGTGGAACTCGAATCAACAACAACTTTACACACCTTACCTTGAGATTTGCAGTTGGTTCTAAACAAATATTTTCTTTGTGGAGACTCCTTCACCACAGGGACCTTGAGCAATGTTCTTCTCATCATCAGATTTTCTCCAACTTCTAGAGCAGCATGCTGAGAAGGAGAGTTGACACTCTCACAATCTTCCTCTTGCACCAATTGTGTCCTCCTTTCACCACCATGTGAAGTAGAAGGTTGTTTATCCAGGAACTTCCATGCTTGATGGCCAAACTAATTACATTGGTAGAATCTTCTTGAAAAATTGTTTGATCCTCTACCTTTTCCTCCAAATCTACCTCTACTATTTGATCTCCTACCTTTGAAACCGCCTCTTGATTTTGAGCCTTGATCTTGATTACCACTTGTCTCCCCTTGTGCTTTTTGAGATTTCCATCTTCCTCCAAAGGTTCCTCTGCCCTTGAAGTTCTTTCCTTTTCCTCTTCCTTGCTTCTCTTGTCTTATTTTTATCTTTTCCTCTTCATTAGCAGCCAATTGAAAATAGTCTTCCATCGTTCTAGGGGTGGTAAGACTCATTTCATCTTGTATTTGAAACCTCAATCTATTTAGGTACCTTGCTACCTTTTCAACCTATCCTCAACATGACCTGCACTAAGACTCAACTTATGAAACTCCTTTGTGTAATCCATGACATCCATCTCCTTTTGTTTGAGATTTTGAGGCTTTCCAAATGTCTAAATTGCATAGTCACTGGGCAGAAATTGACCCTTGACTTTAGACACCATTCTATCCCATGAATTGTTTTTTCTCTTTTCCCTTCTTCACTCTCTCTTCCTACACATAATTCCACCAAGTTAGGGCAGGGCCTTTCAACTTTGTTTTAGAAAATTTCACCTTTTGTTCATCTACTACCTCCTTGTATTCGAAATAATTATCTAGTGCATCAACCTAATCTAGCACCTCTTCACTATCCATCTTCCCACCATACATGCAGGGAAATTCCATCTTCACCTCAGGAGTATCTCTCTTAACAACCTTCATCAACTTATCCATTCTCAACTCATTAGGGTCCAATTCATCATCACCTTGGACTCCTCTTTGAGGGTTTTCATTCTCACCCTCTTCCTCTTCCTCTTCATCACTTTGGTCTCCAGTGACCACACCTCTCTTTTGATTTGACTCTAGTGCTGCAAGTCTAGCTAGGACAACTTCTTGAGACTCTTGCATCTGTCTCAACTCCTTGGCATGCTTCTCTTTCAATTCTCTAACTTCTCTGGTCGTTGGGTTCTTTTTAGGAGGCATCTTTGTTTCTTACAAACTTCAACCTTTTCCCTTCAATGACCAAAACCTATGCTCTGATACCAATTTGATGTAGAGAAGGGTGGAGGTTTCTATTCAATCACAATTTGAACATTTTTTTCAATTTGGAAACCCTAACTTGGTCTTTATCTCACAAATCCTTCATATTTCCTTGTAGCACACCAAACAATGCTTTTTCACCATATCTTTCAAAGAAGACTACAAACCCACAATTGAATCACCATTGTTGATACCCTTTATTCTCTTTTTCAACATATCAAACTTGTGAATAAGTTTGTTTTGTAACAGCACGCTCTTAAATTGACTGCTACACAGCAACTAGGCCCAATTAGCCCTGTTTTACAAAGCAACTTCAAGGAAAACTCTCTCCCAATCATAAAATTCCATTCTAGGACTTCAACTAGGTCACATGGGGTCTAGAAATATAGATTTCACCAACTGAAATAATTACCCAATCACCTTTTCATAAAATCTTATATCTAACCACTACTCCTAAGCCTAATACATAGAGATATTAGGCTAGGGATTGATCAAACACTGCCCTACCTCCATCACCTAAATCTAAAAACCCTACCAACATTAATAACAACCTAACTAATTCCATTCCACCGACTTCCAAAATTTTCCACTGGTGGAATGGTTGTCTAATTCATCTTTTTGCTCTCAAACCCTCAAAGTTGTTGCTTTTAGTAAATTCCCTACAAAATCCTTCATACTCAATAAAATAAAATGAAACCAAA
Organism: Sequoia sempervirens; assembly: GCA_007258455.2. NCBI lineage: Eukaryota > Viridiplantae > Streptophyta > Pinopsida > Cupressales > Cupressaceae > Sequoia > Sequoia sempervirens. The sequence goes on along the minus strand of VDFB02000017.1, from coordinate 264,046,106 downwards.
TCCAATTTATAGTTAACTCATTCCCACATCACTTCCAATTTGAATTAGTTCATTTGCACATAGTACGGAACTATACAATCTTCTGTAGCAACAAAAATACATAAGAAATTGCATAAAATAGTGAATTTCTTTATTGTTTGATCACAAAACTATCTCCAGAAGTTTTCTTCGATCCTTTCAAGGCATATTTAAACATGTTCAACCAAAAACCAATGGTCCTAAACTACCTTTCAAATACATGACAATTCAACTTCCATGTACAAGCCAAAATGCAAAGTTGCTTTGCAACATTTGCAACATTTGCAACATTTGCAACAAATGACATCTTTTCACCAACTGACCCCACATGAACAAAAACCACTTACAACATACATGGTCTAAATAGACTTTATTTTAAAAAAATGACTCAACACACCAAAAACCTAACATCTAGCACCCCATTGCGTAATGAAAGCTAGGTGATCCTACACCAAGTTTCCAGTGAAAGTCATAATTGCTATATAGGCACCCTTTTCCCTTGGTGTCAAAGGAGGAGAATATTTTGGAGAATGTTTTGGATATTTTTGCATGTTGACATTAATGAAAAATGAGGATATTGTTTAAATTTTGGGGAGATTATTGAATAATTTCATTCATGATGTTGTTTGGCAACATGAGCATGGAAGGTACATAATGATGAGTTGCAGTGTTGTCATCGATGTCAACATTGTAAATTATATGAATATTTTGGTTGCAAACCATTTTGATCACTTCTAACAGGTTTTTGAGTTGTTGAGGAAGACATTTTTTCATAGTGGTTTGGTCCAGTAAAGATGGTTGTAATGGGAAATTGACTAAGTGTCAATTATGCTTATACAGTGTTACAAAGCGATTATTTTTGGGTTCGTACCACTTCGTAATTGAAGGTTTCACTCTAAGATTCTAATATTATTTTTTGGATATTATATGTATTTTATTCCAATATTTCATCATGTTTTGGCAAGAGGATTGAAAGATATGAGTTACAGAAGTTTCGCCTGGAAATTACAGTTATTTTCTATATAGTGCATGTGTGTGGGAGATTTTGCACTTCTCCACATATAAGTTTTTGACTTTTCGCTTTTGAAGTGAAGTTTCTAGATGGTAGTAGAGTATGAATTCAAGTTGGCATCAAATTTTGAGGTCCACGTGTCAAGATATGGATACATAGTTGAAGAATTTTGTTATTAGGTCTCTAGTGGTGTCGACCTAATATGTTTGAAGGTAGGCGAAGGTTAAATAAGTGTTGAGATCTTATGTGCGATCAATTATAGGTCCATGCCAACCTATTTCAATTTTCTTTCAAATTTGAATTGTGGCATGTAGTGTGGATGAAATTTTTTTGAGCCGACAAGTTATTATTTGAGTATTACATCCAATTAGGCTGACCTATTTGATCTTAGATTTGATGCAAATATATATGTTGGATCCTTTCGGTGTTTTGATGTATGGCATGAATATACAATGTGTGATGTGATGATTCTACATGTGAATATTATCAGAGTGGTGGAAAGTTAAGTTGTGAATGTTGAGTAGAAGATTAAAGTGATGCAAATGTAGAGAAAGTCAAAGTGTTAAATCTGAATCAAATGAAGTGTGTAAAATCAATTTATTGAGCTTCATTGGAACTGTATTTCATGCATATGAAATATGCAATTGTAACAGTTCAAAATAGGTTGTGAGCCACCATCTCTCTTCTATATTTTTCTCTTTGGGTAGTGAGTCCACTTGGAAAGTGAATCCACCTGCAGTGAGCACTTATGTAAATATACTATAACCAATTATAATATATTGTGAGCTAACCCTCAACGTGGTTTTTCCCATTTTGGGTTTTCCACGTAAATATCTCAGTGTTCATATATGTGACACTAGTACACAAACAACAATATATGACTAAATAAACTACTAAAAATTGCATTTAAATGACTAGTTTTGGTCACGTGACCATTAGTAGTTTATTGCCGGTCATTTATAACACACCAAATTTATGACTAAACTATTTTAGTCATTTATTTAGTCATTAATTTAGTCATTAATTTGGTCATTTATTTAGTCATTAATTTTAGTCACGTGACTATTTTAATAGTTTATTTGTAGTCATTTATAACACCACCAAATTTATGACTAAACTATCTTAGTCATTTATTTGGTCATTGATTTAGTCGTTAATTTAATCATTTATTTAGGCATGGTAGTGATTTGTTTAGTCATATATTTAGTCATTAATTTAGTCATATCTTTAGTCATTAATTTAGTCATTGATTGTTGTTAACTGGTCATTTATTTAGTCATATATTTAGTCATTACTTTAATCATATATTGAGCCATTAATTTAGTCATATATTTAATAATTAATTTAGTCATGTATTTATTCATTAATTTAGTCATTACTTTAGTCATTACAAATCAAATATAACTTAATTAATCCTCACAAGTTTATAGATATAAACTTCAAGTATCATAGATATTCAAATGTTAAAAAACACCATGAAATGAAAACTAAAATGCTTGAACAAATATGATTGATCAGACACAAACACAAATAGATTACAAATCAAGAGGAGCCACAACACAATATTTATGAGTGGAGAAAAAACCACTCTAAAAATTTACTTTATTAAGCCTCATTGGAAAATCAAAATCTCATTGGTTACATTCAATGTTTCAGTGACACTGTACAACTTATAGACACTATATAAACATAATACTCCTATTTTCATATAATTATACTATTTTCCACTTCCTTAACTATAGTCCTTTTGGAAGGGAAACAACCTCCTATAGGGGCTCGACCCATTTAATCCCCTTGCCAATCTACAACTTTCCTATCGCTATTGGTTTTGGCTCCTCCAAACTCTTCTTCGCTGGTATTCACCTTTGACTTCTCCAATTTGGAGCTACATCCTGAAAATAACGTTTCAAAATTTGCACATCAAAAACTCAAAAAAGTCAAATAATATAGAGGATAAAATTCAAACATTTTATTTTCCTTTTCCAACTATGGCACCCTAAACTTAAGTGCTAGATATAATTTTTCCTAGTTATCTCTTACAATTTTAAAAAAGATGAATTCATGCAAGATAGCAAACAAATAGACAATATTCAATTAGTGATATACAACTTCCTTATTCTTGAACAACTGATCAATAGCTTGATTATTGATTGTAAATTTGTAATTGATATGCTTGAAAGTGTCCTTGCCTGTGTGTGAATTGGAGCTTTGGATGAGGATATGAACATCCATCAAAAGCATATTTGGAAGTAGATTTTTATTAGATAACACAATTCTCACATGAACTATAAAAATGCATCATTATATTCTCAGATCATTTGAGTTTGGTCCATTGACAAAAATGAAAGCCTCAAATAGAGTACTCCAATCCTAGAACATACTGCATTATGATACAAATTAAATACCTGGATGATTTGGATCAGTTTAAGAGAGTGAATGAACTCGCTTTCCACCTGTACTACCATTTGGAGCCACACGCTCAGAAGACACATCTATAAATTCTCCAAAGACCTGCACAAAGTAATTGTCATTCCTATCTCCTTTGTACAAAAGGTTAATGGATAGAAGTTAAAACTGTTCTAGACTTGTTACAGCTTTATCCCATAGTTATCAAATGCATTCCCCAACTCTAGGAAAACACCATACAACCAACTAAAAATTAACACATGCAAACATAATAAACATGAAATTTGCAAAGTTTGTGATATACTAAACAAGCTTCTGGTAAAAATAACATTAATATCATTGACAATCCAGATCACATTCCATGATCCATCATCAGGATTAAAGAAAATTATCCTAATGATGGATCACAAAGTGTGATCTAGAACGTTGATGAAATTAAATGTACAATTTTTTTTACCAGAATCTTGTTACAAATGCAAACAACACATATTCAGCCCATCTGGTCATATCTAGCAAGGGCATATATTACAAAATAACCTATATATACTATATAAATGCATTTATTAATTTTACTGTTCTGAAATAAATCTGCACTAATGGTAAGCTTCAATGACAATTTCAAAAAATATGGATGACAGCAAAGTTACATACCAGTGTTGCAACTTGTAGTGGTTCAAAATGATTAGCAGCTTTGAAGATTGCATTGGCATAAAATATAATACTGTTGATTCCACAAAGTTGTTGACATACCACTAGCCCAACACCAACCTAATATAGGAAATACAAGTTGTCAAGTTGTAAAGGATGAATGGATAAACAATGGAGATTCAACAAATAATTTTTTATCAAGTATAATTCAAGTTATCAAGTTGTAAATGATGAATGGATTATTGAAGGAATTATGGATGAAGGGATAAACATTGGAGATCCAAAAAATAAATTTCCATAAAGCATATTACTCACAATGACAGTAGGAGCATAGTTTCTGTGAAATAAATCAATTATTCTAGCCTTGGGCAGACTTTCCAACTCCTCTACATATTCCTGTATAACATATCCAATAGATTGACAACCCAATATCAGCAACAATCCACTATTTTGTTTTAACCACTGCAATGAAACTAATTATTCGGGACTGTTTATTATATGATGGGTTTTCCATCATAAAAATCTCATAACAGAGTAATTTTTTGGGTGTTTTTTATTTTTTCTTTTAATTGGTAATGTTCATGGCTTTTTATTTTTATATGATGGGATTTTGATCATAAAAAATTCTAGAACAAGATAATTTTGGGATTGTTCTTTTAAATTTTTTGAGTTGGTAACATTTAGAACTGTTTAAAACCAGTTTCCTCTTTCAGTGGTCCACAATACTGTAAGAACACTAGGTATAAATGCTCCTATAACATCTTGAAGCAATTGAAGCCTATCTTCAGTCACTTTTTGTTCTTTCATTTGGTACAGTAAAAGGAAAAGCTTGTCATCCAAAGTCTTTCAACTAAACTACTTGTTAACCTGGACCTAGAAGAGATACATGCATTGAAATGCTTATATTTTTTTATACTCTATTTACATGATGTATAAGCTAAACTGTATTGTCTTACTATTATCGACTACCAAGCTGAACAGTAACTGTGAGGACATCAAAACTCATACTAGAAATGGTACTCTAATTGCAACCAAGAAAATAAAAAATATTCGCCAACCTTTCTGAGAGCTAGAAGCTGAGAATGTATTCCATTTTGATCATGATCCAAATTTGCACCAATATGTTCCATCAAAGCAACAAAACATCAAAATCACTCTGATTCATCCTCCATGATATTCAGAATGGGTGAAAGTAGATCACTCATCCTTTGCATGATTGAGAATATTAGAAGTTAAAACCATATCAATATGTACCTTACATGCATGATGTGAATACATTTAAGTATTCCAAGGATTTGTTGAATGTTTCATAATATCTAAAAATGAAAGAAATGTGTGAGAGCACATGTTCAACCACAAAGCCACCGTTCATATTTTAAATTATTTGCATCCTTGACTACTATCCAATTATAAAGAAATATCTCATGTCAATCATGCGGCGCCATTCTTGTTTGAGTAGCTTCCCAATTTGAGAAAACTTTAGTGTGAAAAAAATAAGTCAAATCAAGCAACAAAGTAGTAATGAAAGAAAATCAGGGCAAGCAGTTGACTGAACAATAGATTCAGTTTCATTTTTTTGTTATGGAGTCTAGGTGGCATAGAACTTAACTAATATATAGAATTTTTTTTTTATAGCAGTACTGATAATACTTTAAGTTTTCTAGACATGACTTGAAACTAGTTTGAAAAAAGGCTATTTGCAAAATAAGTACAAACACATGCTGAAGTTTCAACTAGAAAGATTTTAAAACTTGAGTAGATGAATTCATGGCAAGGATGGTTGTGATTAGACATGTGCATTTGACAAGGTACTTGCAAAGAGCTCCAAGTCATAGTCTCTCGTATGGTGGAGGGTGGCAAAAGCTGCCTTGAGTCGTGGTTATGATGGAACACCCAATATAAACAAGAATACTCACCAGCCATCTTGGAGACTCAAGAATAAGAAAAAGGTCCGCACCTAACATTATGGCTGGTATAGTTCCTGTCAAAATATAGCACCATGAAACTGATCAATTCTACAGCGCAGTTACTTATATCTGTTGCTAGGATAATTGCACATGACATCGGAGTCTATATGGTCCATCAATGAGGATTGACACTTACATGACAGCCTTAGAATAATATTTTTGGCATAACATTTCCAAATCTGGGATCTTCTACTTTTGGGGCATAAAAAAAAATTGAATTTGGGTTTGAATTTGATATCCGACATACCAATCAGAGCCACAATCCGCCATTTTAGGAGCATTCCTAGTTGCAGCCAAAAACCAAGTGGTATCATGGACTCCCACCCATTGATGCTCATACTACAAAATGCACATCAAGGTTTAAGAATATATCTTTTGCACCATTATACGAATTATTGTGTTTCTTGTAATAAATTTAGCAGGGAAAAATGGTTTTTACCAGATAGAAAGAGAATCAATTGCAACTGTTGAATCTAGTACTCGGCCTCCACAAACATTGTGAGGAAGAGGACTTGATAGCTTATTTCCTGACACATCAAAGTCCAACAATCTGGAAATCCCATTATGAATGCAGACTCCAGTGCTTACGGAGCTAGCGATGTCGATGAGATCCTTTATTGAAAAATAGGGGTTAAAAACTCGTACTATAAAAACCCTATATGAGAATTCAGCAAATGGTGCAGGCATTAGGATTGTCATCATTGGTGAAACTGTAATTATGATAGGACCCACGCTCTACAGGTCTGCAAATTTAAAATGGAATTTCCTCAAACTTATGGTGACAAACACAAGATCCACCCTGCAATTCAGATATTCATTTGACAGATTATGTAGCAGAATAAATCTAATATTAGGGTTTAAGAGCAAAATAACTTCATCCTCTGTTAAATACTCCACGTATAAATATTATTCCAAACTACACAATTTTGGCAGGAGCATAAGTGTGAAGAAAGCATTGAATCTGAATGCATCTAAGTCTCCTATTTTGAAAAAGGATTGTTTAATATAACCACAGCAAAATCATTTATATAAAAAACATTCCTTTTATCCCTATGTATAAAGAAAACCAACTATGAGGAGAAAAACAGCGATGGATCAAATCAAAAATACTCCGCAGGTGTTGAATTACACAAAGAAAACCCATGGCTATAAAACCTAACCTTCTATTTAATTATCCAGATCAACGCTAACCAAACTATGGCCCCCTGTGCTTGTCAAAGTGTTGTTATATACAAAAGCATAAGTGGATGTGTTGTTTAAATGGTTGTAATTAGAAGACATTTGAATAAGGTCAGTTGTATTGTCATCAGCCAGTTTATTCTCCATTACGGCCTCTTGCAGCTCCAAAGCAAATTCTAGATTCCAATTTACATCTCCCATTGTTGGCCTATCAACACCTCAAGGCTTAATCAACAAGGCGCTTCACAGAAACCTGTCCACTTCTTAAGGGATTCATTATTAATTTTACCTTTAGATGAGGATCTATGATCTGTTCCAGCATTCCCTTCGATGATGATGCAAAAATCCCATTTAGCAATGCTTTCCTGTTCTCATGGGAGTGAAGGATTAATATAATATTATAATGTAGAGCACACAAGTCCTCAAACAACACAACATCAAATGAATAAACATCTGATTTCTCAACAAACTGTTGCCAGCAGTACTATTCTGGGTCCAGGCATCCAAAGTTGCCTTTGACTGCATTGCTAACATGAGTATGGTCAAGAGTAGGAACCAGCTGTTTCTTACTTGAAGTGATTCTAGTAATTTAGATTTTCTACTCAAATTGAAAATAATTTAGAAATTTGAAATAATTAAGACAAGTTTCTATTATTGCAGCCATAGCTAGGACTGACATAGGGGTAAGGTAAAGTATTCTTAAGGGATATAGAAGAGATTGACAAGAGGAAAAAATGAAAATGGTAAAAATTGGATATGATCCATCCAAGTATGATATCTTACAACCTACTTATGTACATTTAGCATTTAGCCTCATAAAAAATTTCTAAGTTCATTGGCTACACATAAAGTTGTCCATTTGATTCTTGACTAAGTAGTCAACCAGAAATGCTAGGATGGAGAGTTGAACTAAATATCATATCTAAAAACCCAGTCAACAAATGTTATCCCTACAAATCAATACAGATTAATTACTCTTAACATTATTATATGCATTAGAACATTTGTCAACCATATTATAGTAAACAACAGTAAGTTAAAATTGAATTGCACAAATTACCCTCCAAGCATTTGATCATTCTAACATGAATAAAGTGTATATAATCTTCTACAAATAAGAAACCATAGTTAACCAAACTTACTGTCTTTTGTTGGTCAATAAGGCCCGGTCTGGTGGTTGCATTTACATTTTATACTATACAACAATTTTCTATTTTGAACAATCCCCAAGAGCCTGAGAAGCCTTGAGCATCTAAGAGAGCTAGATTTAAGCATCAACAAGCTAAACAGAAGCATACTGCTACAAATTGAGGCTGCACAACTCTTTAACTTGTAGATGTATCACATAATCGTCTCACAGGAAGCATTCCTTTGGAGGTTGCCAATCTTCATAATTTGCAATTTTATTTCAATCTATCGAACAACCAATTAAGTTGAGTGGTACCTAGATTTCTTGAGGATATGCACATGGTGCAAGCAATTGATCTCTCTTCCAACAAATTCTCAGGTTCAATTCCTAATGATCTTAGTAGTTGTGCAGGACTTGAGTACCTCAATCTATCTCATAATGAGCTTCAAGGCACTTTTCCAGCATCTTTTGGCAACCAACTAAAAAGCCTTCAAGACATTGATTTGTCTTTCAATAACTTATCAGGCCTAAAGATTGTTGAGCAGTGAGTCAGGCACATGTGCCATGATGAGATTCATGTTCAAATGTAGTGACATATTTCCTACAAAAACATACTATAGATCACCTATGCAATCACTAGGAAGAATTCTAATTCCTATGCAATTGGTTATCTTGAATTGGAGAGTTCTTCACCCAATACCAAAATAAATAAATCATTCGTCCCTTCAGATGCACTTTGCAACTAGAAACAAGAAATAATTTACTAACCCTCAACACAAGGATGCTTGATACATGTTTTAATGAAGATTTATATAGCACTCTAAAACCCTCTTTCTCTCTCTTTTCCCTTCTATTGTAATACAAGAACATTGCCTTTACAATATACAAAGAAGAAATGGCATTCACTGCGTCATATTCGTTGGCAAACGAATGTACAACCCTGATTCTCAATTATGAAGGAAGCTAAAACCAAAAAGAAACCTTAAAGATACAAAAAAATTACACTTGACGATTGATTAAGTGATTGGAACTGCAAATAAAAACATTTGAAAATGAATTTTTCTCTCAAAAGTAGTGGAGGGATTTTAATTGGCTTTTATTTTGTGGGTGTGAGGCCCCTCATGTTCTGCTACAAGTATCTTCCACTCGCCATATCCACAAATGCCCAGAATCCATATACAGTGGCTCGAGTAGTCTGTAAAAGTATGAAAAGCAGGGCTAATTTAATTTAGTCTAATTTAAATATCAATGTCCACAAGCACCAAAAAATGATCAATGGTTCTGAAAAAGAGTGTACGGATGAAAAAGTAATAATAAAAGACTCAAGAATAAAATAAACATAAAACAATCAGAAGCTCAAAAACATGAAATGACACATTCAATGCCTTAAGACCCCAATAGTTGAGGTTAACCAACAAGAAAACAAAAGCTAACCTTTGCAGATTAAAAATCAGTGAGAAATTAGATCCTAAATAAGACCATGGAAGACCCCAAAAATTTGTTAAACAACAAACCAAAATATCAAAAAGTAGGTCCTTTGATTTTTACATCAGAAATGCAAAAACAAACCAGTATACATCAATCCCTCTTTCAAGAAAAAAATCTAAAGACTATCCTCCACAAATTTGAGTAGCAGATCACAGGTACTATCTTGATGAAAATAATGATTGCTAGACCTTAGTTGGAGGCTTTAACGGTGATGTTTCATTCCATAACCATGGTGGTTCACCGATAGCATATGCAGTAAGAAGTTCTTTTCCCATTTTTCTCATTTGGTTCTGACTCCAGTAAACCATCTTTCATGTAGGTTTTCTGCAAAAATTCAAGCATCAAGTATCAAATAATTGCATAGTTACCATGTTTATAGAACATTAGTCAATCATCTTTACGAAATATTTTCCTTCTATTTTTATTTCTAATCAATTCAAAGCAATAGGTAAAATTAGTAAAGAATTACATAAGAAACAAAATTGAGTCCTAGCCCATGGATGGGAAATCTTACATCCTGGATGGTAGATCCTAATAAATCCTAAACAAAAAAAGACTTTGCAAACTTTTGTTCTATATCAACATCATTTACTTATTAATAAAGATGAATATGTACATCCTTCAGTTCTTGACTCTAAATCAAATGAAGTGTGTCCCGGTGCCTATAGGCTGTAAAATGTGTCTAAGTGTCCAATAGATATATAGAATTTCAGTATGAGGAAGTCTTCAATATTTCATTTTGCTTTATTTTCCCATTGTTTCAGTTGAAAATAAGGGAACTTCTGTTAAGTAAATCCCTTAGAGTTGGACCACAGTTTTCCCTATGTTTTTACCACTAAACATAGAATTGAATGCTTCCAAGAAGCTATCTACACCTTGCTTAATATCAACTTTGTACTTCAACTTCCCCTTTTTTATGTAGCTTATCATCTCCTCTCTGAATTGATCCATGTGATCTAAATGATGTCCAACAATAAATCCTTGCATCTTTGCACATCTTACCACTATCCGTACATTTGCTTCCAATCCTACATCCAGATAAGGAAAAGCCTTGTAATTAGCACTATTCCTATTTATGAGAATGAAAAGCCTAAATTATATTGTCATACCTATAGACAGGAATATTACCTTATTATATTGAGAAATCATTCCACAAACGGGGATGCGAGCATTCATATTGATGTGGTTGAGAACAGCTTCCAGCATCCTCCCTCCAACATTCTCAAAGTAGATGTCTATCCCTATTGGGAAGTACCTGCTCCTCATATACACCATTGTTCGTGATTACCATATTCTAGCAAGCCAGTAAATCATGTAATGAAACTATCCATGCAGAAGTAGAGATGTGAATGTTCAAACCTTACTTGCTCAAAGCTGCATCCCAGTTTGTTTCTGATTTATAATTGAAGGCATCATCAAATCCAAATTATTATTTTAGCACCTTCACCTACAAATTAAATTATCACCATCCAAAGAGTGGTAAGAGGATCATTGTTTATGTTGTGATTTTTTTTCTCCGAATAGTCTTAAAAAATATGTTTCTTATAATGGCCACAAAAAAAATCTTGTCATAGTGTTCTCCAATGGTTATATCAAAGTTCATTTTTAGGCCAGTACAACAATATACTAAATTGCAATGCATGGTACCAATATATTCTCTTGGTATTGGAAATTGCAATGCATGGTACCAATGCTTTCTATCACAGTTCTAATCAGATTTTTAAGAACGGATTTGAGCAACCATGTCTTATTTGAAGGAAAAATCTGTTCTAAATCCGTTATACTATTGTGGCCATGCCTACATCTATATAAATATTATCCTTCTAGCTAGTTTCACAATATTCCTAGCAGGATGAGACAATATTTTTTCTGCACTCCCTGAGTGGACCTGACAGGAAAGGATTTGTGCTTTGGTAGGGGAGACACAGATTCAAATCTAGAGAGGGGTGGGCTATTGGATAAGTACGCCCACACCCCATATCATGTAGCACATATGATGCCTTCCTAACTACCTCGAGTAAGTATACAGCAAGTAAAGGGTGGTTTCAGATTTTGTTAGCTTTCCTCCAATCTAAGCAAAGTTGGGTTAACAGGTCACCATGCATCATCTACCTTAGAAGGACCTTTTTTCCTTTCTCTGTATTACTAAAGCAGGCAATATCTGCTCTCCTACCATTCAACCTTCACATCACTACACAAGGTATTCCATTCACAATGCAATTTTTTCTGTCTCATCTTTCTATGCTCCTTAATGCAATTTTTTCTGTCTCATCTTTCTATGCTCCTTTAAAGTCAGAAAAGTTAATTTATGACAGTTTTTTGTTAAATCTCTAACGAACATAAATGGAAATTTTGGTAGACGAACTAGAAAATAATAGGTACAAAACTATGTCCCTTTCTTGACTAGCCCCTAAATTTTGGACCAGAAAATAGAGTTACAAAATTAATTTTCCAATCAAATCATAAAGAACTGAAAGTGGACGCTATATCATAACTCTTTTCCGAAAAGATTAAATAGACCAAGTTCCATTTTTCATAACATAAAGTGCTTAGTTATGGATCTAAGAAAAATAAAATATTCAGACAGAAGATAATAGCATAGTTCCAAAATTTGATTTGCAATTGAGTTTAGTGACTGACTGTTTTGTGGCTTGCCATTTTGTATTTTGAAATTTTGGTAATTTACTTTCACAGACTGCATAAGAACACCCAAAAGCTTACAAGGCTAGGCAGAGATCAAGTTCCATTTATATGATACAATCAATATAAAGCAAACGAACTAAAATATCAAAATGATTGTTCGCATATCTTCAACATTACAGTCAGATTTGATTTAAATTAAAATGTCCATTTGACATAAGAGCATCTAGTACATCCTCAATAAAGTGAAATATAACTTAAGTAAAATAGGAACATTTTATGAGTTAAAATCTAAAAGAAAACATAAATATGGCACCATGATTGCAATCAAGAAAAACCCAAAGCTATATCAAGTACCCTCCTGGCATTTGAAGTTTAGAAGAAATCAGTGATAAGGTTCATATTGAATATCACCTACCTTTTCATCACTACTTGTGGCACCAACAACACGACAACCATTAATTTTAGCAAGCTACCCAACAACAAGCCCCACTGCACCTGCTGCTGCAGAAACAAATACTTGCTCTCCGGGCTTAGGTTCTCCAATCTTCATCAGCCCAATATATGCCGTCAACCCAGAAGAACCTATTCTCACCAAAACAAAAATTAAAAATCCCCAGAAACCCCATACAATTTTATTCCCAACTCAGAGTCAATAACATAACTTACCTAGAAGCCCCAAGTAATGGGGCAATGGAGCCACATCAGCATTAATTTTTTTGAGCCCTGAACCAGAGAGCACTGCATATTGAGCAACATCAGAAAATCCCAGCACAATGTCACCTTCTTTAAATTGTCCATCAACGGAGGCCACAACTTGTGAAACTGATCAAGACACAATTGGCTGCAATCAAGGTTACAGTCATGACTTAGTAATTAGTATATGAAGATTTGAGATTTTCCCATGTAAATATGAATAATTGTGTCATGCTGTCGAAGATGCCGGATAAAAAATAGGCAGAGCTTGCAATAAAAATATGAAACCCTACCACAACAGAATTTTTTTAAAATGACGTGAAAAAAAACAATCTTCCTATAGCTGTTGCTTCAATCTACTCAAGCAAAGTAGCCTTTTTCTAGCTAGTTTCCCATGAACAACATTATGGTCTCGAGAAACTCAAATAACGCAAATCTAGATTGCATATAATAATAAATTGCCTTGAAATTGCCTTGAAATCTACATAGGATTGCATACAATAATAAATTACAATTACTAGATGTTTTATGAACACACATATTAAACCTCACCAAATGAGAACTGGTCAAATTGATTTAAGCCCATTCAAAATTTGAGGGGACTACAAATAGAATTTGAACAAAAGGGAAAACTGATGCAAACTATCAAACTTCTTAGAGAATTCCATATCCATTTCTGGAAATCTGCTACTAATCCATCTGCTATGTTCTGTAGAATTTCAGTAATAAAGCCCTATTCCTACAGATAAATTGTAGAAATCATTGCCAATAAAGTTTCAAAGCCATAGTCAACTGCTAACCCTTCACCTCTAATAAGGCATTAAATCTAGTCTTGGGCATACTTTAAATTCCTATAATTAAGAACTTATCACTCACACTCTGCGTAAGTCAATTATTGCCATATTTCCCATCAGCCTGGGAAACATTCTTCGTCCCAACTCGTGGATAGCTGCAAATTTCATCAGAATTTTTACAGTCAAGATACAAGTATTTCTCCTTGCACAAGTAATTCTCACAGCTTATAAGGTATGATACCTAGACTCGGAATTTAGGATCTATCTTGTTCAAATATAACATAAAGATATGAAACAATTGGGGTTCATATAATCAAAAAAATGTTTATAACTTTATATAGAGAACTCCAGAGAGGACCACTAATTAGAAACATTCCAAAATGTTAAAGGTCATTTAATAACATTAGAATGCAATTATTCAAAGCAGAAATACCCCACCACAAATGATCGCAAGTTAGTAACAGCTGAAACAAAACCCTGGAACATAACACATCATCATTTCAGAATCAGAATGGTAATGATGCTAGTTTAGGAAACATTTCTTACCATACCACAGTCTAGTAATTGTATAAAGACAATTTCTATAGAAATGGATAGTAAAAAAACTATAGAATCCAATATATTTGGATATAATAATGATATCCATATTTCCAAATGAATGTATTTGTTGGTAATTGAAAAGAAAGTGTGGATATTTAACACAAGAATTTGGTTCTTCAATTTATTCTTTTTAGAAACATTCCATGCCCAGTTACACAAAGCATAACTTTCCATGAAAGCAATAAAATATATTGCCCGACAGAGATTTGAAACTATGAGATAGAAATAAATTTTAAATATACATTAGAAGATCTTAGTGATCAATTTAACAGAATAATCCTCGAAACTTGGAAATAGACAAGTCACATTCATATGTCAGGTGACACAATGTAATATTGTGATTCCTGATGCCTTAATTAGAATTTTCTGAGGAAATGCAAATAAGGGGAAAATATATATGGCTGAAACACAAGCAGGCTCCAGATAAGCTTTGGAAATAGAGTGCATGCTAGCTACATTACATCTAACTAATCACAAGAACAAGCTAAAATGACTCGTACAATTATGTTAGTCACAATATCAAACAACAAGATCACAATCAGTAGGTATAATCAGATTGTTTATTATTAAGATTGAACCTTGAAATTTTTATGAAAGACACTTGCCTTAGTACGAGGGATCAACACATTCCTTGGAACTGGAAACCCTTTAGATGCTACATACTCCTGAGCTGCATGCAACTTAGTATTTGTAAAGCGTGTGCCCTCTACAAAAAGAGCCAGCTATAAAGGCTGAGTAAAATCTTTCAACCGCTGTAAACCTGACTAAAATTGCAAATTATATTGATTAGCCATGGACCTAAATGTGCTCATTATTAGGATCTTGGCCGTAATTTTCATTTTAATAAACATACTCTAAAACCCTCGTCAAAGCCTTATTGCATTTTAAGGCTGCAGCTCGCCAAAATGGAGAAGTGAAAGGCAATACCCACTTTTTTTTCTTGATATTTTGTGTATCAACGCTCCCTTCCCTTCCACCTCCTTGTTCTTGGTAGCAGCTACAATTTTGACTGCTACTTTTTTATCCTTTCCCAAAGTTAAAGAATATATAATAATACTCTTAGGTGTTAAGGGACTCCTAGTTTTACCATTTTACTCTGTAGGCATTATTATGATAATCCATGAACTATCCTTTAGAAATAGCTCAAAAGAAAAAGCATTCAACCTGTAAGCAACAAGCAGAATGGACAAGCCACAATAGAAGACCCAAGTTGTTCTGGCGAAGCTGGAAAGGCTTCAAAATTTAAATGTGTCATACAATCGCTTCTGAGGACCAGTCCCCTGTTCTGGAGCATATAAGAAGTAGAGAAATATGTGCAGAGTTTGCAAGAAAACGTTGAAACCCTACCACCACGCTCAACACAGATATTTACATCCACCCTCTAAACGGGAACAATTTATTGCGATGCGAAATTCTTTGTCAATTGGGGAACAGGATTTTGCAACAACTGAACTGTAATGGGATTAAATCTCATGCAAGTGGAGAAGCGAAAGGTCAATACCAGCAAGGAAGAGTTGGGAGGAGCAGGGAAAGCTGCAAAAAGGGGCGAAAATGATTGGGAAAGTGGTGGAAAATGATGAACAGCTGCGATTCATTTCATCGTAGTTCATCATCTATCCTGCAATCTCCATCGTTCGACATGAAAAGAGGTTGCAAAACCTCAGCATGGGGACACCTTCAGCGTGACTAGCAATCACATGTTGGTGTGCACTGGGTATACTGAAGAGATGTGGATGGTCAATTAGGGAGAAATGGTCTATTGTTTACATATATTTATGCACTATGGTAGGAAATTTAGCAATTGATGTTATGGATGGTCAATTAAGGAAAAATGGTCTATTGTTTACATATATTTATGGACTATGGTAGGAAATTTAGCAATTGATGTTATTTGTACAACAAAGGTCTCAAATCAACAAGGATCCAGGAAACGATCTAGTCACTAATGTCTACTATATCAATTGGTCCACTTCCCATAAATGAAGAAGATAATCAAGTTCCATTAGCAATAGACTCATGTTATGTTTGCAATAGGGAGAGAGAGAGAGAGAGGAAGGGAGAGATAGGGATAAAAAGAGGGAGAGATAGAGGGGAGAAGAGAGAGAGGAGGGTTAAGGAGATGGAGATAGAGATGGAGGTGGAGAGAGAGAGAGAGAGAGAGAAAGAGATGGTGATATATTGAGATAGAGATAAAGGGAGAGAGGAAAATAGATATAGATATACAAGTCTTGGAAGAGGGAGAGGGAGAGGGAGAGAGAGGGAGACATGTCTAGAGATAGTGAGGGAGAGAGGAAGAGGGAGACAAATATATAGAGATATTAGAGAGAAGGAGAAGGAGAGATAAAAATGTAGAGAGATAAGGAGATGGAGAGGGAGAGAGGTAGGGAGAGGGAGAGATATATATAGATGGAGAGATAGAGTGATAAAGAGATAGAGATATAAGGAGATATAAGAGAGGGGGAGAGGGAGAGATAAAAAGTGATAAACAAATAAAGAGTAGAGAAAGACAAATAGAGATGGATAAAGGGAGAGAGAAATAGAGGAGATAGAGAGGAGAGAAAAAGAGGGAGAGATAGATATTCAAGAAGAGAAAGAGAGAGATATAGATAAATGAGAAGAGAAATGGAGAGAGAGGTAGAGATAGAGAGATACATAGGGATAGGGAAGGAGGGAGAGAGAAATAGATGGGGACATATAGATAAAGGTGGGAGATAGAGGGAGAGAGGGAGAAAAAGTAAGAGAGATAGGTAGAGAGATAGGGGGGTTGTGAGGGAGAGATATCTCAATATATAGAGTGGGAGAGGGAGAGGGAGAGGGAGAGATATATAGAGCACGATATAGAAAGATAAAGAGGGACAGGGAGAGATAAAGAGATAGAGGTAGAGAAAGATATAGATATAAAGAGATAGAGAGAGGAGTGAGAGGGAGATCAAGAGAGAGAAATAGAGATAGATAAATAGAGTAGGAGATATGGAGTGAATAAGAGAGAGATAACATGGAATTCATTGTGTCGCATCACATGAAATTGTTATTATATGCTATATTTTATATATGTATTTTTAAAAAAATGATTTTATGGTTATATTTAGTATAATATATTATATCTTATGTTAGAAATTTTTAAATATAAATAAAAAAATTATAATTAGTACAAAATGTATTTTTATATAAGACAAAATTGTTATTATATGCTATATTTTATATAATGTATTTTTTTTAAAATAATTTTATGGTTATATTTATTATAATATATTATATCTTATATTAGAAATTATTAAATATAAAAATATATATATATAATTAGTACAAAATGTATTTTTATATAAGACATTAAATTATATATAACATATTTATATTTATTATTATATATATTTTATATATAAATATATATATATATATATATATATTTAGAGCTACACGCCCTCCATGGGATGATGGGGAGACTACACCTCCTGACCTCTTGCGTGCAAGATGTTTTAGCCGCCCCAAAAAATGTATTATTATTATTATATATTATATTCTTTAATAAAAATATTTAATGCAAATATAAGATTATTAAATTAATAATTAATAAATTATTACATTGTACAAATTAAATTAATATATAAATATAATACAATATATAATTAATATATAATATATATTTTATATAATACAAATTAAATTATATTAGTCATTTAGTTGTGATTTTACCCAATGACCAAATTAGTCACTTATAAATGACCAAATTAGTCATTTATTTTCAAGATACTACTAGTGTTAGTCACATGATTAAAAGTGACTAAAAGTTTTAGTCATGTAGTCATTTATTTGCCAAATTCTACTAGTGTGATGTTGTGAATGTTTCATGCTTTCTTTCTTTATTACAGTTGAATTTGATTTGGTGATTGTATGTTTAAAGTTTGAATGGTTTAAGAGAATACTGATTCACCCCCCTTTCAATATTTTGGGTGCTCAACAATAACACTATATATAAAAAACATTTATGCGGCAAAGGATAATACTCTAAAAAGATATAGAAATGGAATTTAGGACACTAGTAGAATTTGGAAAATAAATGACTAGGTGACTAAAACTTTTAGTCACAACAACTAAAAATGACTAATTTGATCGTTGACTGAAAATTATTTAGTCACACAAGTAAAAATGACTAAATAGTTAGTCATTTATTTAGTCACAATCCATTTGAATAAATCATTTAAGGAATCAAGAATATAAATCACCAAAATACTCTAAAATTTTAATAAACATACTCTAAAACTTTCGTCGAAATCTTATTTTCAGGCGTAGCCCGCCATAGTGGAGTTTTCATTTTAATAAACATACTCTAAAACCTTCATCGAAACCTTATTTTCAGGCATAGCCCACCAAAATGGAGAAGTGTTTCAGTAAATAATGATAGAGAACACTAAGGAGATGTGCGTGACAGGAGGCATAGGATTCATTATTGCTTATCTCACTCCTGGTCTACTCAACAAGTGTTACATTGTTTGCACTACTGTTTGTAATCTAGGTATTTAATTGACATATATTTGCATAATCTCAAATTCCTTCATATGCTTTTGAACTATCAATGTATCCTATATAGGGTTTAGAATGATTTCTTTTAATTTAAAAAAATAAATTAGATGCTTTTGAAGTATTAATGTATCCTATATAGGGTTTAGAATGATTTCTTTTAATTTAAAAAAATAAATAAATGATGTATTTGCTTGTGATTAGATAATGTGATCTCCTAAATATGCCCCAGCACACTGTCCTCTTTGGCATTGTATTCATTACTCTAGCTGTTAGGGTTTTGCATGTGACATCTTTAATATCTTCATGATAGTGGCTTTTAAATAGATCTCAGTCTTTTCTTTAATCCTTATCATGGTAACCCTTGAGTTCCATAATCCACCTTCAATCTCTTCTAAGAACATTGTCTTAAGCTAGACTACATAATATGCATATAAAGCAAATCCTTCATACCTGCCATTGTTCCAAACCACCACTCACTGCCTTGCTTAAAATTTTGTCTCCATAAGCACAATAGCATATTTTAAAATCATGGTTGCTAGTGATTGACCATTAAGGTCACTAATTTCATCAAGATACAATGATATTTTTGTCTTCAAACTCAAAGAATTATGCAAGATAACATTGTGAATTGTTTTTTGTGTACGATTTGATTTTTTTGCACATTTACTGCTTTGCTAACTTCCTTCAAGACTAGATATTGCACCCTCAGTTGCAATCTCAAACAACTCACTCACTGTCACTTGAAGATTCCTTTCATGAGCATCCTTCTATAAAATAAAACTATTCCCTATAGACTACCTACTTACTCACTACAAGGGACTCATTATTTCATGGTATTGTGGATCTTTTAAGATCCTTCAACCTTATTGTCACTACTTCACAGTCCACAAGGTATTATTCACTATTCTCCCATCTTTGATGAGTCTCAAAATAATTCTCAAACATGCAATCCACTACCTCCATTATATAATGGATAAGAAGAAACATTGAACCTGTGATTACCACTATTACTTCATTTGGAAAATCATTCCCTAATTGTATTTTCCTTTTCTAACACTTCCAAAAGCATTTGAAAAACCCTTAAGTTTAGCAAGGGGGTAAGGAAACTCACTGTTGAAATCTCCAATTTACTATGCAAGGTTTGAGCTTTATTATCTTTTCACTGCTCATCCTCTTTTTAACTATCACACCTCAAGTGACTATCATTCTTCTTACCATATATTTCATTTACAACTGTCACTAAGCTACATAGTGTGCTTGTTATTGGCTACAATGTCTCAATCTTTCTGGTATTGCAACCTCACCAATCTTCTAAAGTTATTGTTTATGTTTCTAGGGAGGCCTAGGTTTTATACCCTAGTCATGCTCTTATCAATGCTTTTGTTGGTATTAAAAAACAACCTTAAATCTTGGGTTAGAAAATTAGCTATCTTGACAGGGTCGTGGTATGATCTTGGATTGTATCCTAGAGTGTGTGGGAAGCTTGTGTTTGATCATTAAGGTATGTAAACCTGATTAGGGAAATGTATCCTATATAGCATGGGTCTTGCTTTAATACTTTCCATAATGGTTATTAGCATATCACATTATTATAGTTTGTGGTAACCCAAGATTACATTCAAGTATGTAACAAGCTTGGTTTGTAGTTTAAGTTGTACACTTTTAAGTAACATTCATAAGGTTTAGAAAATATTGATCACTCTCTAGAAAAGCCCATTAAACATGGGTTGTGCTTGAATGCACTACATAATTGATATAACACAACCACTCTGCATATAAACCAGAGTTATAGGCTCTTTATTGCATCAAGAGGTAATCACTCTTGGATCATGCTATCATTACATTGTAACCTGTTAAACTTGAGTCAACCTGAATGCACCCAATGATGATTGGCACCTAATTGTGATGATAGTGATTTGTACATGAATTGTGCGCATATGAGTGCCTCCATTTCTATCACAGCATAGCCACATTAAACTTGGGTCACACATGAATGCATCCTATATTTGTTATAGCACAACTGTTCCACAAGACCAATAGAGTTATGGATCATAATTACAGTCACAAGAATTTGTTCCTCGGTTGCGCTCTTATGGTGATTCCATTATCGTTACAGCATAACCCTTTGGACTTATATTTCTAAAATCCTTACATTGCTTATTTTCTCTTTGGATGGATTGCTTCATGGATTTTTTGTGATTTATACAACTTTTGTTTTGATAGTAAATGACATCGAATAATTTCTAAAGCTGAGATGATTTATTAATTATGGTTTTATAATTATTTTGAGTTTTATTTGGAAGGGGTTAATATGTGGCATTTTTATGTGTAGGAAGAATAGATTGTGATGCAATGTTCGGATATGGACAGTTCAGGAAAAATTGAATTTCTATCAGTGTCATAACCAGGTTGAAGAGTACCTAGAGCCGATGTGAAACACTTCTGAGTGTTTTCAGTAGGAAGCAGAACTTGACTGTAGGAATTTTTGAATATCTGACAGAGGAAGTTCCTTTATTTTAAAGATAAAATCATAAATCTACTTGTCCAATTGGACATCCAACCTAAGATCTTTAATATCTGATAGAGAAAGTTTGTGAATTCTAAAGATAAAATCATAAATCTGTTGGACCAATTTCAAATCCAATTTGAGGTAGTGAAGCTCTGACAAAGGAAGTTCCTACATTTTAAAGATAAAATCATAAATTTTATTGGTCCAATTTGAGATCTAATTTGAGGTCGTGAATCTCCGACAGAGAAAGTTCCTACATTCTAAAGATAAAATCATAAATTTGCTTGTTCCAATTTGAGGTCCAATTGTAAGGATTTATCTTTTTAATTATACTTTCTGACATTTGGCTTCATACAAATTGTTACTTTAGAATTATGGTATTGATTTTCTTCTAATGTTTTCAACCCTCATTTCAGGGAAGAGCTCCAAAGATGGTTCCTTCAGATGGAGACTACACTTTTCCACTATAGGTTTCGTCTAGAAACACCAGAAGCTTAGGTACTGTCATACTCAAGTACAACAGATTTTGAGGTGAATTGCACTTAGTATTTTATGTTGATATGGATATGTTCTAGCCTGCAGTTAATTGTTATAGCATAAAAAATAGGCTATATAGTTGTTCATATAGCATAGTTTCAAATTATAAATTGTTATAACTTATTCTAGGAGCAAATCATAGGGGGAGTCTATACATAAGACATAATTGTTTCAAATTCAAAATTGTTGGCTCTTTTGCAAAATTTTTTTCTTCATTTATTTGATCTAAGACAACCTGTTCATGTATAGAAGATGCTCTCAAAATCACAGTAAAATCCTTTATTTTGGGATGACTGTTTAGAATCTTTCCCATCATAACAATGAACAAAAGCATCAGTCATTAACCTGAAATTTGCAAGAGTTTCATCAAATTCTACTTTTCCACTCTCTTTTCCATTCTGAATTTTATTCCTAATTTCATCCATGCAGAACTTCCTCAACCTATAGTTCCTGCTATTAACCATAACTTTACCAGGTGTCGAGGATAGCTTGGAGTTTTTCCCCAAGCAGTAATTGACAAAATTCGACCTTACCAAATCAAATCAAGTTTTGTCAATTTATGCTTGGGTAAAAACTTGAAACTATCCTCGACACCTGGTAAAGTTGTGGCTAACAGCAGGATCTACATGCTGAGGAAGTTCTTCATGGATGAAATTTGGAATAAAATTCAGAATGGAAAAGAGAGTGGAAAAGTAGAATTTGATGAAACTCTTGCATAGTTCAGGTTAATGACTGATGATTTTGTTTATTGTTATCATGGGAAATATTTTCAACAGTCATCCCAGAATAAATGATTTTATTGTGATTTTGAGAGCATCTTCTATACAACGGGCTATCTTAGATCAAATAAATGAAGCAAACAATTGTGAAAGAGCTGGAAATTTTGAATTTGAAACAATGGTGTCTTATGTATAGAATCCCCCTAAGATTTTCTCTTAAGATAAGGTATAGCAATTTAGAATTTGAAACAATAGTATATGAACAACTATTTAGCCTATCTATTATGCTACAACAATTAACTACAGGTTAGAACATATCCATATCAGCATAAAATAGTAGGTGCAATTCACCTCAAACTCTGTTGTGGTAATTGCTTTGTAAGGAAGTTTGCACTCCATGAACATTTTTTTTGCACATCAGTATGTTGGTTATTATCTCAATCTCCTTTGTGATCAAAAGAATAGTGAAGTTCATTGCATAACTCATGACCATTTTCCAGTACTATGATCTAGTGCTCTTTTACTTCTTACTCACTATGTTCTCAATCACCAAGTGCAAATGACTTAGAGGATAGATCTTTGTCACCATTTCATAGTAACTTTCATTGTTTTTGGATTGTTTGTTATGATTCAATCACTGTTTGACAGAGTTCTTCCTTTCTCAATCCTATAGAACAGAGGACAATTCACAGTTTCCAACTCTCTAACAATGGTAAATAGATACAGTAAAGATATTTAAAATTTTAGAAGTGGATTTTTTTTAATTGCCAAAGCCTATTTATCAATTTTATAAATTAAAATTATTTAAGCTATTTGAATAGCTAAACTTCATATTATAAATATTTAAAGTACAATAGAATCGGGTACTTAAAATGATTACAGAGAAGTTGAATGAAAATTAGTAAATTACTATTACTTTAGCTTTTCCTTTTGCGTGTTTACAGGGTTATTTCTTCCAACATTTGTTAGGCCTATTTTGGATTCTATGGAAACAGCAAAGGCAGTTCCACATCCAGGTCTAAATGAGGTGATGACCCATCCCTCTATGATGAATTTTGCAGGATACACCCAAGAATAGATCTAAAAATATTATATTTTTAAACCTTCAGATCATTGCAGATTTGATTTGATTTTTGTATAGTTGAACGGATCTAAAAACTGTTGCTTGAAAATGATGTAAATGAAATTTTTATTTTTCTAGAAAATCAAAGGGTGTTATTTTTCACTTGCACAAAAAAAAATTATCTACCTTAAGATAACCGTTAAAATTATCATTTTGTTAATCATAATATTTCATTGTATATTTGTATTTTGTTAGATTGTATTGGATAGTTAATGGTTAATTTTAAAAAATAAAAATAAATTCAGCATAATATACTTTCCATGTACTTATTTTCATCACTTGTAAATCTAAATTTTTGTTACTTTTTGTTACTTTTTGTGACCATCAAAAATAGAGATGATTTTAGTCTCTGTGAAATATTTTCATTTCATGTTTGAGATCTCTACAAGGTGATGAAAAAGGCCCTAGGGTTCGGTAGGGTTTTGAGTATCCTTATTGTTTTTATGGTAATTCTGTCACTAAGTTCTCTCCTTGCCCAAATATAGTCACCTGAGAAACTGCCATGATGCTCTTGACTATAAATTACTTTTTTCTCCCTACCTTCTCACTACAAGTCTAATTCTTCAACTCTACCAATTGTCCTTCCATCTCAAGGTCTTTTCATGATCTTGCATCTATTCTCTTATGAATTTATTCTTATGACTCTAAAAGCTATCACTAGGTCTATTATGACTGTTAGGTCTTTGAGGGTATATGATTTTCTACTACGAACTCTTAGATTGTCATACTTTTGATGACAATTCTCCAAGGATGTTTTCTCACTAACTTAACTCTCTGTATATTCTCCATTATGCATTGAAAGTTCATGGTTTCTAATTAACTATTTATTGGTGTAACCATTTCCATGTTTCTTAGGACTGTCATCCCTATAGGATAGTTTCCTTATAGATTTAAATGTAATTAAAAAGGTTCCCATAAATATTGACAAGTTTCATAAGATTGTTGTGTCAAGGTAGTAGATGGTCGTGACAAGTTTCATAAGATTGTTGTGACAAGTTTCATAATACCGCCATACCGCAAGAGCCAAGAAGACATGGTGCAGTATAGCAGTAACATCCTACATTACCGCGAAGGCCAAGCAATAAATGTGTGGTATGGTGGTAACTCAAATACTTCTCCCGCATCCCCGCAAAAGCCAAGAAGACACAATGCGGTGTAGTGGTAACATCCCGCATTACCGTGAATGTTGAGCAATAATGGTACGGTGTAGCGGTAACATCCCACATTACTATGAAGGTCGAGGAATAATGGTGCAGTGTAGTGGTAACATCTCGCATCACCACAAGGATCATGTCAAAACGGTGCAGTATCATGGTTAAACTATAAAAAGAAATATCACTTTTCTTTGAGGCATTTTTTTGAAACAGTTTGCTTGCCTTGTGTATATTGCTTCCGCATTTTCATGTATGTCTAGTAGGGCACTTGTAACTACAACATATGACAAAAAAAATCCCTATTGTTATGCTTTAATGGATGTCCCTTCATTATTACTGGATATCTAATGTAGTGCACATTATTATAGTATAAGCCTATTTTTCAAATTATTTCATTTAGCATCACCAATATTCTCCACAAGAAAATTATCCCTGTTTAAAATGATGGAAATGGTTCACATCTCTCAGAAAATTTCTCTTACAACTATCTTGGAGAAGAATTTAGATGTAGTGTGAAAATCAGAACATACTCGAAGGTTCTTAACAACTCTAATAGTTGTACCAAGGGCCATGTTTAACAAACCAAATTCAATTGCTAACTTTTCACTATGGTGGCAGATAAATGATTCTTTTTTCTTCTATTCCATAGCATTGACTAAAAGTTTTGAATCTGGAAATACCCTGTTGCCCTCATTTT
Source organism: Sequoia sempervirens (assembly GCA_007258455.2). NCBI lineage: Eukaryota > Viridiplantae > Streptophyta > Pinopsida > Cupressales > Cupressaceae > Sequoia > Sequoia sempervirens. Next base: position 264,020,269 of record VDFB02000017.1, on the reverse strand, counting down.
CCAAGCCAATTTCTCCAATTTTGCATAGATCTCCCATATTTTCGGATGTGATTTGTCTCCTACACAAAAAATCATGTATCATTTTATGCCCTTCAATCCAACTACATGCAGGTATCTTTTTAATTCCTCTATCTTTCATCAATCTCCTTACTATTTGAACCTCACCACACCTGCCCGCTTCTGCACAGATGTTTTAGAGAAGAACATAAGTTGTAGCATTTTTAGGATCCAACTAAAAAAGCAGTGTTGTTGGAACTCAGCCTATATTCATATATGATCCATAGGAACCAAAGGTTTAACTAGCATCTCAGTAATAATGTTTAGGGTGTCCTCAAGATAGCCAGCACGGGCACGAAGGTCAACCATGCACACCTAATGATCAACTATATATGTAATGTAATAAGGTTTACTGACGTGTGAAGTATGTGCAGCCCTCATCCACTAAACCTACATGACTTCATGCATCTAGAACACAAGCAAAACTTACAATGTCGGTGTTCTAGATTACTTCATTAATTCAAATATTTTGAGAGCTTCCTTGCAAAATGCATTTTGTTCACATTCTGCAATCATATCATTCCATGAGATGAGATGACATATCTTTGAGGAATTCTATCAAACAATTCATTTTGTACTACATTTTGGTGTCAAATCTTTGGTAATTATGGTTAGTTTCATTACATTCAAATTCTAAATTCTGGGAAATTATATACAGTAAAGAGATTGATGACTATTTGGATAGTGAAATTAGCTCTTACAAATTAACTAAAATATCTAGAAGGATTATTTTAATTAAAGAGGATTTTGTGGTTATTTTTGTAACAATGATTTTATAGTGCAACTAGCTTGCTATTTTCATTCAAGATACAAGTCATCAAATTCAAGCACATACCAAGAAGATGGTACTCTATTTCAAACCCTCAACCTCACTTAGTTTAGTCTTCTTACATGGGGATATTAAGGAAGTTGGTAAAAAATTAATAAATATCTTTTTTTTGTGATGGAGAATCCTGTGAGATTCAATATGGCAGTGGATCAATATCTGGTTTCTTAAGTAAAGATGATGTCACAGTTGGGAAACTTGTGAAATATCACGTTAGTTTTTTGGATGTTAAGGCTTCCTAGCTAGATATCAAAGATCTTTTCTCATCAACTTAATTTGGAATTTATGTATAAATGGATTATTTAATGTTGCAAGTCTTTATTGAGACAACACACAAACCAGGGTTGACATTTTTGTTGTCCAAGTCTGATGGCATTCTTGGGCTTGGTTTCTAAGAAATTTCTATTCATAATGTTGTTCCAATATGGTTAATGTTGATAGCCTTCATTCTATAATATGCCAACTTCATTCTATAATCTGAGTGTATCACCTTAAATTTTAAACAAAGTTCTGTTGATGGGTGTTTTAGCACTTTCTCAACACAGGCAGTGCATAGGCCTACTACCTCTCTTGAAAGGTAGAAATTTGCAAGCAAGTTTCTAATCGATACCCCAAGGTCTCTCGGGTGTAAGGTCATGACATGCACGGGATTTCTTAGTTGATGTTTGATGTGATTTTGCTAGTAATCATAGGGAAGACTTACGTAGTTTGGGCTAGATGCGAGATGAATCTTGAAATGGAGTTCCTAAGATGCGAAGTTAGAGTGCACTTTGCTGCAGGTTCGAACAACAATCATAAACTCTTGTTTTATCTTAATATTTGGCTTTACATTGTGCAATGAACCTTAGCATAGGCTTCTTACTAAAAAGAAAAAGAAAAAGGCAAGGAAGAGAAGAGGTTCCTGGATCTGAAACTAGCAATGATCATGGAGGGTTCTACTGTGGAAAGCTTCCTTAAAACAGAATTTCACTTAACCAGTATAACTCACAATATCACGAAACTTGTGCAAGCTTCTACGGATTGCAAATATTCAACCATTCATTCACCATAAACATGCATGAACAAAAGATCAAAGTTTGGAGCAGCTTTTTAGTTTATGTCTAGGCTAACTTTACACAACTATTTACCATCAGCAAACAGCAAAAAGTATGGACAAGAAAGGCATCAACACAGCATAAATCTTAACAACCCTTGAACAGCATTAACTAATCTACCAAAGTAATCTAAAACCATAAAAAACAGTAAAGTAAATCTATATAAATCAACTAACTATGGGAGATGAACCATGTAACATGCAAAGAAACTCAATAATCCACCAAAGCCAATGAATTTCTATTAAAATGTATGCAGCATGCCTTTACAACAACTTAACTCTCTCTTAAAATGAGAGGAGACCCCCCTATTTATAGTGTTCAAAAAGCAAAATGAATGGCCAAGATTGATTTGCATTGTGTGGCCAAGATTCACTACAAACTAGGGTTTCACCTACCCCCAAATATATTACAATTTAAAATTACATTCTTGTCTTTTCCTTATTTCATCCTCTTGTGATAGTACTATAGCACTTTTGTCCTCTAGCTGATTTCCTTTGTTGCAGCTATTTTGTGAGGAGCTTGTCATCAGTGATTGGGTTTCCTTCCTGCTTTTTTAAAGTGGCATACTCCATAAGCTTGTTGATTAATGCTTGGAGCTTATCAACCTCCATTATGGTAGATTGGAGCACTTGGTAGTTCCATTGCTTAGATCGGCCCGTAAGTGTATCCCAATCTTCATCACACTTAGTTGTATTGTCCCTGACTTGTTCAGATTGGGAAAAATCCTGAGAAGCAAAATTCATGAAATATGTGGTGAGCTCGCCCAACATTGTATCTTCCATCTTCTTACAGAAATAAGGCTTCACCTTTTTTGGATCGATCTCAACAGTGGGCACATTGTAGCTTGTCATCAATTTCAAATACTCAATACAGTTTTCCCTAATGTCCTTGGCCTAATCAATGTCTGGCTCCACTTTGCAAAGTACTTGCACCAGTATCTCCTTCCTATGTTCGAAGTCCAACTTCCACATATCCACCAGCCAATGATCATCCTCTACCAACGTAAGGTCTTCTTCCCATATTTTGTGAGGTAGCTTGTGGCATCAATTTTAGGGTACGTGGATTCATATATCCCTGGGAAGTCAATGCAGAACTTCCTCATGCCCTCAAGGGTTTTTTGGACTTCCAAGAATTTATTTGTTGTCCTAACAGCATGACTGATGCCCATGTTTCCAGCATAAAGAACTTGTTGAAACCAATCCTCTGTAGTCTTGGTCCAGTTCTTCCTTTTCTTCAGCTTGTCGATTTTCTCTTTAGACAGCAACTGTGGTGGAGCTGAGGATGTCATGGGCAGATCCTCTACGGATGACCATTGCTAAATATAGGCTGTCAAATCAGCCAGCTGTGCCATTAGCTCCTCCTTGGAGAGCTTGTCTTTCTGCATCAGATGTACCACCGTGGCAACAAACTCGTGAAGGTGGTCTATTTTTTTCTCTTTGGTGGCTATCCCCAAGTCGATGGTGGAGACATTGTAACTTATTCCTTCTTCTCCCACCACTGGCATGGCTACCTGTACGGTCCTAGATCCAAAAGCGTCCATTGTCAGCTTGGATCTAACTTTGGGATTCTTCTCTTTCTTTGTGTTGATTTGAGCTCAGGCCAAGATGGCCACTAACCTTTCTCTTGGATCTCTTGGGGTAGGAGCTTTCTTCTCCAATTTCTTTTCCAACCACTCTAGCATCTGAGACTCTTCCTTGGGTGATTCACGATCACCTTCTTCTACGTCCCTCCTGACTTCAACCTCTTTGTCACCTAAAGTTTCTTGTTCTGTCCTTGTGTCTTCTCCTTCTTCTTCATCAGAGTCTCAGATGAACACTGTGTGTTTTATGGGGGACTTGGTGGGCATGCGTTCCTTGGGGCTTTCCTCCCCTTCAGTATCCTTTTCTTCCTTCTCTTCATCATGCCCATGTTCCTTGGGTTGCTCTGTTTTTGGACTCTTGTGGGTTTCCTAACTTGTTTGACCACCAATTCGGAATCACTAAAAACTTGTAGTATCTTAACATTCTTTCTGAAATCCATTAGAAGACCATGCACTAAAGCTTCATATTCTGCTACATTATTGGTACAATAAAATTAAAGTCTATGGGCAGTGAAATAGGTCTTACCCATAGGGCTAATTAGCTCGAATTCAGCACTGGATCCTTGCTTTGACTTGGATCCATCGAAGCATAATTTCCAGAACTTGGAAGGCCCTTTGATGCTAGGACCAAGGTTGCGAGCTGTTATCTACAACCCTCGAAGTAGGTGTTGATTTTGTATGATTGGGGGCAGGCTTCCCCACTGGAATCTCCCTTTGAGGATCAACTAATCCTTTAACACGTTCCACTATTGTTTGGCACAAGTAGCATTCGAACTCAGAGTGGGAAGCATTGTGTACCCTACACCAGCTTGGCAGTAATAGATCTTGGAATTCCATTCTAGCACCCAAGCTGAGTTGATCTTGAATGCATTTCTCCATGAAATCTTGGAAACCATCTAGCAATCCTAAATTTCCATCTTCATAGGGATCTTCATCTTCTAGTTCCACTAACTTTTTTGTACTTTGAGGTGCATGGACCAGGTTGGTTGGAGGACTGCATTGCACCAGGAAGACCTTCGCAAGTAGTTCTTCTTCTTGAGGCCCAACTTCTTCCTGATAAGCAAAGGGGCAGTAATTTCCCAATTCCATTTCTACAAACAACACTTCATTGGTGTTGTTATACTCCATAATCATGAATTTCATTCGTGGCTCCTGATCTATGCGAATCTGATTTGGCAGTCTCTTCCAATGGCGGCCACATGTGAGAAAAATTTATTGTAGCATATCCATTCAATGCATGGGTGAAGTCTCGTCCCAAGATAATTCCATATGTATTTGGGATATGTGCAACCTGGATATCAATAACTTGCTACACCCTTAGGTCTACAGCAATCTACATTGGGATCCGATTCATCTCTCTAACAATGTTTACCTTAGTTTTGTCTAGTTGGGTCACCTTTCTCCTTGATGGATTGGGGGTAATCCCAAGTGCTTTGCATACAGATAGAGGCATAACATTAGTTGATGCTCTGGAGTCAATCAAGCAATTGTGCAAATTCTTTCTGAATATCTGGATGGGGGTAAGGAAGGGCGGTGTTTCCAAATTTCCTTGGAAGAGGCCCATGGGTGTATCTATCTGAGCTACTTGAGCTTTTTCCTTATCGCCAGCCTTGTCCTTAGTCTGCCCAGAGGGCTGATCCTTGGAGCATTGCCTATTGTTTTGATCCAATTCTTTGGAAGGTTGCTTACCCATCAACTGACCTTGAGGTGGATCAACCTTCTTGCCATGAATTTGTTGAATAACAGGTTCATTTGGAGGGTCTTTGAAAGAGACTCTTTTGGTTGATACTTCTTGTGTCACCTTAGAGGAAGGAGTCCCATTAATGACTCTAAAGAAGGCATGTCTGACGGCTAGGACCTTAAGTAACTCAAAGGTGGACAAGCTGATCTTAACTTTATTAAACTCTTTTGCGACATACTCGCTCATTTGCTCGATTTCGGTTTCGAAGGATCTGCCTATGACAGAGCTAGCGGGTTGGGCTTGTGTTTGACTCGATTGATTTTGGGGTTTTCCTGGAGGCTAGTTTTGTGGCTGGTTTGATGGCCTATCCTTGTTGAGATATTGAGTGGGCACATGAGGTAAGCCAGGATTATTGTTGGCATTGGGATCAGGTGGAGTGCTGAAGTTATTGGGCAGAGTGGAAGTCGTAAAAGGTCCACCCACCTGTCTATTCCTAAGATAGTAGGGAGTTTCTCTTTGGTGGAACATTCGAACCTCATCTACATATAATTCTTCCTCATCTACTGGACCATTGTCTATAGAAGCGAAAAGCTAAGACAAAGTTTCTTTGTTACTTACCTCTTGCACCTCTTCGTTCTTGGTAGCGGCGGTCTCGATCTCAGGCTCATTGCAATCGCTTTGTGGTAATGGTGTTTGGTTGACTATGAGATAGGAGGAGTCGTAAGGCTCAAAGGGAACGAGGACTCTACATCTTGCACTATCAACAACGTTTTGGACCTCCACTTGAAATATTTTCATGGCTATCTGGAATTTGAGACAGTCCAATGGTGAATTTCTGCTTGTCTTATGAATCTGGAACCATCTGGATAAGGCAGCCTCAGCGAGGTACACTCCACTAGTCATCTTCTCATTACTGGCAGGTTGATCAAGAGGAGTGGGAACACCCCCATTGTTAGGCCTTGTATTCCATGTTTAGTTTTGCCTCTGGGAGGGTCTCCTTTTGAATTCTGATTGGAATTTTGTCCTCGTTCATAATTATATCTTGAAGAGGTACTTGCTTCGCGGTTATCCCTACTATCTTTGTTATCTCTATTATCTCGATTGAGATTAGCCTGGAGGCTACCTTGGGAGGCCTATAATTGATTATTTTGATTTCTTAGGTGCATCATTTCCATGGACATTTTCTTAATCATTTCAGTCAACTCATCGAGTCGATCTTTCTCGGTATTACTTGGCTACGGCACTTGATTTTGCAAAAAAATGAGCAAGGCAGCTGGCTGATTTTGTTGTGTTGGGGGAAATTTTGGTCCCTGCAGGTATAATGGTGCTTGAGGTGGCTAAGAGTATGCCTACTACTATTGGGGATCCTGGGAGTAGGTCGGCTATTATTGAGGCTGCAAGTACGAAGGCATGGGTGGCATCTGGTTCATCGGTTGTCCTAGATGTGGGACTATAGGCAATGGAGGCATCTGGTTCATAAGAGGTGTCTGTTGAGTGAACACTTGGTTGAGCCATTGATCTTGCATCGGATGAGCCACTAGACCCAAGGAAGGCAACAAACCAAAAATGTTTTGTCCCAAATCAGTACTGGCGATGACAGCCTCTGAATAAGCATCCACCAACCTTGTGAGCAGTGGGTGCATTCTTTTTACCAATGTCGATGTGAGATTATCCAACGCTGCATAATAAATGGGCAGAGCAATAGCATCATTGAGTACGTAAGGGGGCTGAAGTCTCATGTAGGCATGATGAAAGTAATCATTGAAGGAGCTAATCGGTTCATTAATTTCCCTGTGGATGGACATAAACTGTCAGTACAGCTCCGAAGGGCTGATCGAAATTTTGTATTTCTATAGGAAAGCATTCATCAAAAGGTCCCATGAAGTAATGGACCCCTACAGAAAGATGATATACCTATAAAAATCTTCTTCTCCTAACGAGTATGGAAAGAGTCAACACGCCATGTCCTCGTGATTGATCTACATATCTTTGATTGTTGTTTCAAATATTTTGATGTGTTCCTTTGTTGTCCTTTGTGGATCGCGAGGGTTGAACTTCATGTAGAAGCTCTCTGGATTCTTGGGCATGTCATGGTAAGAATTGAAGTGCAATGGAGAATTTTTTTGTGCCAACCAATCCATGAGGGGAGGCAGAGGTGGTACTTTTTGTTGGGGTACAGTAACTTAGGACTGCACAGGGGCAGCGGCAGTTGGGACTATGCCTTGGGCTTGGAAAGCCGGGGTGGAAGCCAATCCCTAACTGTGGGAAGGATGAGGCCTGGAGGCAGTTTGGAGTGGCTGAGTGGAGATAGATGAAAGGTGGAGGAAGGTGAAGGTGGAAGAGAAGTGGAAGAGATGGAGGAAGAGGAAGAAGTTGTGTCCCCTCCCTTGGTTCGCTTAGCCCTTGCGGGGGGCTACAACTCTTGAAATTCCCCTTTGATTGGTTTTGACCGTAAAATTCTTTGGAATCTTTCAGGGGAAAATGATCCAATTTGATCCAGCTTAACTCAACCCTCCTTCTAGTGCCAGTTCTTTTGATGGGTGTTTTAGCACTTTCTCAACATAGGCAATGCATAGGCGCACTACCTCTCTTGAAAGGTAGAAATTTGCAAGCAAGTTGCTAATCGCTACCCCAAGGTCTCTCGGGTATCAGGTCATGACGTGCATGGGATTTCTCAGTTGATGTTTGATGTGATTTTGTTGGTAATCATAGGGTATACTTACATAATTTGGGCTAGATACGAGATGAATCTTTAAATGGAGTTCCTAAGATGGGAAGTTAGAGTGCAGTTTGCTGCAGGTTCAAACAAAAATCATAAACTCATATTTTATCTTAAGATTTGGCTTTACAATGTGCAATGAACCTTAGCATAGGCTTCTTACTAAAAAAAAAGAAAAAGGCAGGGAAGAGAAGAGGTTACTAGATCTAAAACTAGCAATGAACAGTGATCATAGAGGGTTCTACTGTGGATAGCTTCCTTAAAATAAAATTTCACTTAACCAATATAACTCACAGTATCATGAAACTTGTGCAAGCTTCTAAGGACTGCAAATATTCAACCATTCATTCACCATAAACATGCATGAACAAAAGATCAAATTTTGGAGCAATTTTTTAGTTTATGTCCAGGCTAAGTTTACACAGCTATTTACCATCAACAAACAGCAAAAAGTATGGACAAGAAAGGCATCAACACAGCAGAAATATTCACAACCCTTGAACAGCATTAAATAATCTACCAAAGTAATCTAAAACCATAAAAAATAGTAAAGTAAATCTATCTAAATCAACTAACTATGGGAGATGAACCATGTAACATGCAAAGAAACTCAAGAATCCACCAAAGCCAATGAATTTCTATTAAAATTTCTGCAGCATGCCTTTACAACAACTCAACTCTCTCTTAAAATGAGAGGAGACCCCCCTATTTATAGTGCTCAAAAATAAAAATGAATGGCCAAGATTGATTTGCATTGTGTGGCCAAGATTCACTACAAACTAGGGTTTCACCTACCCCCAAATATATTACAATTTAAAATTACATTCTTGTCTTTTCCTTCTTTCGTCCTCTTGTGACAGCACTATAGCACTTTTGTCCTTTAGCTGATTTCCTTTGCTGCAGCTATTCTATGAGGAGCTTATCATCAATGATTGGGTTTCCTTCTAGCTTTTTTAAAGTGGCATACTCCATAAGCTTGTCAATTAATGCTTGGAGCTTATAAACCTCCATTATGTTAAATTGGAGCACTTGGTAGTTCCATTGCTTAGATTGGCCCGTAAGTGTATCCCAATCTTCATCACACTTAGTTGTATTGTCCCTGACTTTTTTAGATTGGGCGAAAGCCTGAGCAGAAAAATTCATGAAATTTGTGGTGAGCTCGCCTGACATTCCATCTTCCATCTTCTTACAGAAATGAGGCTTCACCTTTTCTGGATCAGTCTCAATACCGGGCACATTGTAGCATGTCATCAATTTCAAATACTCAATACAGTTTTCCCTAATTTCCTTGGCCCAATCAATGTCTGGCTCCACTTTGCAGAGGATTTTCTCTAGTATCTCCTTCCTATGTTTGAATTCCAACTTCCACATATCCACCAGCCAGTGATCATCCTCTACCAACGCAAGGTCTTCTTCCCATATTTTGTGAGTCAGCTTGAGGATGGACTCAATTTTAGGGTAGGTGGATTCATATATCCCTGGGAAGTCAATGCAGAACTTCCTCGTGCCCTCAAGGGTTTTCTAGACTTCCAAGAATTTATTTGATGTCCTAACAGCACGACTGATGCACATGTTTCCAGCATACAAAACTTGCCGAAACTAATCCTCTGTAGTCTTGGTCTAGTTCTTCCTTTTCTCAATCTTGTCAATTTTCTCTTTGGACAGTAGTTGTGGCGGAGCCAAGGATGTCATGGGCAGATCCTCCATAGATGACCATTGTTGAATATAGGCTGTCAAATCAGCTAGTTGTGCCATTAGCTCCTCCTTGGAGAGCTTGTATTTATGCATTAGATGTACCACCATGGCAACGAACTCCTGAAGGTGGTCTATTTTTTGCTCTCTGGTGGTTGTCCCTAAGTCGATGGTGGAGATGTTGTAACTTATTCCTTCATCTCCCACCACCGGCATGGCTACCTGCATGGTCCTAGATCTAGAAGTGTCCATTGTCAGCTTGGATTTAACTTTGGGATTCTTCTCTTTCTTGGTGTTGATTTGAGCTTGAGCCAAGATGGCCTCTAACCTTGCTCTTGGATCTCTTGGAGCAAGAGCTTTCTTCTCCAGTTGCTTTTCCAACCACTCGGGCATCTGAGACTCTTCCTTGGGTGATTCACGATCTCCTTCTTCATCCCTCCTGACTTCAACCTCTTTGTCACCTGGATTTTCCTGCTACGTCCTTGTGTCTTCTCCTTCTTCTTCATCAGAGTCTCAAATGAACACCATGTGTTTGATGGGGGACTTGGTGGGCATGCATTCCTTTGGGCTTTCCTCCCCTTCAGTATCTTTTTCTTCCTTCTCTTCTTCATGTCCATGTTCCTCAGGTTGCTCTGAATCTGGACTCCTGTGGGTTTCAACCTATTCTTCAGGCTTGTCCTCTTCTTCATTTTCTTCTTCCTCATGCTGAGGTGGCACATCTTGATTTTTCTTTTCTTGTTCTTCTTGTTCTTCTGAGAGGGGAATTTATTCACCCGGCTTAGAGCTTTCTTCATGTTCTCCAGTTGGAAGTTTAGTATCTTCCTCTATTTTGTCACTTAACTCCTCTTCATCCTTGGAAGGTGGCTTTTCTACTTCCTCTCCGACATCCTTCAACTGTCGAGCTAGCTCTTCCTCTAGGTCTACATCGAAGGTTAATACAATATATTTTGTGCCAGCATCTTCTTCCTCACCACCCTCGGAAGACTATGTTTCTTCTCCCTCGTGGACCACCCTATCAATTTGCAAGTGTTGGTGCTTTGGTTGTTCATGGTAATTGTCTACTTCCTCCTCCAATGCCTTTGTTACTTCCTTTTCTTGCCTCGTTCCAACTGCTCGGATATTTCCATTGTAGATTTCATTTTTGGTGGTTCAGTTGGAGGAGTGGAGGTGGGGATACTAGCAAGGATCTGCACCAAGGCAATCTAAATAGTCGGGTTCATCAATACCTCAGAAAGCTCTGTGGGGACCTTTTGCATATGCTAAGAGAATGCCTCTGGAAGTGAGAGTGTAGGCATTGTAATTTTTGTTGTTGTCAGGGAGAGTGATGTTGTCGAAGACATGGAAGCAGAAGAGAGTGGAGAGGTGGTGGAAGAAGAAGAGTTGATCATTATAACCTGTCCAGTAGGTGGAGAAGAGGTAAGGTGGACCGAGATATCCACCACAAGCGGGGAAGTAGCAATTAATGCCTAGGAAGCAGGTGGAGGAACAACAATAGTGGAGGCAGCAGGTGGAGATTTTTGTTGCTCAACCTCCATTTCCTCATGGAGCGGATCCTCTTGAATAACAAGCATCTCTATGAAACTGCTTGATCTTTTGTGTTTCTTGGAAGGTTCACCTTCTGAATCCTTTCTAGAATATACCTTGGGATTGGGTTGTTGTTCATCAACATCTTTTCTCTTCCTTGATCTGGTAACTAGAGGGTATTTCGAAGTCTCTCCTGATGGGGCAGCAATTGTCTCGTTGTTTGTTCCACTTGGCTCCTTTTCGAGCCACTCATAGGTCAAAGTGACCCCTTGCTGCTTCAATTGGGAAAATTTCCCATCAATCCATTCTTTTTTTCAAGCCTCGACGGGCTTGGTTAGAATATCAAGGTCATCAACCTCTTGCTCATCCCAATCAATCAATGGAAATGAAAGGTTGACAACTGCATTATACCGAGGATCCATGACCATGCTTTCATCTTCTTCCACTTGATCCGGCACAGGGAACAAATTGACCCTCTTTACAAAGTATGTGGTCATCTGCATATAGTTCCTCATCTACACCTCATTGTCATCTTTGCAATTAGCCTAGAAATCCTCAATGCTATGTAAATGGGAATATTCAGGTCCAAGTGCCTTCTTGATATGGCCATAGGGATCCATCCGTGGTCGGGCAATGTGGAGTCTCAAATGCTATTCAACCAATTCTTTCTTTGAATTGTTGGCACACTAAGAGGTATGTAGTTCATATAGTCCTTGACTGAAGGAAAGGGGATAAGGAATCCCTGCCCTATGTTTGCTGCTAAAAAGGGCGTGCGCATGCCGTAGTTGCCGAGAGAGCTCCAATAGTATTATCCGGTCATTAGGATACCGAGGCAGCTTGTTTGGTCTTTCTGAGAAGCCTTCTACACAAATATATGTGAACTTCAGATACTGGATGAATAGAAAGGAAAACTATTTTAGGAATGTGTTTGCGCTGTGGGAGACTCACCTCTCAAAGTCACCCCCGAGCAATTTGATGATATGACCTATGAAAGCGTCATTGACCTTGCAGTAATCCTTCTTGTAGTTCTTGTAAATCAGTTGGGGGTATTTGTCATAAAAATTTAGCTCCCTACCAAGTTCCTCATCTGGAGCTCTGAACAAGCCTTTGTATTGCCTCCGTTCGGCTAACGAGTAGACCAAATAGGATGTCATGTAGAATTTGGAGGTCTTCTTAACATCCATAAACTTCTCATGGAAGCAATCACTAATTATCCCCGCCCAATAGAACATGACCTCGCCCCGGAGGATCTCTTCTATGAAGTATACCATCCATTCTTGGAAATAGGCAGTAGTTGGAAAGCCCATTACCCTGCTTAACAATGTTACCAAATCATGGTAATCTTCATAAAAATCACTTCGGAACAGTTATTGGGGAACCTTAGCAGCATTTCCCCTCTTCTCCTTGAGCCACAACTGATTTATGAGCTTCTTACATTTGAGTGGGTCCTCCTCCCACATTGCCTTACCATCATCCCTGGTAGGTATCTCCATCTCCCCGAAGGTAGGGATATGAAAGGTCTTTGCTATTTCCTTGGCAGACATTTCAGCTAACACATTCCCATCTATGTCTACTATTGTTTGGGTCTCTAGTTGGTATGCCTCCCTGCAAGCCATTACTAGTTCAGGGGCGACAAGAGCGGGAGGAAAGCCTGCAGCTTTGGCTAACCCACTACTTTTGATTAGTCTTGCATTCTCTGTCGTAGGGTTGATCTTAACCCTTTGCTTGAATTCGTCGAGGTCTACGTGTCCAATGTTTGTGTCAGAGACCTCCTTCCACTCTGTGGTGACTTTAGACTTCAAGGGTTTCCCTTGGAATTGATATTTCATATGGTCCTTATCTTCCTTTCAATGGGGTGCCTTGCCTATTTTCTTTCCTTTTTCTTTCTCTACAGCTTCCCACGAAGGTCCTGCACCTAATTCCATAAATCCTGCAGGCAAAAGGGAGGTGAGCATATTTGAACATGAAAACACAAAAACGTTAGTCAAATCCCTACAAACGGAGTTAGATTAAATAATTCAGCATTTAAGAGATCTAACATATGACCCAGATTGACATTAGCAATTCACAAGAGGGAATTTGGATGGTTCAGGCCCCAGGGGTCAGACTTCAATGGCCAGATAGTTGTTTTAGCAGTACTGCAAGAGGGACAGCAATCGGGGCACAATGGCCTGCTTGTCCCGACCCACCTTCAGATTTTTCCACTACGAGGAATCCATCAAGGGGAGTGGCCTATTTTAACATGTGGGTTGAAATTAATTTGTTGATTAGAGGGCATTTGGGTCACTCTTTGGGTGATCAGAATCGAGAAGGAGCTCCACCATTTGAGGTTTGTCGTTTGAAATGGCTCTGGTGAGATGGCCTTTCAAGGGTGGAGTTTCGACTGGTAGGACTCACAACTCCAAAGCATAGTCAATATCACATCTTGGCATTTGGGGCATCTCAAGCCAGAAGAGGCAGAAGTTTGCGAGGTGATTGTCGTTTGAAACGATGAAAGACGTATAGAAGTCTAATAGGGGCCACCCGAAGGGTTGGGTCCAGCAAAGGGCCTAGCTTTAGTGTTTTTCTCTATCGCTTAAAGTTCATCGGCAAATGGGAGGTCAAGCCCCAGAGACTGAGAGGACGAAGGCAATTCTCCCTTCACAACGGCCAAGACAGGATAGAATCCCGCCGATGGAAGCCCGCGGGGAATGACCCGTCGAAGGTTGGGGCACTTGAGGTTTTACCGTTTCATTAGCGTAATCGTGGGATGAATGGGAGTCGGAGGGAAAAAGGTTGCTACCAAAAATACATAAGGTACGGCGATGTCACCACGGCGACCCATGGACGGAGGTCCGTGCGTCGGGACCCAAAAGACATTTGGCATATAATCGTCAGCACACGAGGTCAACCGATGGATAGGGAGTCAGGGCTCGAGGCCTCAGAGAGCCGGGATCAAAATGTCATTTGAAACAGCAGCTCACGAGCAGCACCCCGGGGACAGAGTTTCATGGGCACGGACCCAAGCAACATGGATGGAGTCCGCTTAGCTTTGTGAGTTTTTCCAAGTTACGACGGCGAGAGGGTGGGGTCGGCCCACAATGGCAAACCCGATAACGAGGTTCGTCATCTGGGTGTTATGTTTGTTAAGTATTGGCGATGGCAAAGGGATGTCCCAAAACCACAAAGCGTGAAAGCTCTGGCCAAAGAATGGCACTGGGAGGATGAGGTTCCGCAACCCCCTAGCAAGTGGTCTGAATGGTCTTTTAAGTTTTTACCACATGGGTTTTGTGCACCGTGTTTTCTCTATCTAGGACATGCATTTTTTCCCTTTCAAACTCATTCATTTTATCAGAAATCAAGAAAAAACACATGGGGGGAGGACAGCCAACTAACCTCAAGAACCTGATAAAGGAGGCAAGGAGATCAGTATGGCAAATGGCTTGAATCAGCATGAGGATTTGTCGAGCTCAAAGGCGGAAATCGCAAGGTAGCTCTTTGATTCGTTATGAAAAACTGGTGAGTGAAAATGACAATTCAAACTTACCTATTTATAGAAAATAGGACATTAAATACAAGTACGAATGACCCATGGTTGGTGAGCTACAATTTGAAAACGGTCGTGGGAGCGTTGGGGTCTGACAGTCGGGAGGAAGTCAACAGATAGTCATTTCGAAAGTTTGGTGGAAAACCACCGATGAAGAAGGGCCCGGGGCCCGATGAGCAGAACATCGCCAACGAAAGACCGTTAGAAACGGAAAACAAGCGACAAAAACCCGGGAGGAGCGATACCGGGCCCGACTAGCCCCACAGATGGCAGTTTTGAAACATTAAGGCAAACAGCAGCTAGGGACCTTCCAAGACCAAGGACTTAGAAAATTTAAAGGGAGGTGAAACATGATCAACTCAATGATGAAATTTTGGGACTCAGTGACCATTTTGAACACCAACAGGGGGCACGCAAAACGAGATGGTAGCAAAAGCAATCCAGTGAGCTGAAGGAAAGAGAGGGTCCCCGTTCCAAACGGGGCGTGTGTGCTGAGGGCACAACAAGTTCTAAAATCAAGGGTTGAATATGCATATTTCAAGCCTATGTTGAACACTTTATTTAAGGAATTTGTTGACAAGGCTATAACTTTTTAATTGATTTATCTTTCTACTATGTTTGGAATTTCTTTTGTAAATTTGCAATATACAATGCACTTTTCTTCTTTTTGAATTGAGACTAATATTAATTGTTTTGATTGTATTGAGGCACAGCTTCATTCATGGAAGAAAAGGAAGCACCCTACTGCTCATATCAGATGGCACGTTGCATATAAAGGAGGAAATATTCTAGCTGGGCTATTGTTGACTGCGTTGAAGGAGAGAGCTTCATATATGGGACATGATCAACACTTTCTTTGGATTCTACACATTACAACTTGCTCCAGGAAGATTTCCCACATTATAGAAGTTTTAAGAGATGAAAGGGGCATGTGCTCACATTGAAGGGCTTCAATCATACATTTCCATCATTGCAGAAGTCTTTTGGAGAAGTTTCTTTCTTGCAGTCATTTCTCTACAATATTGTAACTTAGATTTTTAGTCTTGTGGTTGAAAATAACAATTGTAATACTCTATTTGTAAGTTGTAACTAGAACACCTTTCTTTTATTAATAAAGTTCACCAATTTTCCTTCTTAATGGTTGTCTTATTTTGTGAAATTGATGATTAATGTGTATTTTTGTGTTTTAAGCTTAAATCCTCAAATATCAGTCAATTAAAATGACTAAATATACTACTAATTGACATCAATTAATAATTAAATTGACTAAATATACTACCAATTGACAAAATCAGTGAACAGTGAATAAATATGACTAGATATATGACTAGTGAAATAGTGAATAAAAATGACTAAATACACTACCAATGCACAGAAATTAGTGAAAAAAATGACTACATAAGTGACCAGTTAACAATAATCAATGACTAAACATATCAGTGAGTAAAAAAATGACTAAATAAGTGACCAGATTACAACAATCAATGACTAAATCAACAACTAAATAAGTGACCAGTTAAATATATCAATGAATAAAAAATGACTAAATAAGTGACCAGTTAAATATATCAATGAATAAAAAATGACTAAATAAGTGACCAAATTACAACAATCAATGACTAAATATATCAGTGGAAAAAAAGTGACTAAATAAGTGACCAGATCGCAACAATGAATGACTAAATATACTACCAAATTGATCAATCAAAACAACCAATAAATGACTAAAAATAGTTTAGTCATGAATTTGGTCGCATTATATATGACTAGTAATAAACTACTAGTGGTCACGTGACCAACTATAGTCATTTATAAGCAGTTTTTAGTAGTTTTTTTCAGTAGTTTATTGTTGTTTTTGTACTAGTGGGACATAATAGAGTTGTTTTATGTATTTAGTATCGAATAAGTTGATAGGTCAAGAGATTAAATAACATATGGTATAACTATTGAGACATTGAAATTTTATCTAAATTTAGTGTCTTCTCAATGCCAATTCAATATTGAAGTGTTGACAATACCTAGTGTACCTAACAATGTCCACAAATTGTAGGTACTCAATGATGTAACTAATATAACTATAGGTTCAAAAACTACATGGAGGATTTTGACAACCAAGTAATCAACTAGGAATATATGGTAGAGTTTAAGGATGAAAAATAATTACTACTAGAGAATAAATTAGTGCAACTAAAGACCAAAAAAATTCCCAAAGGGTTGATTGAGCTAGAGATAATGTTTATAGTGTTAATCACTACAAAAATAGAGGTCAGTCAATTGATGAAAACAATGTAGAAGGTGTGAATTCGGGAATATATGTTGATCCAAATAATGGTATACATTTGAAAAATATTAAAACCAATAGAGAAGAGGATGTTGATAGTGTTGTTAGAACATTCAAAAAGTGTTTTCTCAATTGTATGATGAGATAAAGGAATATAGGGAAGACCTTTATTAACATACAATTTTGATTCAATGGATTCTAAGCCATTTCATAAAAAATAGAGATCCTTTAATCCTTCTCAGCCCCAAAAATACAAAAATAATTGATTAAATTAAAAGAAGAGGGGTATTAATAAACTAATCAAACACTCAAAATGGGTTTTAAACCTTGTTTCAACTATAAAGAAGAATGGATAAATAAGGCTATGTGTAGACTTAAGGAAATTTAATACCAAATCCCTAAAAGAAAAGTATCCTCTTCCTAGCATGTATCACTTGCTACAAAAGGTGATGAGTTATTATTTAATGTCAATGATGGATGGATTTTTAGGGCACAACCAGGTCATGTTCAAGGAGTTTGAGTATCATAAGACAAATTTTATAAATTCTTGGGGCACATATGTGTACATGAGAATGCCATTTGCACTCAAGAATGCAAGGTCAACATTTCAAAGAGTCATTGATGTTGCATTTGTAGGTCTAATAGATGAGATAATGGTTGTATTTTATGATGAAATAATAGCTTATTCAAAGAATAGAAAGTAACACTACAAGCATCTAGAATAGATCTTCCAAATATTTCTTCAATATGGGATCTCTTTGAATCCCAAGAAGTATTTGCTTGGAATAGAAGAGGGAAAATTGATTAGACATATTATTCCCAAGGATGGAATTAGGATTAATCAAAAGAGGGAAAAGGAAAATGATCTTATTCCCAAGCCTAAGATAGTAAAATGAGTTCAAACCTTTTTCGAGAAAATTAATTTCTTAAGGCAATTTGTGCCAAACTTCACTAAGAAAACCAAGCCCATCTCCAACATGCTAAAGAAGGTACAAATAGTCACTTGGAAGGAAGAATCATTTGAGGATTTTTTTAGAATTAAGTAGGCTATCAAGGAGACACTAATTCTAATCATACCTTATTACTCTAGGCCTCTCTAGCTATATTCATTGCTTATTTCCACACGATAGTAGTTGTGTTATTGTAGAGAATAAGGATAAGTATGAACATTCGATTTCATTCTTAAGTAAATACTTGCAGGGGTAAAATCTAAAGTATTTGACAATGGAGAAGCATACATATGCCTTAGTCAATGTTGTGAAGAACTTCAATCCATGCATTTTCCATGTAAAAGTAATTGCATATGTTCAAAATAGCCATGAAGGATATTCTTACTCAACAATATACTTTGGGGAAAGATGAAAATGGATCAATAAGATCCAATAATATGACATTTAAGTTCAAATGATCAAGCTAATAAGAGGTCATTTTTTGGAAAAACTAATGAAAAATATAAATCTAGATGTTATTGAGGTAAATGTAATCAATGTTGACACACACATGTTGATTACTCATTAGAATATGATCCCTAGTATAAAGATATTATCTTTTATTTTTTGTATATGAAGTGCCCTATTGGAATAAATTAAATTCAATAGATAACCCTAAAATTATAATTCCAAAATTATGCTTTGGTCTATGAGTTTGATGTGGAGAGACCCAAGTGGACTACTACTCAAGTGTTTGAATCAAGAACAGTCCATGCAAGTGATTGATGAATGTCATCATGGTATTTATGGGGTCCATTTCAAATCTAAAATAACTACACAAATTAAAGTCCTTATAGTTGGTTTTTTATGGCCTACTATGTTCAAGGATGTGATTGAAAGTGTAAGGAGGTGTGATATCTTTCATAGGTTTGTCGATAAGATTAAGTTTTTATGTGCTCTTCCTCTCTTACTAATGACTATAGATGCTCCTTTTAAACATTGGTGATCTGATCTCATATGTATAATACAAGAGAAATCTAGTAATGACTAAAAATAGATCCTTGTAGAAATTGATTACTTCACTAAATGGGTTGAGGAAATCCTAACTTGCAACACTATATCCAAGGTAGTAATAAAATTTTACTACGAAATGTCATAACCATATTTGGTGACCCTACAAAAATCATAGTGGATAATACCATGTGCTTTATATCACATTAATTTTTAATTGTCTTCTCATCTTTCTAACCTCCCCAAGGTAATGGATAGATTAAGTCTAGAAACAAGATTCTTATAAAAATCATCAAGAGGACATTTAACATTAAATAATAATATATGGGATGAAAATTTGAAGTATGAAGTATGGATGGGTAGGGTAACCTATAGTGTTTTCAATGGAATTCAAGTCCATTTGAACTTGTGTATGGGAAATGCAAATATGGTAGTCAATTTAGGGTAGCCTATGTACTAACTAGCTTCGACAAGATATTGGTGATAGTGAAGGTGCTACATTATCTCACAAGGTGATGGGATTGGTCATGTTAGATGAGAGTAAAAGGGTAGCACATGAAATAAATTTGTCAAATAAGCAATTAAAAGAATATATTTGATAATAAAGCACTTCAAAGGAATTTCTTGGATGGAGATTTAGTTCTCATGCAAAATACAAGATTCAAGGACAAAGGAAAGCATGGCAAGTTTGATCCTCTATGGCTTGGGATATATAATTTTTTTGGGGTTTATTGAGGTAATTTATACCATTTTAGATGTTTAAAAAGGACCTTGATGGAGATTCTCATTCACGGTTAGTACTTGAAGCATTATTTCATGTGAATAACATTAAGCCTAGAATTTATATATACTATTTTGTTGTCTCTTGTTTATGTTTTTTTCCTTAAATGTCTTTTGTGTGTCTTTGTGTAGCCATTGGAATTGTCTTGTCATGATTAGGTGTGAGTGAATATTAGTCTATTTTTCTCACCTTTTTGGTCTACAACCTAGAGCATTTTTAATTCTCATTATTTCATCAAGTGTTACACATCCCTAGATAGATCTTATTGGGACTCAATATTTTAGTCTCATTTTTTTTAGTCCCTCTTATTTTGTTCACTTAGGTTCCTTCTACCCCTATTTATAACCAATCTAATATACAATTATATGGGCCTTCACTTTTATGGTTTTCATAATTATGAACCCCTATGTGTATTATTAAAGCCAAAATATTCACTCAACTCTATGAAAATTCTAAGTATGGGTTGTTTTCTATGTGTTTCCTATGTTTTTTCAGGGTTGTGGAATTTCAAGATTTCATTTAATGTCATACATTTCACTCACATCCCAACAACCTTTTCATTATACCTTAGAAAATTTTCATCGATGTATTTGATAAGAAGGTATATGGAAACGCTTCCTACAATAATATTCTAAGGAGAGTGTCATATAAAATTTTCAATGTTTTAACAATTATAAGAAGCAGAAACACATGTAAACACTGGAGGATATTCAACCTGAAATCCCTTCTAAGGAAGTGTGTGTTGCTCAGTATAGAGATGTGGTTGAACCTTAAAAATGCTTTAAAGAGGATTTCAATCTTGGACTTGGAGTTGTGGTTGAGCCTTCTAAATGCTTAAATGAGGATTTCAATCCTGGAGTATCTCCTAAGAAGAACTATGATGATTTGGGTGGTGTTCTATCTCCCTCTGAGAAGGGGGACTTATCTGAAGATTATGAAGATGGCCATAATCTAAGTAGGAAATTATCTCAATTAGATAACCATGAGACTTTAGAGAATCAATTGTTCACCTTGGTCAAGGATAGAAACAGAAGAAAACCTTCCTCTCCCCTAGGAGTCACTACCAGAAATAGGCAGAGAACAGACTGTGGTTTAGAAACTATACGTAAAGGAATACCTTATTCCTAAAAAAGTAGGGATAAGGAGAGCAAGATGGAAATTACTGATGGTACCCAGAAAACCCTATTTGAGATGTGCTTAAAAATCACTCCTCAAAAATTGTAATGAATATTCTCTCATGTAATATCAGAGGGTTAAATAACCCTCATAAACATGATCTCCTCTCCAATATGGTTAGGGATCATAGACCCAATATTGTTCTTATCCAAGAAACTAAAATGGCAAGTAAGAAGATGAATAAAAGTAAAAATATTTTGTTTTTATACTGTGGACTTCATATCTTTAATGCGAATGGGGCTTCAAGAGGTATTGTTACATTTTGGAATCCTAAAGTGGTGCAAGGTATTTCTCTTTATGGTGATTCTAATCACATTGCTACTTCTTTTAAGCAATCTACGGATGATTTTTCTTGGATTCTATCTAATATTTATGCTCCTAACACCAAACGTGCGAGAAAGAAGCTATGGTGCATCCTAAGTAACTTTAAATCTCAATTTCAGAATGAAATATGGTTGGTCATGAGAGACTTCAATACTCCTCTAAACGATGTGGAAAAAAAGGTGGATATCAAATAGCGGATGACTATAGATTTAATCTTATGAACTTTATTAATGATCATGCTTTGATTGATTTAGACCTCCAAGGGGCGTCTTACACTTGGTCTAATAGAAGAGGTGGGGAGGCTCTTATTCAAGTCAAGCTCGATCGTGCTCTCCTTTCTCCTAAATGGTTTCTTCCCTATTCATGTTCCCTCTCTACCCTTACTAGGTTGGGATCTTATCACTTTCCTATTTCTCTCTTGATGGAGTTGTTGGGTAGAAGAAAGGATTTTCCCTTTAGGTTTGAAAGGATGTGGATTAATCACCTTGATTTCAAAAATAAAGTTCATTCTTGGTGGAATAGTCAGGTTGATGGCTTAGCTATATTTAGAGTGGCTAAAAAGTTTACTTATGTTAAATCTAACGTTCAAAAGTGGAATAAATATTATTTTGGTCAGATTTTTAATGATAAAGCTTTGATTAAGGAGGAACTGGATATCTTACAATGGTCTATCCAATCCTCTGGTTATGAACCCCTTGTTATTTAGAAAGATAAATCATTGTTATCTTGGTTGCATAATATCATTGCTCGAGAGGAAGAGTTTTAGAAATAGATGTCGCAGGCTATCTGGCTACAGAGTGGTGAAATAAATATTAGATTTTTCATCTCTCCACCTTGAAACATTATGCTTCTAATTGGATTAATTTTATTCTTTCTAATGGTCAGGTGGTGGATAAGGAAGTCGATATCATGCAGGTTGCTACTTCCTTTTCTGTTGATCTGCTTACTAATGATCATGTTTTGGATCTGGTTTGTCAAGATTCTTTTTTGAATGTTATTGCTAATGTCATTCTTGGGAAGGCCTCAGTTAAGGAGGATAAATCTATCTGGTCTATCTTGTAGAAGTATGAAGCTACTTTGGGCCAAAAATTTACCCTTCCCAAGAGCAGCATTTTATTTTTTAATACTCCTAAACTAAGAAAGCAAAAAATTGCAAGGATCCTTTAGTGTGAAATTGGGGAGCTTCCTTCCTCCTACCTGGGTATGCCTTAATGCTCCTTTTTTGTTCCTGATTCCTTTTGGAGGGGGTTGATTAATAAATTTAACTTGAAGCTAGCTGGATGGAAAGGTGCTCTGCTTAGCCAAGCTGGCAAGGTTCAATTAATTAAAGATACCCTCCAGAATCTTCCTATTTATGCAATGAGTCTTTTCCAAAATCCTAAGAATTTTTTAGACAAGATTGAGAGTATTCAGAAAAAAATAAAAAAATATTATGGTCTAGAACTAAGGAGAGGAAAAGGATGTTAGGAAAATTAGGGAATTTGATCATATGTTACTTGCTAAGCATCCTTGGAAACTTCTCTCTAAGAATAGTGAATAGTCTTGAATCTTCTCTAGCAAATACCTTCATGGGATAGATCATTTTAGGGACCTTCTTTCAGGTAACTTCATTCCTCATGTTGGCTCGGCCTTGTGGAAATTTATGATGAAATCTAGATTTATTATTTTGAAAGGGATTTCATTGGTCTTTGGGGAATAGGTGTAATATTCTCTTCTAGGATGATTGGTGGATTGGTTGTGGCCCCGTAAAATATGAACCTTGGGCAATCCCCTTCAAGGACCTTTGTATTCGCTCCTTTGGTCCCTTTGTGATTGATTATTTGGGGGATGGAAAATGGAAGAATATTCAAAGTGTTCATCTGGGATTGGCTACTCTCCATAAAATTTTATCCTTAGTTCATATCATGATTTCCTCTCCTACTAACAAGGTGGTTTGGCAGTTTTTCTCTTGTGGTAATTTCTCATTCGCTTCTGGATTTTCTCAATAGTTTGACTTCTTTGATCCTCCCCCCTTCTAGGCTTCTTTGTGGAATTCTAAGTTGACCCCTAAATTCAATAAAAAAAATTGGATTTTGAGTTAAAAAAAGGTCCTTACTATTGAAAATCTATAGAAGCATGGTTTTATGATGCCTAACATATGCTATCTTTGTGAGGAGGTGGCAGAGAATTCCTACCATCTCCTTGTTGTTTGAAATTATGTGAATGTCATCTAGTCTCATATGTTATCTCTTTAGAATTTATGTTGGATATTTCCTTCTTTTTGTGAGACTTGGTCATAATGGCTTGTGCCTTCTTCTAATCCTTCTCTTTCTTTTCTTTAGACCCTCATTTTGTCGCATGTGGCCTAGGGGATTTGGCTGGAGCTGAATAACAGGATTTTAAGAAACACTTATATGCCTCCTATTAGGCTATTTTTCAAGATCTACTCTTCTATTAAAGAGATTTTTTAAACTAGAGTCTCCCATATTAATCATGTTGCGCCTAAAGTGTTTGTCTCTAAGTATGAATTTTAGGTGATTCAGAGTTGGAATCTTTCTTTTGATATTGCTCTTCCCTTGGGGAAAGTGAATCTCTCTAGAGAGAATGTTCTATGGCATGCTTCGTCGAGGGATTGTATCAAAATTAAATTTTATGGAGATGCTAAAGGAAATTTGGAATTTGCAAGTTGTGGGGGAGTGTTGTGTGACTCTAATGGTAGGTTTTTTCCATGGTGGTGCTCCCTTTGGGAACCCAGAAAACCATTTTACGAAAGCATCTAAAGCCTATCATGGTTTGAAACTTGCTCAGTCTAAAGGATTCAAGAAAGTCTGGTTGGAGGGAGACTCATTGAATATTATTAATTATCTTAAAAAGTTTCAACCCCCTAGTTAGTCCATTGAGAACATCAGTAGAGATTCTATATCCATTATAAATACCTTTGAGGTGTGTTATATCATGCATATCTTTCATGAAGGAAATATGCTTACTGATTGTTATTCTAATATTGGGGTTACTTTGGTGCCTAGTGAATGGGATTTTAATGACCCTCTACCCCTTGAAGCTAAATGTATCCTTAATCATGAAATTCAGTTGTTACAATATGGTGCTCACTTCATGGGTTAGATGTTGTCACAAGAGGATCTATAATCTTATTATTATTGCTAAAGGCCTTCCCTCTGAGTTCGACTCGACTCCCATTAATAATTGTGGCTATTATGGGAAGGATCAACATTTAAATATAATTATGATAAATTATATTTTTGAAATCAATCCTACATGGATTTTGGGTTCACAAAGGATCTTTTTTTCTTATTTCTAGAGGAGTACCTTGGCTTCCATCTTTTGCTGGAGTTTTCTTTGCCCTATTCTACTATACTTTTCAACTGCCATGGGGGGAGATAGAAGCAGGATTGAATCGGTGTCTTGCAAAGCCACTAAGAGTAATAAGATCTGGAGAATCTTGATGGAAGATGGAGTTACCCCTTATATTGAGAAGCTACATGGCTTTGATTCATAGATTTTTAAAGTGTTTGTGACTAGTTGGAAGGACATAGTTCTTAAATTGTATGGAATGGAATTTGACATCACCGAGGAGCCTATTGGTAAGATAACAAGTGTTCCAATTGAGGGAATAAAAATTTATAGAGAAAGGAAAGCCTCAAATTCTGCTTTGAAACTCTTTTTCAAAGACAATGAGAGGGATAGGCTAGTTAAAGTGGCTTATGGAGGGTACAATAGGAAGTCGATCAAGCCCATTTGGGAAGACATGCTCATTGCCTTGATGAGTTAATTCTCTTTGGATGGTATATTTTTAGCACTCTTTGGTTACCATTTCATTCTCTTGAATCATTTTAGACACAAAAGGTTAATCTCATTTCCTTACTATTTGTTGGTTTCTCTAGAAAATAGGATTAAAGAAAATAAAAAGAGCCCTAGGAAATCTATCTTACATGAGGGTCTAATTTTGTTGATAATGGAATATGCTAAGTCCTTCTATATTCCTGAAGAGCCTAAGAAATTTCCTAAAACCTGTATTGTTAAGCAAGCTAAGCAATTTTTAGGGTATGATACTAGTGTGGAATCGGATGATGATGAGTGGGAAGAGTAGGAATCTAAGGATGTTTCAATTGAAGTGTATTCTTATCCCCCTATTGATTTTGATCCCAATCCTAAGAAAAATTCAAAGAATAAACCCCAGTCTTCTTGGTCTAGGGATTCTCAGACTAGTTATGAGGATGAAGAAATGGACTTACCCTCCCCTACCTCTAACAGAAAGGCTTTGAATTCGTCCAAAGACACTAGTGAAGGTTCACCTGTTAAAAGGAAGATTCCTCTGCTTGATAGTGTTGAGGGTAATAAGGAGAAGGAAGGGGCGGTCCGCTCTTCAGCTGCCAAGGATATTTTTCCAGAGCCTCTTTTTGGTCATAAAAGGAAGAATACCTTGTTGAGTATTGAAATTATTGTGGGTATTAAGGATAAGGGATGGGCCTCTTCGGTAGCTAAGAAGAAAATGAATTATGGTAATGTTGAGGAGGTTGGAGAAGTAAATATGGTTGAAAGGGTTACGGATGAGGATGTTGGTTTGATCAATTCTTCTTCGACTGCTATGGAGGCCCCTAGACCCATAATTAAAATTCTTAGTGAGGATAATGGAAAAGATAAAGGTAGGGTTGTTATGCAGGATGACACTCAGCAGGAGACTCTGAATGATCCCTTTGATGGCCCGTCTGATGATATCATTATTTTTAACTGCAACAAAGAGGAACTCAACAATTTTCTCGATATGGCTAAGGATGGTCTTATTATTTATTTTAGACTGTTCAAATGGTTTTTCACTAAATGAATCAAATAAATGTGAAAGTGTGTTTAATTATCAATAAAGCTGAGAAAGAAACCAACAAAGAGGAGGATTCTAGAGTCTATGATCAAAATAATAAAATGTTGGGTATCCTCCAAGATGTGGAAAATTATGTGATTATTATGAAGAAGGACCTTGAATCTAGAATCTTATTTTGGAGGAAAAGACCTTTAAATGTATGAAAATATTGACAAATTGATCAAAGTTAGTTAGATGGCACTTCATAATAATGTTCAAGGTATTAACCTTCTCAATGACAAATCTAGAAACTGGAAAGGGGAGGTGTCTAATTAGGTGAAGAAGGTTGTTGGTGTAGAGGTGAATGTGACAAAGTGCAATCAAGTCTCTACTGCAGGTATAGATCTAAGTATCCTTACTCGAAGTAAGACCAAGAAACCTTTAGAAATCTCGATGAAATAGTTGGCCAAGGTGGTGGACATGCACAAGCATATCATTTCCCAAGATCTGGAAGCTACAAAGGTTATGAAAAAATTGCAATAGGCTACTTTTTTTTGTTGATGCTTTGTTGTTTGTTGGTTGCTTGTGTTGTCTTGCTTTATCTTTAGCAACGTTATTTTTGTAAAGGGTTTCATGTCCCTTCAAAACCTACTTAACCTTTAATCAAAAACACATGTAATCATAAAATAAATAATAAATACCATACACAAGTGTATGTGGGTAAAACCCATTCACAAGAAAAAAAACCCACCCTAAAGCAACTTAATGCATTATTTAGTAAATTGTGATTACAATACACTTGCAGAGAAAGCCTTCATAGGAGTACCACCAACTAGAGATTTGGATGAATTATCACAGCTTAAACAGTATCTATAAAACTCTATGCACAACCTCCATCTCAAGAACCTAATATATAGGAGATACAAAACCTAAAACCATCAAATTATAATTAGAAACCCATGAGATAAAACCACCCAAAAGTGGCACCCAAATTATCCCCCAATCAAATATGATTTATGATGTGTCATAATGTGCATCATAAGTTGGTCAACAGATGTAACTCCCCTTTATATCTCTTTTATGTGTCCAGTAACTTTTTATATTTCTTACACAAACTTCTAGGGGCCATAACTTTTGATCCAATGGGTTGATTGGGATATTTGTTTTAAATTGAAGTACTCAAAGAGATTTTCATAATGGGAACCCTCACAGGCAGTGTTGAGCAACCAATAATTTTTATTTTGGCCAAAAACTAAGATCATAGGCCAAAAATTTAGTTTTTCTATGTTATACCTAAAAATTGCACCTTTTGTAATATTAACATTAGGAGCAAGGTTGAGACACCTTTAAAAATATTGGACTTCTTCCTCCACTAATACCACTCCCATCACATCCTCAATCCTTGATCATTTTTATTAAAATTTCTAAATCCTTTATTTTCCATCAAATTGTCAATTTTCCCATTCCTAAAGTACCCCTCTCATCTTTGGCCCATTGTCTCGATCTTTGATCAAAATTTGCATGTGCTTCAAACAAGGGATTCAAACCATCCCTAACCAAGATACCTCATTTGGTTCATTCCTAAGTTGTGATTTATAACTTATTTTCATTAATTATCTTTTAGAGTTGAGGTTGTAGAATTCCCTTCTTTCATTCTTCCCTTTCATACCTTCCCCAATTCTTTGAAACCTTTCCAATATTTTTTATTTTCCTTTTATATTCAAATGTTCACCCTTCCTTATCTTAGGTATGTGATCCAAGGTATCCCCAAGCTTTGATCCCTGACATTTTATATTATATTTTCCCATCAAAGTTAGACCTTTGGACTTCCTCAATTTCACATACCTTTATATTCTAATTTTCCCTCCACATCTAACTCCCAACACCCTAACCAAAGGCATAAAGTATGAGTTTCTCTTGACCCTTGATAATTTAGAACTCCCACCAATTTTTTCACTATTTTTTTCTTATTTTCCAAATCAGCCTAGGAAGGCCACGTGATCACTAAAAAAGGTCTAGATACACCAAAAAGGTATTCAAAGCTAACAAGTACATCATTTCATTTCTTGAAGTCTTTTTCACTTATTTTTGGTAATGATTTCAAGACAATTTTTTATATATAATAAGCAATTAGGATTCTATATAATAGTTGTTTTGAACCTACACCTACTTGTGATCATTCAAATGACTATTTTCATTCCCTAAAATCATAGCATATGTAAAAATATACAATCAAAAAACCATACTGATATTAATACAAGTACTCAAATGACAAGGATTGGATTTTATCATTCTCAAGAAGTAATGATGATAACGGTTCAAATTAGTCATTAATTCTCAACAACAACCTTTGCAACCACCTAATGTGATTTGATCGACCACCATGATAAAAAAAAATCATTATAGGTGTTTATTTGAAGATAAGAAGCAAGGTAAAGTGTAAAATGGCACACATGTGATTAATGTGATCACTAGGGTCTTAGAGCTTGATGAAATTGTATCATTTCTAGGTAATTCATATTGTATTTTATAGACCCATTATGGCTTCACACACTCAAACACCTCTACAATCATCATGCAAAGTAATAGAGATAAAAATTATGAATATTTTTTACCCATTTGAATTGTTCTAAAAATCCTAACAATATCAAGTGAAAAAATTAATTGCAATGATTGTGATGGTCTGAGTGACCCTTGATACACTCTTTCACTATATTTCCTCATTTCATCTCAATTTTCAAGGCCATAGATCTATTTTGTGTTTAAAAAGTTGATAGAGAAGCATCTTATGCACTACAATAAGTGTTGGCATAGCTAAGGAGGGAGGGATTTCCCATCAACCTAAAGAAATACACTTTCATGTGAAAATTAATCATACTTGGGATTTGTTATATCCAAAGAAGAGTTGGAGTTGGACCCTAAAAATTTTAAGGTGATCATTGAGTGGCTAAGATTAGGAAGAAAATTTTAGGTTATAATTTTCCACATGTTGGAAAGCTTCTAAAAAATTTATTAAGAATTTTAGTTGGATTTGTGCACCCTTGACTCACAAAAAGAGGATTTGATTGGATGATTACTACTACCACTATTTTTTCTCTTGAATATTAAAGTGATAGAGGAGTCTATATTAACTTTTAAAAGGTTTTCCAAGTGGATTGTAATGCTAGCAAAAGCACGATGAGTGTCATGTCAATAAAGAAGGAAAAAAGCTACATATTACAATAAACAATTGAATCAATCTAGATAGAATTATTTTATCAATGATTGAGAATTTTTTCATAGTACAAACTTTGCCTAAGTGGAGGTAGTATTTATTATCTAAGGTTTTTGTGTTGTACATAGAATACTAGGTGTTGAAATTCATCAACAATTGAGAAAAGCTAAATTAAAGGCACATTAGATGGGTATAATTCTTGTGGGGTTATTCTTTTGTATTGAAGCCTTACACTGAGTAGAAAATAGGCATTATTTTTCATTACCACTATTGATTTTGTATGCATGGAGTTCATGAAATATTTATATGTTGTAAATTTAGATTTACTAAATGCATGGGGTGCAAGCATAGAACCACGGGTTAGAATTAGGGGTGCATTTGAAGATTACTTTGTGCAAGAGGGATAGTATTTTCAAAGACAACAATTATACATCTCATAAAGGTTGATAAAGTAGAACCTCATTTAAGAGTTACATAGTCACAAACTCAAAGGCCACTTTAGCATAGGCAAGTGTAGACCATGTTGGAGGGGGATAATACTAGCTAATTTTTCTCAAATATGTGAGAAAAATCATTAGGAATTGTAAATTATGTCAAGTGGAAAAGGAAATAGCATAAAATATTAGATTTTACAAGCCATTATACACACTAGACAAACCTTGAGAGGAACTATCTATTAGGATTAGGTATTGTATCACCTTGCAAAGTCCTAGGAATAATTGTAAATATTTAATATTTTGTATCTTGTAATGTTTTACCCTCTCAAAATAGGGAACCATACATAGAGGTAATCTCAAGATTACATGTAAGACATACTATAACACCGGTGAATGTGTTACAATGGGTGTAAGAGAACATTAGGTATGGAGGTTAGGAATTAAAAGAGAATATTCAATTATATATTTCAAAAATTATGTAAAAGTGTATTAGAAAAGGAGTTACATCTTCTAAAATGAGCACCTAGTTTGAATAGTTTGATGAGAAATATACAAGCTCAATACCAATTGTTAATAAATTCAATATCTATCTAAATATGACTTCAATGGATGAGATACAAGGCTTGGACTACAACAACATGAAAATCTGAAACTTATATGCAAATCTGAAAATTAAGTTACCTTAATATGGAATTACCATGATTAGATCCATCTTCTTTATGATGTGAAAAAGCATTCAACGTAACATGCTTATAAACACTACCTTATATGAACTTATAACTGCAATATATGAAGAATAACATCACAATAAGATAGCAAAAATGAGATAAAAAATCAGCAACACAAGAGCATCATATAACACGTGGAGAAATCCTTGCAAGAAAAAACTCCACCAAGAAGAGAGGCCAAGTATGCATTATCATCAAATAAATGAGATTTTAATACAACCACTTCCATTATAATCTTTTCCTCTAGCATGGCAGCACCTATGTACCTGTGAACAACCTCCTTATGCCTCAACCTATCCTTGTTCCTTGTTCCTATAGAGTAACACTACATTCAATTGTTCCTCATACTTTCTACATCCAAAGAGCTGATTTTGTAGATGTGTGAAGAGACCTTAAGCCCAAAATAAGGCTTCCAAAGATGACTCTTTAATTCAAACGATCCAACCCTTGTAAATCCTCTATAGAATATGAAAGGACACCTATTTTTGCTTCCAATACTTTCCCTCCAACTTGGGTTCCCAAACTTGAGAGATAAACATTAAATTAAATGCAATAATTGATGGAAAACCATGTGACACCTGTTGCCTCTTTCCCAACAATCACTTATTTATCTTTTTCCTTAACTTTTAGTATCCCATTTTAGGCATCCACATGTGGGGAAAATAATATTAAATATTTTTCCACAACTCACTTTTATTATTGCTAGTGGACCCATCACCCCTTATAAATATGTTACAAACAATGGTGAGAATTAATATTACAAAATATTTTCCCAATACACCCTAAGTGCCTAGATACACTTTCCAAGGATGTTGGAACCATGACATAGGATTTTCAAGTTGGATGGAACCTTAATCCTAACATTCTCCCACTTGATATCAACATTGTAAAAACATCCATAGGAATCAAAAACAATGGAAAAACATCCCTTAGCCAATCATGTACCATCTGAATCTTCACCATGCTCTCATGCTCCAACACAATACCTGCAAAATCAACCATGATAACCACCATCAAGAAATAAAACTCCTTGCATCCTCTAACATGCCACCTATGGAAGAAAAAATGAACATGCCAAGGTGAAACATATCAACTGTCACTAAAACTAGCACCAATATTTACATGAACACAAGCATCAAATTCAAATGATAAAAAAGGCTCTAAGTAGTTGCCTTACTCATACCTATTATCACAGGGATTGCAAAGCTTTCTATCCCTACATGTGGGTACAAATCCCTGTGATAATAGTTTTTGGCACACCTGGTGGGACCCTGAACATCACTTCAGAGAAATAATTCAAATTTTTCAAGCTGATGTTTTCAGTAGTGTTCTACCTATTAGAGGTTTATATTTGATTGGAAACTTCATTTTATCTGGTTAAATTACAGATATCAATAGCACATGAAAAGTATCCAAACTCGAAGAAGTACTGATCCATTTGAATATCTGCAACTATCATCGCCCAAGACAAGAGGCAGAACAGCAAGAAGGATATTGAGTAGATCAAGATCACGATCAAATCCGAGATCTCAATCTACACCTCCCAGTCTCAAGCCTTCTAGTTTTGTACCTATTTTTCCAATAGTACATCCTGTACCACAAGTACCAAACCTGAGAGCACAAGCAGCTCTGATGGCTAGAGCACATGCTTTTGTTCCATTTAATGGGGGCAGCCCATTGAATTTGGCTTAGCATGATGACATATCGGTAGTTGCGCTTAAAAGTCTGCCTAGTTTTATAGGCGAAGATCAAACTACGCCAATTGAACACATAAGAGATATAGCTTCACTTTGTGGAGTTCATCATGTCATAGAAGAGAACATGGCGTTGAGGCTTTTATCTGCTTCGTTTAAAGGCAAGGCACTCCAATGGTTCAGAGGCTTACCGGTGAATTTTGTTGCATCATGGGATGACTTGGGAGACAAGTTAAGCAAGAAATTTTTTGACAAATCTGATCATCTAACTCTAGTTGAGAAAATGACAACTATCAAGAGAGCCCCACAAGAACAGATGATGGATTTTAACTTCCGGTTCCAAAGAACTTGGAACAAAATCCTAGCCATGGTAAGGCCTACACCAAATCATTGTTTTTTGTATTATCTTAGAGTTGTTAACAGTGATATTGCACTTTTGATCCAATCTATGGGAGGAGTAACTCTGCCAGCAGCCTATGAGATAGCTATTAGAGCTGAAAATAACTTAATACAGGCTGGTAAGATTTCACCCATGCCTCCTATGCCCTTTTTCCCAGATATTCAGCCATCAATACCCATTCAAGTACCTCCTATAGCCCCATTACTTGTTGTTCCAGCCTTAAGCTTTCAAACTACTACTCAAAACAGTGTTGTTCCAGTAAATTCAAATTTGCAAGAGCTTAGAGGTACCCAACAACAAATGGCTAAATTGCTACAAACAGTGAGAAATGACTTAGTGAGCCTAAAAAATAAGCAAAACAAGAGTTACAGACCTTATCAAGCACCCTTTTAGCCAAATAGACCGCCTTATCAGGCTAACTACCAAGGACGGAAATGAAATTTCAATACTAGGCCTAATTAGCCATATAATCAGAATGTTGCCAGCTCTTCTAAAGAGCTTGTACCTGTACAAAATAACTTGGCACAAGATTATATGTGGTTCTATCCCTGTAATCAACCTCATAACCAGGCTACTTGTATGAACAGGGTGATTAATCAGGCCCTCATGGTACAAAACAGTTTTGTTGCTTCTAAGAAAACATCAACGGAGAGCAACGATCAACAAGAAGATCAAATGCAGCAGAATGACCTTGACATTGCCATGATGAACTGGCAAGGTAGTGAGTTTTGCAGAGTTAATCATGCACAAGGTCAAAATCAGTCAGCCACTTCTATTGCAGCCAATACAAGGTCTAAGAAGAGGGCAATTGACCTGAGCCAGCAAGTTGTTTCTGACAAACAGCAAGCAGAAAAAGATAAACAACAAGTTGTTTCACAGAAAGGTCAAGTTTTTACAGCCCAACAAGGAAACATTCAACCTTCTATAGCTTAGAATGTTCAATTTTTTCCAAGATACAAAGTTGTGCCAGCAAAAGTACAACTGAAAGTTTAATCTCAGCCTCAAATGGCACAAATAGAGGTTGTTGTTCCAAAAGTGCAACTAAAGGTTAGTGGTACTACTTTTAATATTGTTGAGCATATGAGAAAAGCTACAGTTACTATGACCATGTTAGATGCTTTACATCTTCCTAGGCAGAAAGAAATTTTGTAAGAGGCTTTAGCCAAAATATCAATTTCTGATGAATATGCTAAGGAGCAGCCTCGTGTCCTTGCAAACAGTTCTGAAAGCAAGAAAGAACAGCTAGTACAAGAGGTAAAACCACCACCGTTTTATGTCAGTTTGATTATTGGTGATAGCATAGTGCATAACTATATGATAGATTTAGGAGCAAGCAGCTCTGTTATGCCCAAGCAGCTGGTAGATAAGTTAGGACTAGAATATGAGCCATTGTCAAAAGGGGTAGTTCAGTTAGACGGTACAGTTTTCAAGTATGTTGGAGTTATCAACAGTCTACCTCTTACCTTGCACACTTGTCCCAAATTTTCAATACCACACGATATATACGTCATTGACCTCCCACCATTCTTTTCCATTTTCCTTTCTAGATATTTTATAGAAAAGTTAGGTGGATATTTGTCATCAGATTGGTCTCATATGTGTTTCAGGACCAGATATGGTACTAGAGTGACTATCAAATCAGAGCCACTGGCTAAAGACCATATTGAGCCTTATGTTGCAAATCCTATAAATGCAAACCTAGCCATCCATGAGTATGACGATCAATCCATGACCCTTGACCCCAGTGTACCCATAGAAGGCATACCCGACATAAATTTAGACGAGTGGGCAGCCAAGAATTATGAGGTTGATCCATTTAGCCACATGGACGAGGTAGGTTTGCGCATTTACATGATTTGGGAGCCTGATGTGATTATTCCAAATCTGGTCAAAGAGGAAATACAGCCAAAATAGCAGATTGAGCAGCTTT
Source organism: Sequoia sempervirens (assembly GCA_007258455.2). NCBI lineage: Eukaryota > Viridiplantae > Streptophyta > Pinopsida > Cupressales > Cupressaceae > Sequoia > Sequoia sempervirens. Next base: position 263,985,871 of record VDFB02000017.1, on the reverse strand, counting down.
GGAAGTTGTATTATGACCGTTCAAGGAGTAAAGTAGGTGTTGGTGGAGGAGCTATGCTCATTTCACCTGATGGAGAGAGGTATTTTTCAGCACTTTTCCTTGCTTTCAACTGTTCTAACAATACAGCTGAGTATGAGGCATTAATTCATGGCCTAGAGTGGGCCAGAAATAAAGGTATCAAATGTCTCCAAGTATTCGGTGATTCAGAGTTGATAGCAAATCAGGTAACAAACCTGAACATAACCAAAAATGATTTGTTGAAGCTATACAAGCATAGAACTCAGGATTTGATAGAGGAATTTGACGCTTTTAACTTGTTATCTATTCCTAGAAATCTGAATAGAGAGGTAGATAGGCTTGTTGCCATAGGATCACAATATGGCATACCAACTGATGTACAAAATTTTTAGGTACAGCAATATGTCAAGGTGGTAGTAAGACCATCTATACCTGATAATAACATTAGTTGGTAGGTTTTTGACAGCGATCAGCAAATAATCAGTTTTATGATAGAAGAAGCTTTATGTTGGAAACCAGCAAAAGCTTGAACAACAATATGAGAATCAGATCTTTCAACTGAAGTCTAATAAGCTGCCCAAGGGATTGGTGACCCTTGAATCAATTTTCAACACTAATGATCAAGTCAGAAAAGATAAATCCAGCATCACAGTGAAAGAAGATCATTATGAATCAATTGAAATATTCAAGGATAAGCTTCTTAAGCTTGGAAAAGTTTGTACCAAGGAAGAACAGCAAGCGTTTGTCTTGCTTTTCCAAGAATTCAGTGACATATTCGCTTGGCAGTAAGGAGATCTAAAGGGTTTTAACCCTGAGTTGGCTCAACATACAATTGAGTTAGATCCCAACGCAAAACCAATAAGACAAAAGCAAAGGCCACTGAATCCCAAGTTGGAACACTTGATGAAGACAGAGTTGAACAAGCTAATTGAAGGTAGTATTATCTTTCCAATAAAGCATACCTCTTGGGTTTCCAACTTGGTTCTTGTCAAGAAGAAGAGCAGAGAGATAAGGTTGTGTGTGGATTTTCGTGATTTAAACAGAGCTTCACTCAAAGATTACTATCCACTGCCTTCGATGGAGCAGATATTGCAAGTTGTTTCAGGTTCAAAAAGATTTTCATTGTTGGATGGTTATTAAGGGTATAACCAGATTCTGGTTAAGGAAGAAGACCAGTACAAAACAGCCTTTACCACCAAGTGGGGTATTATGGCTTACAGAAAAATTCCATTTGGATTGTCCAACGCGGGAGCAACCTTTCAGACAGTAATGGATATGGCTCTCCAAGGTTTGATAAACAAGTTTGTTCTTGTTTATTTAGATGATATCACTATTTTCTCACGAAATGCTAATGAACATTTTGATCATCTTAGACATATTTTTGAAAGATGCAGAGAGTATGGAATTTCCTTGAATCTAAAAAGGAGCATTTTTGTTGTTCACGAAGGTAAACTTCTGGGTTATATTGTTTCTAAAGATGGCATTTCTATAGATCTAGAACATATTACAACCATTCTGGAATTGCCGCTTCCTACTCACAAAAAAGGATTGCAGAGCTTTCTGGGAAAAATAAACTTCATTAGGAGATTTATTCCTAACATTGCAGTGTTGTTGCAGCCTCTCACAGCCATGCTAAAGAAGAACATATAGTTTAGTTGGACGAGAGAAGGAAAGAACAGTTTCGAGTAGATTAAAGAGGCACTTGCAGTAGCCCCTACTCTTATCAACCCAAATTTTGATAAGGATTTCATATTGTATGCATTTCGGGGAGTGGATACCATCTCTGCAATGCTCTATCAGCAAAATAATGAAGGTGTGGAGTAGCCTATAGCTTTCTTTAGCCAAGTTTTAAATGATTATGAAACCACATATTCATTTGTTGAGAAGCATGTGCTTGCTGTCGTTAGGAGTCTCAAGAAATTTAGACATATGCTATCCAATAATAAGATACATTTGTTGGTAGCTCGCCCAACAATCAAATAATTTCTGCTAAGTAAAGATATTAACGACAAGAGAGTAGGATGGATAACCAAAGTCATGGAATATGACATCAACATAAAGGTTTCCAAGCTTGTTAGAGGTAAGGGTTTGTGCCAATAGCTTGCAGAAAATGAAGAGAACAGCAGTAAAGAAGTTACTACAGTCCTAAATTTTGAAGAACCTGTTGTTACAGCTACTTCAGCTGATTGTATCCATCAAATGATTCATTACTTGCATACTGGAGATTGTCCAGAAGGTATGGACAAGTCAAAACGAAGACATTACAGATTACAAGCAATTCCCTATGCAGAAATTGATGGTGTTCTTTATAAGAAAGATTTCAATGGAGTATTTCTCAGATGTGTTTACCCAAATCAGATTCAAAGAATTCTTGAGGAATTCCATGATGGACCTACTAGAGGTCATTTTGCACCACGTACTATAGCTCTGAAAATTATGAGGGTTGGATAATATTGGCCAGATTTGTTCAAATATGCTCATGCTTATGTGAGAAAGTGTAGTAAATGTTCTTTGTTTGCAGGAAAATAGAAGTTTACAGCCCTGCCCCTAAATCCAATTCAAGTTGAACAGCCATTTGGGAAGTGGGGACTGGATTTTATAGGTCCCATCAATCCACCTTCGAGTGTTGGGCACAAATGGATTTTAACTACCATAGACTACTTCACAAAATGGACTGAAGCAGTTGCACTGAAGGAGGCAAATGAGACATCCGTCTTAAATTTCTATCAGGACTTAGTTTCTAGGTTTGGTACACCTAATTCTATTATTTTTGATAATGCATTAGCCTTTATTGGTTTGAAAGTTTCAGATTGGTCAGTAAAGAATAACATTTATCTGAATACTTCATCCAATTATTACCCTCAGGGTAATGGACAAGTTGAATCAACAAATAAGAATATGATTAAGATCATAAAAAAGACCATTGAGGATAATTAGAGGTCATGGAATGATAAACTTAAGTTAGCCCTTTGGGTTGATAGAGTTACACTAAAATGATCAACAATATTTTCACCATATGTTTTGGTTTACGGCAAAGAAGCCAAGTTGCCTATTTCAATAGAATTACCAACTTTGAGTTATATAAAAGAACTTGAGTTACTTGAGGAGCATCCAATGCAAATCAGACTTGCTCAATTAGTGGAGTTGGAGGAAACTAGGAAGGAAGCTTTCAGGAAGCTGGAAATCCACCATGCATAGATGAAAAAGACCTTTGATAGAAAAGTAGTAACAAGAGTCTTCAACAAAGGTGATTTAGTATTCAAGTGGGATGAGTTAAAGAGCAGACCTGGAAAACATACCAAATTTGATGCCATGTAGGATGGTCCATACATCATTACAGAGAAGAAAGAGCACAATGAATTTCAGCTTTCAAAGTTGGATGGTGAAATACTTCCAATCCCAGTGAATGGGATTCACTTGAAACGGTGTTATTAAGGATCAAATTTGTAGTTGTACATAGTAGATTAGGAGTTTCATTTCATTTTTCTTTCCATAAGTGCTCATAGCACACTATTTTTTCAATTTTGTTTTGTTTTCAATAAGTGTTGTTTCAGCATGTTTTCTTAAATCTGTCCTAAACAGTTTATCATAGTTTGCCTTTAGTTTTGTTTTGTTGCTGAGTTACAAAAGTTTTCAGAGATAAAGAATCAGAAATCTAGCCCCATGCCCAATGGATAAGCTACATATCTGGTCTATGGTGTTTAGCAGGCAAACACTCTATAGAGGTCACCAAATTGTTACCTATTTTTAGCTGCAGCTCAAAACAGGTAGAGCTAAATTGCATTCATCACAAGAAGGTACAAAAAAATTCTGCTTAAGTATTCATTATGTTCCATAATTTGATTAAATTGTGAATTTCAAGTGTTATTATGCAAATGTTTGTAACAAAGGAACTCATAAGTTTGCATAGTAATGTTGTTTTGATTCATGTTGTAAAAATTGAAATCCTGCACAAGCCACGGGAGTAGCCTAATTTGATTTCCATAATAAAATAATAAATACAAGAAAGAAATGTGCACGACACAACTGAAGATAATATAGGCATAAGAGAGAAGGTGATTCATCATTGCCTGGAATAACGAATCATCGCTACACTTAAAGTCTACAGTTGTCGTGTCTCCAAGTTGCAGCAACTCTTAGCTCCAAATGCATCTGCAAGATTGTAAAAAGGTGGTGTTAGAGCAATGAAAAATCACATCCTACCTCATGCCTACATTACCAAAAGAAATGTAATACACACTCAATTAGGCATTCATCAGATGATTTGAAAAAATGAAACTGATATGATCAGAAGGCACAAAGTTAATGGAAGCTTTCAGCTTCAATTTTTTTTGCTAACTTGTTTGTTTAAATGTGCAGATACAAGTATAATCAGATCATTTCAACCAATAGATATTGTTATGAGTGGTGAGAAATGTGGCTCCCACAAGGGTTGAGCCCAACTCATAAACAATGACATAAACAACATAGATTACCATAGGTGCAACAGATTTGAATAAGTAAAAGCAAAATTCAGAAGCCATGTTCATAGCCAAGACTATTATCATCATAAGTGTGGGGAAGCCATCATGTATAACGGTTAAAAAGAAAGGACAACAAGGAAAACTCGCTGTGTTACAAAGTATCACAAACAAAAGGACAATGACAAAGTATGGAGCAAGGTTTCTATAATAAATGACAATATAGTTCCTTTTCAATCACCCTTATTTTTCATGGAATACACTGACAATCAAATAAAGGGTAGTCTTGATGTGTCGATGTTGATAACATAATTATTTGCATGAACTGCAAACAATCAAGACAGCAAAGTACCCTTACAAAGTTCAAGGAAAATTCATGCACATGACTAGTAAAATGAAGACAGCCACATTACAATCTAGCAATGCTTTCATGATGAATATGAATATTTATAAGTTGTCAAACAGAATGTTGTTTTGAACTGAAATGGCAAAAAATATGAGTGGAAAGAAAGATTTTACTGCTGCTTTCAAGAAAAAGATAAACAATGTGATTTCTCTTACATTCAAATGCCTTTAAAAAGAAGTTCCAAGAGCATATAAAATGCATTGGTGGTTAGGGTTTTACCCTTTTTATGTTTCTTTCTTTTTAAACCTCTTTTCATTTTTGTGAGAAAGAAAAAAACAACACAAAAACTCGAGCCTGTTACATTTTTGTTTACAAAGCTTCAACAGATTTTCATGGCAGAAACTTTTGCTTATATACATAGAGGTACAGGAAGAAATCGCAGAAGACGCAATGACAACCTTCAAATTACAATATACACATAAGTTTCATGTAACCCTACTAGGGTTTGACAAAATAAAGAGTAGGAAACTAAACTTCACTACCTTATGCAAGAGTCTGAATGGTGAAAATAAAAGCTTCAAAGTAGAAAATGAAGAAACTCACGGCCTATAAATTCAATGAAGTACCCAGAAAGAGCCATGGATTTTCGTGTTTCTTTCATGAAATGAGGAGGGAAAATAATATATGATTATTATTTTTCCTGAACATATGATTATTATTCTTCCTTTTATTTGAACCATTTTTGAGCTTTCACCAAAAAAAAACAAAGGATGATTAGAGGTCGAAAGCTGAAGGAGAGCTTACCCACAGGCCTGTTTTTGAAATACTATCAAAACTGCCATATTCAAGCTTCCAAAAGCTCCATACAGAGGCATTTATGGTGGCTCCAAATCTCAGAAGAGTTTACAATAGAAAAAATATATGAGTTTGTGCATCAAAACATGGCCATAGATGTGGCCTGAAACTTAGGAAAATGCCCTTCAAATGAAAGAAAAGCCCAAATTTTATGCTAGAGAAGCACTTAATTATTAGATTCCTTCGGGAAAATCTCAAAATAACAATGAACAGGTCGAGCTCCAATCAAACCCTAAGGAACTAGCAAACCATGGCGACGTAGCAGTTCACCAAAAGAAGTAGAGAATGTAAAGAATGATTAGGGTTCAATGCTCTTCTTACCCTAATTTGAGTATTTTGACTTATGTTTTTTGCAAAAACATGAAAATCGTTTCATATCATTGCGCCAAGGTTTTGACTTCTAAGTCAATTAACCTAATCATTGTAAAGGGACCCGTAACTTTGAAGTAATTTTTGGGAATCATAAGGGGCGACAATATTTCCTTTGATCTTATTTGATTTTGAAGACTATCACATAAGAACAAATAAATTGAATGTGATATCATTATATGTTCTAGTGAAGGAGTAGTTATTTGTATATTCCTTGCATGATTTTAAGCAAAGTTAACAACGTAATTAAGTATTAAAGGTAATATCTTATTACTTTAATATTTAATATAAAAGAAGGAAACAATCACATTAAATATTAAAATAATCGTTGATTAATTATCTTTAATATTTAATAAAATGGTTATCCTTTCCAAAATCATGCAAGGAATATAAGTAAAGATGAACTGAAGATCAAGACATGCAAATTTTGAGATCATGAGTTCGAGTTTTGACTTCCAGTCAGGGTGAAGTGAACTCTTCAGTATTCTTCTTTTCATACCACCTTTTAGGGAGCTCTTCAGAGGGTTTTTTGATAGTTTGCATATAGTTTGCATGGAGTTATGACTTGACATGAGTTGTGCATGGATCAGGGATAGTTTGGCCACTTATTTTTGTAGTTATCATCAGTTATGTGACCTCTTTTCATGCATTTACTCTTTTTCTTGTGAATTGCTTTGAGGTGGAGATATTTTAACTGGAGTTAGCTGCACCTTTCTTCTAAGGCTCTTTGCCTTCATTGTATATATGAGAAAGACTTAGTATTTTTTCATCTAGTTCTTATTTTTCATCTCTTCTGGCATACCTTTTTGCAGAGAGAAAGATTTGTAACTCAGCTTTTTACATTAATACAATTTTACAACTTTACAGGTTACTTTAGTTTGTCATTTTGTAGAGTTTTTCCTTCATATTGTTCATTGAGATAGAGTTCACCTTTGCAATTTTAGATGTTTTGTATGTTTGAATGATCTGATGCAAGTCTAATGTGTTTCATTACCGAAACCTTCAGACTTTTGTCTTGTTTTTTCATGCTTATACACAATTGTTGTTTTTCACAGGTCATTAATTGTGCTCAAAACTTGTTCCTTTTCCTATTTGTGAAAACTTAGTTTTCCTTAGAAGAAATGGAATAAATACAGCCTTTTAATGAATTAAGAATGTGTTTAGAGAGCTCAAATTTCCCTATGTTAACAAATTTTTCTGAAGATATAGGTTGTGATTTTTCTGCAAGTTCTACCATCATTAGATGCATCACCATTGAGTTTTACATTTTTCAAGTAGTTGCATGAAATCCTTTCTTACTCTTTTCCCAAATTAAGTTTTATAAGCATTTAATTGATTATCAAAAAGGAACCAACCTAGAATCTAGAGGTATAATTCCATATAGGGTACCCACAACCTGGAATTAGTCCAATGTTACACAGGATTGCAGAGCTTTTTAGCCCTGCATGTGGGTGCAAATCCATGTGATAACAATACCACCTAGAATAACAACCACAACAAAATACAACTCATCCAAGCTAACCTCATACCTTAAACTAGGGTATACCAAACATAGATAGAACTTCATTCCATCAACATACCAACCCAAAATCTAAAATCAATTTTATGTATTTCCATACTCCTATCTCAATACAACATATTAATGAACAAATGATCACAGACAAGTCCAACTAACAAAGTCTACATAAACACTAAGATAATTTTGTGGATATAGATATTCCACATCCGAGTCATCCCACTACAACCTGCATAACTCATAGATCCAAATCTAATAAAACATGAAAACTCATCATCACATCAGTAACCAGCAAACCAAGATATCATAGAGGATAACCAAACATATATCCAAAAACTCCCACTGCATGAGTAATGTCAAATATGAAAAAATATCAAGGCATACCAAGTCTACCTATAGTACTTCACATAGAGGATGTGGTTGATTCCTCTATTACATAGTGTGAAGGAAATATACAATGATATGCAAATCCTGCAAACAAAATGTTGCAATACTTCTTTCACCAATAGTATCCATAGCTCTCCCAAGTTCTTCACACTCAACCATGTGAATACAAACATCCACAAAGAATACCATGACCAAAGAGAGAACCTGTAAATCAAACCATATCCTTTTTCCACACTAACATGCACCAAGTTGTTTAATGTAAGATATCCTTCACCATTCCCATACTAAAAGGATATCATAATCTAACATTCAAATCAAATGAAAACATGTCAACAACATATGTAAACCTCTCATACCAAAGGTGGATCAAACCAACCAATCATTCCCACAACAAAGGGAATATTCCCAAAGCCACAAACCATTTCTTGTACCTCTCCAAAGAAGTCCTCAGAACTAGAATCATAGCTCAACACCAATAAATGACAATATTCTCTTCAAGTCCATAATGGATTCACATCCTTAACCAAGTGTAGGTTCCTTGGCCTTTTTGTTGAGATCCTCATCAAAGACTAACCATCTCAACATACGATCCCATAAATAAGAGATATCTTAGCCTCTCCCAAGTCTCTCTAGTCTCCATGAGCATCCACCAATCAATCCATTCCAACTTCAAATGCAACCCTGGAAAATCATGAAGCTCCAAGCAAATAATTAATACTCAAAATCAAAGAGAACCAACAAGAACAATGTCAAAATTCCAACTATAGAATTAGGAACATATCATGACATCATGATCTAACATCCCCTCCTAGGAGATCACATGAAAATAACCATCCATCATCAAATGATGAATCAACGTCACTATCAAATCTCTCTTTGAATTGTATAACCAAGCTCTTTAGGAATCATGATAACCATCTCCTAATTGAAGATCCTCCATGGCCCCAACATAATCAAAGAACTCAACACCATGGGCTCCCAAAAGGTAAAGTACAACCACAATCTCCAAATCAAGAAAATACCACTACTACACATCCTTTATCAATAGAACCAAAGATGTCATTAAACACTCACTGGAATTTGAAAGCAAAATCCAAGAGCTCCTTATGACACCAACAAACATTGTAAAAGACCATCCATCTTATAATCAAAGATTATCCATGGCTCACTATACACTGCAACAACAGCTTAGAACCAAAATTTGGAAACAAAGAAGATAAAAGATATTATGTAACTACATAAAGCTCCCACTAAAAGCAATATCAAGTTATACATGGCATCATGACCAATATCATTACCAACACTCTACTGAAAGTGAACAAAGCTTCTCATGCACCATAAACTACTGCACTATAGATTCAAATGAACTATATCAAGTACTCCCAATAATCATCTCTCACTGCAATAAGCATACCAATATAATAATTGTGACTAAGAATATGGTCTAGCAAACAGAATCCACATCAAATAATTTTACAAGATCTACACATATGCAACATTTCAAATGAGAAATACATAATCAATGCTCCAATCTCAAATAACTAAAAAATATGTTCAACCCCACATTAGTATCATGCAAAATGGAGATATTCAAGTATAACATGTGGATTTCCAAGAATCAAACACCAAAACCAACGCTAGATCTTATTTTCAAAACAAACCCACATGGGAGTAACCATAGATCAAAAAGAATCATCCAAGCAACCATACAAACTTGTAATTATCTTCATCCAAAATAGCCTGAATATAGCCTCATCACAAATCTATATATCACATATTTTAGTTAATATACAAAACCATCTCTGTAAATCTAAAATCCATTTAACCACCCAGACATTCACATTAGACATGTCATATGAATAATGGAATAAGCACAGATCTACAAACCCACAACTGAAAACAAGAGTAAATTGTAACCCAATAAGGAAAACCAAGTTGTCCAGTAGCTTATAATATATGAAACATGTCAACTCCATAACTCACAAAGAGATTGGTGGTTTATCTTCTAATGCTTTCATGTATCCAAGGGATAAAACCATTAAGCCAACATAAGCACTCCATTCTATAGTCCAAATCGAGGGTGTTTCTCCATGTGACCAGGATGTCTCTACCCATCCAATATGAACACATTATCACGGCACCTGACCACAAGGTAAAGGAACAAAACCACCAAAAAAGAGGATACACATATTATCAAACTAGAGCTCTAAGTTACCAAAACATAACCAACTCCATAAAGATCCATAATCATGAGCTTTCAATGCCCAACATAGCTAACATTGACAATATTCGTGGCTTCCAATCTCACAAATTTGAGAGCATAATTCTATTTGATCTAGATTTTAGATTTTTTCTTGAGATCATGATTTGATACATGGGTGATTTTGTCTTGAGAGCATAATTCTATTTGATCTAGATTTTAGAATTCACTACTATATAATAGTGTGAAAGGGAAAAATCAAAAAGATGGAAATGCAGCAATGAAAACAAATGAATTAAATAAAAATAAGATAAATACCAACCTACTCATGAAATGTGATTGTAAATCCATGGATTCAATAAACAATGTTAGCATAAACGAGAGCATAAACGAATTCAAAAAATTACAATTTTACCATCTCATGTCAGAGTGTATTCGTATTGATAATGGATGTTGGAGTGTTGGATCAATACGAAGCCTCCTTTGTTGTTGAAATATTCAAAAGTAGTAGTAATGGTGATCTTGAATGCAAGGGTGTGCTCAATAATCAATTGGACATGACCTCTCCACAAATTCTCCAGATTATTCGATCATTTTTTAGAAGGAAGAAGGTTGTTTTATAGATTTTCAATTTTTTGATGAACGATCGAGATTCAACAATGAAAGATCATGATCAACAGTTGAGAACTATTGAGAGGAAATAGATTGATCACTTAAATCCTCTGATTGATCCAATTAAGGATTTTAATTGAATAATCAATGGGATTAGATTAAATGATTCGTTGATTTGAAGAAATCAGATTGAGTGTTTAGTGGGATTGAAGAAGTCAGGTTGAGTTAGAAAATAGATTAAAAAATCAGTGGTCATGATTTATTCAATCAGGATATGTGAGGATGTATTTAATTAATTTAATAATTAATTAATGTTTGAGAGGAACGTGCAAGTTGCATTTGACTTTAACAAATAAAGATACATTTATTTGTTGATTGATTTTAAATGATTAATTTAATTATTCAAATTTAGAGAAGGGAAAGTGGCTTAATAAAATAATTAATGATAACTATTTAATTAATTTAGATGAATAAGTAGTGTTAGTGACATAATTAAATAACTTGTGTTTATTTAATTAATCAGGAGGAATAAGATTAAATTATATGATGACAGTGAATTAATTAAACAATTCGAGATTATTTAATTAATGGAGGAAAATATGGTTAATGATGCAAATGATGTTGCTAATGGAAAAATGCAGTTTAGGATATGTGTGTAATGGTGTGAATTTGTACCCCTTGCAAATTCCACATTTACATACCTCCTACCTTAGACAATTAAGTTTGATAATGCAATTCCACACTATTCACCCATTTTCCATCCACTTGGCGGCCAATTTTCATGTCAGTGGGGGATATTTTATCTGGGACGCTAGTGTGATGCGCAAACGTCTACACGGTGCATTGTCGTCCTAACAAGATTCCCGCCTCTGGAATCTACATAGGCATTACACTCCATTGGACACGAAGTGTAATGTCTCCTACCCTTCAGACCGACTTTGAATGGCTCTTTTTCCTCCATTGTTGCCTTCAAATTGCTACCTCATTCATTCAACTCATATTCTTGGCATTCCACTTGATCATTCTCACTTCTACACACTCACTTTCAGCATTTTCAAGTTCCATCACCTCCATTGAAGCTACAAGTTGGTATTTTGTTGACTCACTCTCCTCATTGTTGCGGCAATGTCGATATTTGATAGCTTGCAAGCTCACTCCTCCCGTTTTCCTTGAGCGCACGTGGTTGAAGGTAATATCACTCTATTTTCCTTTTCTCTTACATTATCATTTTAATATTGTAGCATATTGTTGTTCAACATATTGCTTGGTATTGTTATTTCAATATCTTTCTTTATCACATTTCTCCAATCATTGTTATATTGGTTGTCTGTGGAGGTGGAAACACCAAGCGAGGGACTAACTGCGGTAGTCCTCTAAACACAGCCCCAACATTTTCCTGTACTTGTGTGTGTAGGTTGTTCATCGAGTGGAGACTTTGAATATATCAACTTGTGGGTAGGAAGGTACGCTTCCTTACCATCATTTGTCATTTTGCACTTGGATACATCATAGTTCTTCTCTTGATCATTTTTTTAGGTATATTTTTGTTTATGTCATCACATCAAACCATATATGTTAGGATGTTAGTAAGTTTCTCTTGATTTTTGAATATACGCTTTTTGTTCATACGGATGCTAATGCCCCACTGAGATGCTAGTGCATTGCGCTATCATCGGTATCCCACGTTGTAGTCTTTGGGCAGTAAGCTACCTAAGTTACAACCCAGACTCTCAAAACTTGCTCACTTAACTTCCTAGAACATTTGGGCTTGTTAAAGGACAACAGCAATCTAGTTGTTCTTCCTTTTAGCCTTTAAACCTTAAACTCTCTCGAAACAATCCCTTTACTTGAGGTAGATCAGGGCAACCTATTGTTCTAGACCCTCCCATGACCTGGGGTCCTGAGCAGTCGATCCCCCTCCTCTACATTTTGGTAAACTCAACGTGAACTATTTTGGTTTTGTTTCATAGTGTTGAAGGAACCTTCTCTTGTGTTCTAGGTGTGTTGTAGGTCTATGCGTTGTAGGGTACCTAGCCTTGCAATCCAACCTACAAACCCTAGCGACGTAGTTAGAAGAATCCCTAAACATTGTGAAACAAACTTTAAAATAGGTCACTATCTGATTATTAAACCTTTGGGGTCTTCTAAGAAAGTCATTTTTGGCGTACGTAGAAGATGGCTTCTTTCATGCATCTTCCCATCCCTTTCGTGCAACCTACGATTGGGTCTCCTGCTATAACCTTTACATATCAGGACATACCTATGAATGCTAATAGAGAACCCTCTCTTCTGTACATTCTCACTCGTATCAATTGGAATATCATGACTAGTGTTCTAGTTGATCCTACGTGTCGAGTTAGTGTTATTATAGAGGAGATTATGCTAATAAAAATTTTACATAAGGATGGGTACAATGAATCTAAGAGCACGATACGTACGCATGATGGGATTTTTGTCCCTTCCATTGATTCCATCACCCTTTCAGTCTTGGTTGGGCACAGGATTGTGAATTCCCTTTTCGATATTATCTTGGAGTCTAACTTGTTTAGAGTGAATCTAGGCATTCCTTGGCTAGTTTCCATGAACGTGGTCCCTTCGGTGATCCATAAATGTTTGAAATTCTCCCATGAGGGCTTTGTGCATGTTGTGCATGACACTGAGTACAAACCCCTGGTCTTGTGTGGGGCCTATTCATTAGATCACTTATGGTTTGTCCTTATTGGTCTGCTTCCTCCGAGGACGAGCCTATTGTATCAAAGTTACGTAAAATACAAGAATGGGGGAATACCACCGAAAGTGACTTGTCCTCCTTCCCCTTATGCTATTTTGGTTAAGGCTTCTATGATCACGCAATAGTAGGTTGCCTCTTCCTCATAAAAGGGGAAGGGGAAGTCTACTCGTCCTCAGGAGCCTTCTTCCTCCTCTGCAATTTCACCTACTTCTGCCTCTCATCCTGCTACAGCACCTTCGATTTTTGCCTTCATGTGTCTCATGGGGAGTATGATGGTGCCCACTTGGTAGAAGGCCAAGTGTTAGGTAAGATGCTACAGCACCTTTGATTTTTGAACTTCATGTCGTACCCACAGTACCTCGACATGTCACATATGGGAAGAGGAAGGGTCCCTGTGGAGTCGCCTCTATGTCTTGGCCTTCGCGACCTCGTACTACTCTTGCCCCTAAGATAGTGAGTGGGAAGAGGCCCGCAGTCGAGGCGCTTGAGTCTGCTTCTTCGCCAATTGTTTCCTATGTTCTTACATCTCTTCCTCCTATTTTTTTCTAGGAGTCACTCCCTTCACTGGCAATGGTTGTGATGGACACTCCCATGGTAGAACAAGATCCTTCTATTCCCCCTCAAGTTGCAGCTTCCAGCTCCCGAAGCTAAATGAACCACCTTGCACGTGAGCGTAAGCATCGAAGGAAGGATCTGGCCGTTGAGCAAGTTGCTTTGCAAAAGGAGGAAGGGGAGCTGATAGCTCCTATTTTGGTGTCTCATGTTGTTCCCTCCTCTTTCGCCCCTTTTTCTTTGGATCTCGTTGCCTCGATCTTGCTTTGGGCTCCCCCAACGAACATGGATGACCCTCACCCTAAAAGGGTGCAAGTGTTCATCACTCCCTCAATTGAGCCTCCTCTCCTGATCTCCCTTCTGAACATCCTGCCTTTTCTTAAGCCCATGGATATGTCAAACACATCGGTATTATTTATTGCAGTTTTCTCCTCTTCCTCACCTTATGCTTCCTCTATGGGGATTGCTTCTAATGGGGGTCAAAAGAAGGGATCACCTTCTTTGAAAGTTGTTTTTACTTTGGCTTGTGTTGTCCTACTGACAGAGGCTACCTCGGCGTCCCCCGAGTTTTTCACTGCCCCCAAGTCTTTCAATGAGGTCGGTAGTGGATCTTGGGCACCTCCTTTGCCCGTTTAGTTGACACATGGCACTCCCGTCAAGTGCATGTTCAACTTGATGGATAATATCTTGGCTCTATCAGTGATTTTTGCAAAATTAATGACGTTTACCTCATAGGAGTTGAGCGAAGAATACCTCGAGGGGCCCTCTTCCTTGGCTCTTGTCGCAGGAGAGTCAAAGGGTGCTCTCCTTGCTATCCCGCCCTTGTAGGATCATCTGCCCTCTTCATATAATGATCTAGATTGGGAGTACAATGGTTGATGAGGACGAGGAGGCCACATCTTTATCTGTAGATTAGATTTGTGTGTGTGTTGTGTTTCCCCCATGCTTGTTTTATGTGTTCCTTGAGGACCCTTGCCACCCTTGTAGGTGCTTGGATATAGGAGTGTTTTGTGTCGTAAACTTCTTCTATTTGTTACATCATTCTTCTATTTGTTGTGTCTTGATTTTTTGACAATTGGGGACAATGCAAAGTGTTGGGGGTATTTAGGCCTCCCTTCCATGTTGACCCCTTTTTTTATTTTTTTTTGTTTTCACATACCCTTCTTCATGATCTGATATAGTAGGGGATTGATGACAGTTCATATATATTATTATATTATATTTATCTATCTATATCTATGAGCAATTTTGACCCTAAAATATTAGATCCCCATGTCTCTTGATTTCTTCGTCTTTGCTTATGTTTTGTTTTCATCTTTATCTCTTATTTGCATGCTTTGTGATGTTGTGGTGCCTATGTGTTGTCCCTCACGTGTGCAGCAGCATTTTCATGATTACATCCTGCCATGTATTGCGGGCCACAACATCACTTTCTTATCTCTCCTTAGGATGTCACGTTCCTTTGTGTTTAGCATGCACCATCCTAAGGGGGAGCTACCATACTACTTCAATTTTCAAAAAAGGTGTATTCGGTGGCCAACGAATCCCTCACTGAAAATCCCTTATTTTTCAAAAACAGTATTCTTCAACAAGGAACCCTAGCAGAATTTTTCTTTCAAAACGAATTCATAGAGAAAGAATCTAAAAAATTTCCTTCAAGAAGGGAGTACTTTTTCTGATGAAGTCTGAAAACTTGCCCTTGTGAGGGAGTATTCTTCCTTTCAAATTCCTTGATCAAAGAGATCTTTCATAAGGATTCCTTCATACTAGAATCGTTTGCAAAAAATATCATCGCCTTTCAAACAAAATGTCCCTTGAGCGGAGCCCTTTCTTTTGAAGGGTTCCCGAGGGACCCCTTTGAAAGCTTCTCCTTCGATTGTTGATTGTTTGTATGACTGTTTGTCTGTCTATCCCCATGGCTTTTTTCTATCTAACATGTTTTGTCTGCGGATTAACATGTTGCTTTGTCCTAGGACCGAGCACTTGTGAAGCTGCTTTTTCAATCAAGCTTGGAGGACCGAGCACCTCGAGCTTGTCTTGCAAGACTAAGCACCTATAAGGGCCTATCAGACTCTGCAAAGCCTTTCACATCTAGCCTCCCTCAGGACTGAGCACCTGGGGCGCCTCCTCTATAGGACCGAGTACCTGCAGAGCCTTTTATTCACCTTATGTAGGTTTGAGGACCTGCAACGCATTTGTTCAACCTTCCTTAGGACCGAGTACTTATGGAGTCATCTCCTCTTCTTGTGCATTCGTGTGTGTCAGATTGCGGTCTACTTCCTCGACAGTTCAGGTATGCATTTCTCAACTTTCACTCTACTTTATCGTGCATTCACTAACACTTATGCTCGCTAAAGTGGGGGCAAAATGTAATGGTATGAATTTGCACCCCTTGCAAATTCCACATTTACATACCTCCTACCTTGAACAATTAAGTCTAATAATGCAATTCCACACTATTCACCCATTTTCCATCCACTTGGTGGCCTATTTTCATGTCGGTGGGGGATATTTTGTCTGGGACGCTAGAGCGGTGAGCTGTCATCCTGACAGGATTCCTGCCTCTAGAATCTGTAGAGGCATTACACTCCTCCATTGGACGTGAAGTGTAACATCTCCTGCCCTTCGGACCAGCTTTGAATAGCTCTTTTGCCTCGATTGTTGCCTTCAAATTGCTACCTCATTCGTCCAACTCATCTTCTTGGCATTCCACTTGATCATTCTCACTTCTACACACTCACTTTCAGCATTTTCAAGTTCTATCACCTCCATTGAAGCTACAAGTTGGTATTTTGTTGAATCACTCTCTTTGTTGCAGCAATGTCAATCTTTGATAGCTTGCGAGCTCACTCCTCCCATTTGCCTTGAGCACACATAGTTGAAGATGATATCACTCCATTTTCCTTTTCTCTTGCATTATCGTTTTAATATTGTAGCATATTGTTGTTCAACGTATTGCATGTTATTATTATTTCAATATCTTTCTTTATCACATTTCTCCAATCATTGCTATATTGGATGTTTGTGTAGGTGGAAACACCATAGCAGGGGACTGACTGCGGCAATCCTCTAAACACAGCCCCAACATTTTCCCATTCTTATGTGCGTAGGTTGTTCATCGAGTGAAGATGTTGAAGATATCAACTCGTGGGTAGGAAGGTGCACTTTCTTTACCCTCCTTTGTCATTTTGCAATTAGATTAGTCATAGTATTTCTCTTGATCATTTTGTTATTTAGGTATTTTATGTTTTTGTCATCACATCAAACCATATCTATTAGGTTAGTAAGTTTCTCTTGATTTTCAACTGTACTTTACGCTTTTTGTCCATACAAACGCCAACACCCCATTGAGACGCCAGTGCACCGCATTGTCGTTCATGTCTTGCGTTGTAGTCCTCTGGCAGTAAGATGCTTAAGTTGCAGACCGGACTCTGGAAACTTGCTCACCTAACTTCCTGAAACATTCGAACTTGTTAAAGGATAGTAGCAACCTGGTTGTTCTTCCTTTCAGCCTTTAAACCTTAAACTCCCTCAAAACAATCCCTTTAGCTTGAGGTAGATTAGGGCAGCCTATTGTTCTAGACCCTCCCGTGACCTAGGGTCCTGACCAATTGATCCCCCTCCTCTACAATGTGATATGCGTAAGTCATTTTTACATGTCTACAAATAGGTTTGGCATACACACACTTGCTTAATGTTTATTTGCTCAAGGAAAAATTTGTGGTGCTAAGAAGCATTGTTAAATCTTACTTTAACAATGTGGCATAGTGATCAACTTTCTTGTTAGCAATTAGGACCCAAAAATGATTCAATAATGATAAACAACATATAAACATATAGTTAGAAGATGTAGACAAAACAATCAATAGTTGAAACATGCAAGTGTTAGCGAGAGATTTATGAATGTGTTGTATTTGATCAAATGATCTCCAATGATCCATTTAATCATTAAAATGGCCAACTCTAAACACAATTTGAAAACTTAGGTACACTAACCAATAAGAATGGGGAATTGTAAAATTTGAATTTAAAACTAGAAAGATGGAAGTGTAGTCCAAATTCATGATCTAATTAAGGATGTCCAATACTTTAAAAAAATCAAGATCAACAAATACACTAAAAAAAATTATTAAATATTAATACTTTATATTAAATATCCTCACAAAATAATATAAAATAAACTTTAAAATATAAAAAAGAACATTTTCTCTCTACAAATATCACAAATGATATCTAAAATTCTGCCCTTGAGTAAAAATAACTAGTAACTTTAAAGTTTTATTAAAAAGATATTTAGAGAGAGTGGGGCTGATGCTATATTTGAAGCCACCCTGCTTTTGAGTAAATTACATCCGATCGACTCATGCAAAGGTTCAAACAAACTAAACCAGAATTTAACTTTTAAAAAAAAAGGAAAAACCCATTTATAGAAAAAACTAAATAAATAATCTTTCTACACCAACATGTGTTAAAGGGTTGAGTAGACATATAGTCACATCCAATCACTTTCTCCCAATTACCGTGAACCGGAATCCTTCGTTGAATACCGGAAAACTTCTCCAAACAGTCTATAAAAGGCCAAATAAAAATTAAAAAAAGCCTAGGCCGACAAACCCTATCCTAATTATCCAAAACCGAAAAATGACGTTAAGAATCCTTCCCAAAAGAGACTTGCCGTTGACGGCCCGATAAAGAACAAAGATTAAAATACCCAACACGCAATCATTTTTCAATTTAAATTTTACCTTTATGGTCGAACACTTGAATTACACGATTTTAAACGATGCAGGCGCATAATAAATTCCTTCATACTTCAACCAGTAGATAAATTAAAGCTGAAGTGAATTTCAAGAATCCAATGCCTTAATCCTTACTTCAAATAAAGCTTCCACAAATAAATTAATCTTTTCTTAAAAAATTGAAAATCCTATAGGGAAAAAAAATATTATAAAGGGAACACTGAAAAATGCTCATTAGTTTTGGGAAGCAAATTTATAAAGTTTAGTAAAAATACTTGCATTGACAAATAAGCCCAGACCCCACAAAGGTGCCGAGTTCGAGTTTCACGGGCTTCTACAAATATATATATATATACAAACTCGCACGGCACAAACACAACATCCTACAAGCAACCAGATTTCCTGGAATACAATGAATCTTCCAACCCATTTTTCTCATTCCAGCTTGCAATTTATCAGATTTCCAAGAGTTAACTAAAAATCAACTACTTGGAAGTCTTTTCAGATTTGAGTTTCCCACCCCTGTACTTGTAAGTGTGATAAAAAAGTAGTGTCTGTCCAGCTGGGCAGTGACAGGGAAAATCATTGCATCAACTTCTAAAAATGTCCGTCCGCACAGTACCAACTACCAATGGAACCTTCATTACCAAGGTGTGAATAAATGCCAATTTCAAGGCTTCGAAGACCAGAAAGTCAACTTATGCAATTTCCTATTCAGTGGGAACGCATTTTAAATTTAACAAGCTTAATGAACGATTTTAAAATTCATGTCTCCGTATCGCAGAACAGAATAAAGGATTTGAAACCAAAAAAATGTAAAAACCCCGCCGTTGCCAAATTTGTAATTTGCCTGTACAGTCTTAAAAGTATTAAATTTACACACCAAATAACAGAGCCATGAAATGATGGAATAAGAAATTATAATATCCAAACAGTCAAGGAACAAAGAACCACAATACCATGAAAGGATGAGAAACCGTGAATAAATTCATACAAATCTGAAATACAGTACAATACAATTTCTTTTCAAAGTCACGGCGTTCTAAGGTCGACTATCCTAACCGCCACTTTGAAATACAAATTGATCTTCCAGATGGAATTACAGAGTAAAAAGTTAGCAAACAAGTAATGAGAATCCAGCCCTAAAACTAGTGAGGGTCAATGTAACGAATTTCTGAGTAAATGGTGGTGTTCACAAACACCATTAAATGTGTGAGGAAGAAAAAAACATTGCTTTTCCTTCTCTCACTTCTTAGCCTTTTTGGCAGGGGGTCCTCTTTTGGGAGTCTTTCGGGCAGGGGTCGCAGCTTTCTTGGGAGTGGCGGCCTTCTTTGGAGTGGCGGCCTTCTTTGGGGTCACGGGCTTCTTAGCAGGGGTCTTCGCCTTCTTCGGCGTCGCCGCCTTTTTAGCGGGGGTTGCAGCAGGCTTCTTTGGCGTGGGGGCAGGAGTTATAGGCTTCTCCACTTTGGGAACCTTTGGAGCAGGCTTCACAGCCTTCTTAGCAGACGCCTTTTTAGCGGCAGGTTTGGCGGCGGGCTTCTTCGCGGCCACCTTCTTTGCAGCAGGCTTAGGCTTAGCCGCAGCTTTAGCGGCCGGCTTAGCAGGAGCCTTCGCCTTTGGCTTGGGCTTGGCTGCCGTAGCAGCCGGTGCTGCGGCCTTAACCTTGGGCTTGGCTACCGCCTTGGCCGGTTTCTTCTTCTCTCCTTCTGCCTTCTTTGGCTTGGGGGCAGCGGACTTTTTAGCTGCTTTGACAGCAGCGGACTTCAAACCTTCAGACAATTTGTAGGACCGCTTCAGCTGAACGAGCTTGCCAGATTTGGTGAACTTCCGCAACTGAACCAGAAGAATCTTGCCATAGTTAGCAGGGAGATCCTTCTTGTATTTCTCACCGATGAACTTGGCGATGGCCGACTGGCTTGAACCTGTCCTCTCCTTCAGTGTAACAATTGCCTCTGTAATCATCTGAGAACAGACAAAAACCACAACTATTTTAGTCCAATGCTTTAAATAGATAAAACTGAAGTATAGTGAAACCCTAGGAAATATTTTTCACAATTGTAAAACCTATTTGAAACAAAATGGAGAAGATTTTTCACACCGTTATGTAGGAGGGATGTGCAGGTGGGGCCTTAGCGGCCTTGGGAGCCTTAGCCTTCTTAGCGACCTTAGTTGCGGGAGTTGCCATTGCAGAAATTTTTTCCTTCGCAAACAGATAGACTCGAACCTTCGACGCCTAGGACGTTTTCAAACTATGCGCGAAAATTTTCAAATATGGCACATACACAGTGAGTATACGCCACTATATAGGATAGAAACACAATGAATATACTTCGGCCCCAAAATGAAGAAACTGCTTTGATTCGTTGTGTGCAGTAGAGGTGAGGAAATGAGGACTAAGTAGCCACCAGGCGTGGGGTTTGCGGGGCCCATTCACTCCAGATCGACGGCTGGGATTTAATCAATTGTGTTGATCCGACGGTGTGTTGTTATTTTTCATGTTTTGCCACGGATTGAGTATAACTAGAGTCGTTATCTTGGAGCCGTTAGATTGCGGCTTATCAACGGCCGGCGGTGTTTTATTTCGTTCTCTTTTTTATTCGGGATAGGAAAAGTGTTTTTATATTTTTTTTTGGTTTTATTTTGTGTTTTCCATTAATCTTGTAAGCCAAATATCTTTGCCATGTATGGTCTGATTTTTCTTCTTGTTCCTTTTTTAGAGACCTTTAGATCTTCTTATGATGCCCATTTGCTTTTTTGGTGGGATGTAAAGTTTTTTTTTATATAAAAGGATGTTAAACTTAAGGGCTTAATTAGAGTTTATGGGTTTGTTTATATGCCTATTATAGTGATCATATTGTCTATGTTTAGGTGTGTTTGTTATTATGACATCTATTTTATATAATTTTGGTTTAATATTTTGAGGAGGAGAGGAATTTTGAACTATTATTAGTCAGTATATTGACATATATGTGTTTGTTTTATACTTTGTAAAGTGGGATGTTGAACATTCAATTGTGGAGATTATAAGGTTGAATAAGAGTTGTGTTGAATTTTGAAATCATCTTATATGCATTATGTGGATGTATCTACGTGAATTACAAGCAACCAAAAAATAATTAGAAGGATATTTTTCATATGTATTTTACGTTTTGTTTATGCAATCAAAGGTTTTAGTCATATGTTGGTTAGTTGGCATAATGGCATAAATATGTGTTTTGTATTCATGTAAAGTAGGATGTTGAACATTTGATTATGGAGCGTGTGTTAAGTTATAGGTTGAGGCGAGACCCATCTAGATTTTGAAATCATTTTATATGTATCACATGGAATTTCAAGAAGCAAACACAAGTTCTCCTCGTTCACAAGTTCACATCAAGTTCTTGGATTCCTTTATAGGCTCAACCTCAAATATCCCTCCCTTAGCCTTCTTATGCATCTAATAGCAATATAGGGAGGCAATCAATTCACCTTCCCAATACAAGAGATTCCAAACCACCTTTCTTCCCACAAACTCAATCTAGGCTTGTTTTCAACATTTCACCTAGTCTCCCTAGTAGGTCTGCAAACCTATTTTCTCCACCTTAACTTTCAGATTTTCTTAACCCCTACAACCAATAACCATTTCAGGCACCCATTTAAGCATTCTTTCACATAGATCAAAATCTCATAAGACTTCTTTGGACTAACCCACTCAAAGCAAGCAAATTACGTTGTCCACAAGGCCAATTAGGCCAAATTAACAAAGCAACCCCCTTTGAAACAATCAACAAAGCCCAAAATTCAATGGGGAAACACTCACCAGGTAACAAAACCCCTAATTTTCCAACTTGTCCTCAAAAACTCACTTTCCAAGACTCCATTCCACAAAACCCTCTTTTTTCACAATTTAGGCGAGGGTTTATTGAAAAACCCACTTGCAGAATCCACCAAACCGGCCCAATGCTTTCAACACCTTTAAAAAAAATTGCAAAAACTTAAGAATACATAAAAAAATTCTACCCTCGGGGAATTCTCACTTTTCCCCTCTCTAACCTCTCTTTTTCACTCAAAAACACACAAAATGCCATCTAGGGCATCAACAAAAACCATCATTCAGACCTCCCCTACACATAATACTTTGAAAACATGTTTTATAACCCTAATTAATCCTTTCCACT
This sequence comes from Sequoia sempervirens, assembly GCA_007258455.2. Classification (NCBI taxonomy): domain Eukaryota; kingdom Viridiplantae; phylum Streptophyta; class Pinopsida; order Cupressales; family Cupressaceae; genus Sequoia; species Sequoia sempervirens. The sequence goes on along the minus strand of VDFB02000017.1, from coordinate 263,962,929 downwards.
AAGTTATAGGAGAATACAGTGGGTGGAAGGCTTAAAATGATATTTTAATGCACTCAAAACCCTTAAAGCAGTGTATTTAGACTGATACTCAGTAACTTGCTTCTAAAATGCACAAATTCAAATGAAATCCAACCAAACCAAATCTAGAATGATGTTAGGCCTACTTCCCACTAGATTCAGTCCATAAGAGAGCAAAATCACCCCGTACGGAACCGTACAATTCAAGGAAACATCAGAAATTCTGGAAAAAGATAGAATTTGCAAGGAAATAAGAAGTTTTTATTGATTAACTTTCAAATACAGAACCTCCAACCTCAACCTCAAACCATGTGAGGTCTTTTTAAACACAAAAGACACCAACTAACCTTCCCCAACCGACTTCAACCACCAAAGAACCCTCTTACAAAAACTAACTGTTAACATTCAAATTTGTTGCAATTTTGCAACTTACAAATTTGACAACTTTTCCATTTTAACACTTTATTGCACTACAAACTCTCTAATCCCCCAAATGACACAAAAGGACTCCTAAAACAATAAAATGGCCTTGACATGGCCTTATTACATTGAAATGACCCAATTTAATAAAACTCAAACTATGGACCTTCTAACTTCTTTGTCATGAACTTGGTGCACCTGCACCAACATCCCATACTTATTTTTTCCCTTCTCTTCCCTTATGATGTTCCTTCCAACATATCCATCATTATGCTCACATTCCTTCTATAATTGATCCTTATCTTACTACCTTGGCTTTCTACCCTATCTCTATCTAGTAGCCCTTACTATTTTTATACCTTCTCATGTTACCTATTAGTTGATTTTGAGTCCTTTGCCTTCCACAACTCGTGTACTTCTTTTATTGTGTATATGCCTTCTTTGTACGGCTCCACTCTCCCTCCCTTGCCTTCCCCATATTTTCCTTAGTCTTCTAGCTCTATCATGCCATGTGTTATGCATGATTTGAGGCCCATGCAACAAAAGCTCAACTATTTTCCAACTAATTATCAAGAGGTTACTATGTATTTACAATGCAATCCCCTCTTAATTGATATTCTTTGTCACCCTATCCCTCCTACATCTTTTTCCCCTCACATTGTGACATATGATACTAAAGGGGATCTAACAAAATATGCAATCATCCACTATTTATGATGATTATATATTAGTTAATCTCTTTCTTAGGACATTATAGGACCATGTGCTTGAGTGATTATATTCCATTCCTCGTAACTATCCACGATCTTTCACTTAGCTTGCTCAAGCTTTTCTGAGCCACTTTCAAGTTAAAATTGGCTTGAATGTTACTTTCATAGATATACTCAATTGCAATCAAGCCCATGTAGAACAGGTGAATGATTTTATTGTTCACTTTCAATTTATCTTTGTGAAAATACATTTTCATTTGTCTAACATTAAAATATAATGCATCTTTGTGGAGACATACTACCATTGATTCAAGATAAAGCATTTTTCAATGATATACCAATTTATTAAATCCACGTGTTATCCTAAGAGTTTGTGAAACCAAACAAGAAAAGGTAAATTTATTGCCTTGTGATCTCTCCACTTCTTCTATTCTTCCTATTACCTCTATTTCTACTTATAATAATTTCCCTCCTGAGTTCCCATAAGTACCCTTCAATAACAATAGGTCTAATACTAACTTCTCAAAGACAAAATAAAGTGTATCATTAATTACGTTGAGTTGTCTCCATATTCCTTTGCTTCAAATGTTATTTCTTTCAAGACTCATTCCAACCATCACTTTACTAAACCGGTTGACTCACTCTTATCAATTATGAATCAGTTATTAATAACCAATATCCTTACACTAAACCTATTGTTTGATCTAAATAAATTTCTCTTTCTCTACCTTAGGGATGTGAATCAAAGGTATTCTACTAGTGTCAGTATATGCCTAGTCATGACATTGAGAATTGTATTAGTTTATGACACAAGGTACAAGATTTTATAGATTCTAATGTTATATATATGAAGGAACACAATGATTAACAAAATAAATTTGTAGCTCCTCGCAACCAAAGCCTACAAATATTTGGGAGGAGCTACAGATTTATTTGATTTTGTTCCCTCAACATAATTAGGTGAATAAATGTGCCTAAATTTTTTTCTCTCCTTTGTTCTTGTGAGGATCTTTCTTCTAGGTTTCTTTATTGTGCTTCTCCTACATAGTTTCATATGTTATATTTTGATGATCTTGTTGGTGCCTTAATGTATGGATTTCTTTTATTACTTCTTTGCTTATAATATCTCCTTTTGAGATTCCCATGAATGAATATCACAAGTTGAACTCTATATTGAATCTATAGTTATATACCATATCAATTGTGGGGTTCTTTTGGACACTTTCATTGATGTACTAAGGTGTGTTATTCTTCCCATAAATTATAGTTTGAAGGATCTAGATATTTCATGCCCTACCATACCTCCTTTAGATCAATTTAGTGTTCACTCCTAACATCCTTTAATCCATACCTTTATATATTTTTCAATGTCTTAAATATATCCATGATGATGAGATGATCATAATCCCCATCACCAGTATCATTCTCTATCATATCTTGTGAACTTTTCTATTGATTCTTTTGTTCCCAAGCGTGTGATTCCTCCTTGTAATATCATGATAGGTTTTTTTAGTCTGTATGAATGTTATAGGGACCAAAAGGCCCGTATTATTGTAAATAATCATGACCACATATTCCTCCTCTAATCATGCTATTCTCAACAAAATTGGTTGTGAAGGCTTTGACATATGTTCTCCTATACCCTATATACCTAACCCCTCGGTGTGTCTCCATCCTATGCTTAATCCCATTACTTATCCTCCCAGGCCCTATTACCAACCCCAAAAAAGTAAACCACAAAATCCTCCTCAAGCTATGCCTTAACTTCATCCCTCCCAATTTAAACCTAATCCATATCCTACCAAACTATTCCTCCTACCTCAACTATTCTCTCTCTCTGAAATGCTCCCAATATTGCTCTTACTATTTGATTATCATCCCATAACCACCCTTTTTTATCCTTGCTCGAATGAAATAATTTATTCATAACCCCTCTAAATTTTTTCCTCTCATCCACACCTACTCTTCCTACCTCTTTTGATTTGTCTACCTTTGTTTCTGCTTGTAAACAATTAAATTTGATAAACTAGAAAAATAAAATAAAATTGAAAGCAATAAACATAAATCAAATCAAATCTAGTCTATAAACTCCACTAAAAAGCTAAAAAACACATGCTTTATTGATTCACCATGAAGGTATGTGGATTCAATCTCTACAATATAACACCTATGAAATGACTAATTGGTGGATTTGATTTCGATAGAATATAATTGATTGATGTAATTGAATGATGAAAAGGATAAAGAAGAGACTATATTATTTATAGAATTTGGAGATGTGGATGAGGATGATGACCTAAGTTAATTGAAGAGGGGGAGTAGTCAACTCAACTAGAAATTAGAAAATTAGTATTTTGAATCATTAAGAGATAATAACGAATGATTTAATTTGATAATGGGATAAGTGTTCACACAAAATTTCTATTTGTAGACTAAGTAGACTGGAGAATGAAGATTGAGATTCTAAAATGAGACTAAGTTAACTAATGGATGGAGAAAGGTTTTCTAATGGGGACTATTTTAACTAATCAATGGACATAAAGTTGATTGATGAAGACTAAAGAGTCTAAAATATAAATTACTTGAAAATGGGAATGAGCTCACATTTATTTATCATTTATTTATTTATTACCATTTACCAAATATTATCAATTATTTATTGATAATAATGTAATAGATGATGTTATGATAAATTAGTGTCAACTATTAGGAGAATAATTAGTTGAATATTTCTAGTATCTACAGTTTTCCCCTCTTTGAAGCAATGTTCAAAGTGACATTGTTTCAAAGAAAAGAAGAGTAGCTAAGAAGAAAAAAATTGCCCCTCTTTGAAGTAATGTTCAAAGTGGCATTGTTTCAAAGAAAAGAAAAGTAGTTAAGAAGTAAAAATAGAGCAAAAGAAGATAAAATTAGAGAAGGTGAATATGATGACGAAATGCCCCAATCAAGTAAGAAATGACAATTAGAAAATATGGGATGATTGATAATTTATTCCCCCTCGAGATATTATCAATGCATAAACTACATGGGTAATCTCTCGAAAGAATAGATGATGAAGAAAATGTTAGATGAAAAATGGAAAGTGAAGATGTGGATGTTGATCTGTAGATTGAGTAGACTAAAGAATGAATATTGAGATTCTAAAACAAGACTAAGTTAACTTATGGATGGAGAAAGGGTTTATAAATGGAGACTAAGTTAACTAATCAATGGAAATAGAGTTGATTGATGAATAATGAAGAGTCAGAAATATAAATTATTTAAAAATGGAAATTAGCTCATATGTGATTGAATATCAAATATTGTTTAATTAAATGGACAAATGGGAATTATTACATGATTATTAATTAAAAATAATAATATATATGGTAAATGGTGATAAATTAATAAACATTAATAAATGATAATGATTGATTGATGGATGATGTTATGATAAATTAATGTCGACTATTACGAGAATAATTAAGTGAATATTTTAAGTGTCTACACTACCCTATCCTTACATATCATAGCTTTCACATCTCTGCATGTTGCTACTATGGAGCCCTTACAACCATTTGTGGATCTTTATGCTCTTACATGTGATGGCATTTATTCTAAGGTTCTTCATATCCCTTTTATCACACCACCATTGTTCATCCTCTAGTTTCTCTCATTCCTAATATTTCTTCCATTCATTCAAATGATACCCTTCCCTTCCTTTTTGGTTCTAATATTACTATTATTGTTCCTATTTTCTCAACATTTTCAATTTTTTCTTATGTGCTTGCAGTTTGCATGTTTTATTCTACAATAGACATACCTTCACTATCATTTATTTTTACCACTAGAGTTGCACATCCATTTGAGCCACTTTATCTCAGTGGATCATTGACTCTAGAGCACCTAGTTGAGAGCTCTACTAAGGATATTATGAATGATGAATTCCTAGATGATTATCATATAAAATGCATTGATCAAGTACTAATTGGCTATATTTCTACATGGCATTTCATCTCTTTATTGACTTGTACTCATCCATCACATTTGGTGAATGATGGATGTCACCCTTGTGTACATAATAACACATCATGGGGCACAACACTTGATGTTGATATATTTTTACCTTTCTTCCATGTGTTCTTTTAAATTATTCCATGTGAATATGCTACACCCTTACTCTTAGAGTATGCATGGGGTTATGAGTAATCAACTTGTGGCTATCTTAACTCTTAATTAAGTTATATTATCATTATTATAATATTATTAGTTATTTAGGTTGGCATAGGGCTTACATGTCATTATCTAATCCGGCCTCGGTGATATCCTAGTCATAAATAAGGTATATATAAGAGGTAGTAAGTCTCATTTAATCATCATATTATGAATTGTGTTCTCATTGGATATATTTGAGGTTTCCCCCCTCGAAGTGGCTTCTTGTTTTTGGTTATTATCAAGGGTTTGTAGAATATTTTATATCATATTCATCTTTTGTGCAAGTTATTTCATTAAAAGTGGTGTTAGAGAATTATATTTGCACCATGAAGGCAATACATTTTTTCAATTTTGGAGGTCATTTTGGGAAGCACATATTTTTTTATCTCCCAATTTTTGGTTAATTTATTCCTAATTTTTGGATGGTTTTTTAAGAACACATTAAATCACATACAATACAAATTTCAAAGGTATTAGAGAAAAATTAAGTGATTTATTGCATTATTAGGGTTTTTGTCAAATTTATTTTGGAAGCGCGCATCTCTCAAATCTGGGAAAAAGAATTCTTATTTTTGTAGGGTATTTGAGGAATACATTGAAGTGTCTATAGTACAAATTCTAGAGGAATTTGAGCATAATTAAGTGATTTATTGTAGAATTAAGGTTTCTAAAAAAACTACTCTAAATATTGCAAATCAACTAATTTGTTGAATACTAGGAAAGTGTAGCCTAGGCCTTGGTAAGTTACAGTAATTTTTTTATAATTTTTATTTTATTTGTATGATTTATTGAAAAAATTATTTTCCATCATGATGGGTTCTACAACAAAGGTAAGAAGAATATTGTCACACCTCATAAATCTTCAGATAAGGATGAGGTAGTGTAGTGTAAACAATTGTATACCTTAACAATTTCACATTATGTTTTACCCCCCTAATTTATTGGACTTAATTAAGCACCTAATTTTCCAAATTATGCATCCCAAAGCCTAATTTTCACCATTTTCTGAAGGAGTACAAGCATTGAATAAATGCATTTAATCATTAAATTGTCCCCAACTTTGAGTGTCCTAGAAATTTAGGCTAGAATTCAATCACCCATGGGCGAATGAGTCTCCTTTATTAACGAGGACCCAAATTTAAATATGTTGTTGGTGGTATTTTAATATCCAAAATTCAAATTGTAAATTTCGGCTTCTGGGATCTAATTTTCAAGACTTAAAATAAATGCCTATAAATACCTAGTTATTGCATCATTTCAAATCTAACAAGCTAGAGGTGAAATTCAAGAGCATTCAAGAGCAAGTCAAGAGAAACATTTTAGAGTCTTATTACAACAATTCAAGATCCAAGTATCATTCCAAAGTGTTTGTGAGTTTATGTTATCATGTTATCATGGTTTTGTGAAGGCTAACCCTTGTTGTATGTCTCCACAGCATTCAAGCATTCAAGAAAAGCAAGATCCAAATCCTTGAGATGATATGTATGTCTTCATTCCTTCAAGGAAGCCATTGAAGGGTGATGAGTTGTAGCACTTCGTGATTTCATCATTCCTTCCTTTCAATTATCATTTATCCATTGACATTTTCCATTGTAGAAGTGGGAAAACTTACTCGAGGTTTGACTAAGGAAAGCCCCTATATGACACAACATTTTCCCTCTTTGTGAATGTTTAGGTTACAAGTTTGAAGAGGATTGAAGAGATCTTGAAGGAAAATTCTCCATTGTTGCATGCATTGTCATGCATCTTGTCAAATCATGTGAAAACACACTTACAAAATTTGTTGACAATATTTTGACAACTTTGAAAGCGAAAAATAGAAGCTCAGATCCAACACCAGAGGACCCCAAAAGTTGAGCAAGACACCTTAACAAAGACTCGGTAGCCATTAGGCGACCTTGTCCTTGTAGGCATAGCCAAACCAAATTTTTTGAGCAGGTACACATTAGTCAACACTCTCTAGATCCACTTGCAAATCATTGTTTCAATTTGTTTACTTTTGAGAAATTGCATTTATCATGTTAGGTCATATATTTTAATTAGGGCAATCATTTCCAATTCATTCCTAAGACTCAAATAGATGTAGATCCAAGTTTGATTGACTCAACTATGAGTTTGTAAGTCAATCTAGGCACCCTGTTGATTTGCATCTTAATGAAATACTATAAATGATGGCCCAATGACCTTAAGTTTTAAATATTTAATTTAAGGTCACCACATTTTTATTTTTCATTTTGATGTTCAAAACATAATTTTTTTTTTGGTGATTTGATGATATTCGTTGTTATTAACAAAGATGGGATTAGGCATACCCTAGTTGACAATGGTTCAAGGCTTAATGTTTGTAGTGTAAATAATTTGGATAAAATTAGAGTGTACAAGACTAAAATCCAACCAATGGATTTGTCTATTCATGGTTTTGACAATGAGGGGAAAAAACTGCTAGGTGTGATAACATTACCTATCAAAGTCAGATATGTTACTTTACAAACTCCTATCTATGTCATGCCCCGGGAACTTTCATATAATATTCTCTTGGGTAGACCATGGATTCATGAAATAAATGTAGTTCCTTCAATGCTTCATCGTTCACTAAAGTATGTATACAATAATAAGGTTTACACGATAAAAGTTGACCCGAAGTCTAAAAATTGTTTACAAACTGAAACAGGAATGAGGAATCCTCTTACCACATTGACACCAACTATAAAAGTGGAACCTTTACAAGTTGATAAAGATAGATGTCTTTCAAATGTGACAAATTTGTTGGATGATGATTAGGGATCATTAGATTTCATGCCTACTTTCATGGGAGAATACAAGATTATAAAAAAATCATAAAAAGAGAAAGAAGTTGTGGTGTTATCAACACAATCTGACATAGAAACATCCAAGACACAAGATTTCACAACTTATAGTAGTAAGGAAAACATAGATTACACATCCACCTATGATGAAAGTGACTATGAAAAACCAACTTCCTCGAAAGAAATGGAAAAACTTTACGGAAGAGGGTACCAACTGTTGAAATAGTTTGGCTATAATGGAAAGGGATGTGGAGTGAAATAACAAGGTATATATGTCCCCATAGAGCCTACCATGCAATAAAAAACAAGAGGTCTTGGTTATTGTCCTTCAAAATAAATGAAAGCATCAAATAAACCTTTGCTTAATATCAATTCCATCACACAAGATTCTTCTAAAATAAACTTGACCTTGGTGCACCCTAAACTAATAGACAATACATGTAGGAATATGTCATTGGATATGTTTCAAAATGATGAGTCCCTGGGGTAATTTTTGGTTATGAATGATACTTCACCTACTCATCATCATCAATATCATTAGTTACTGCTCCTTGTCATGTGGTAATTGTAGTATCATAACATATTCACTACCATGCATGGGGGTATAAACTTGGCTTTATGCAATCATATTTCACTTCACAAGGAGCAACATATCATCATCTAGGCTCATCTTTGTCCCTACACTTGGGCGTCAAGGGGTTAGGTAGCCTTTTCCTAGGTGTATTCCTTCTTGGGGTCCCTCTGTAGACATTGGAAAATTCTTGATTGATACTATGCATCTGATTCTAATCAATTAACACCGTTTCTTCCCAAATCACCTTAAATTAACCAATTAATTAAATAATCAACATTATTTACTCAAATTCAACAAATTCAGTTATTAATCAAATAATTAATTTTATTGATTAATTCACCCTTCTTCTAACTAATATTCATCATATTTAATTAAATCAAATCCCCTTAATCCTCTCATTTGATTAAATCAATCAAATCAAATGTCACAATCTCCTAATCCATTCCAATTAATTAACTCTTAATTAATTAATCCTAAATCACCTTTCTAATCATCATTAATAATTCCTCCAACTTTTAACTCCTCAATAGTTAAATCAGTCCATGGTCAACTAACCAGGTTGCACATGAAAATAATTTCTATTAATGATTTAATTCCTCTATTTTTCCTCACAAAAGAATATTCCTCTCAACAACCTCTCATTCAATTTCCCTCCAAAGGTTTTCAAAAACCCATCACATCCTCTTACATTTGCAATAAATTCTCTTACATCCTCTCAAATCTCAACCAATTTCATTCAATTCCTCTTACAACATTTCAAATCCTCAACCATCCTCATTCATTTCTCTCCCATCCTCCTCCACTCACACATTTCCCAAAATGTGCTCCACCTTCCTCCAATAGAATTGTGATTCTTGGCACATTCTCATTGGCTCCCATTTTATCCCACATTCATCAATCCTCTCATTCTTCAACCCTTGGATTCTATAAATAGAGGCACCCTTTTCATAATATGGATCCACAACTTCATGAATTATCATTATAGTCATCGTCATTGTTTGCAATCATCATCTTCATATCATTTTGAGTTCATTTTCATCACTTAGCATCATTTCCACACTTAATCATCTTCAACATCAAGCTTATCAATTGGGATTGGGAAAGGGCTTCTTTCCACATCAAAGGAGCACCAATTCCCCTATGGGATTGAGGTTTGGTTAACTTAGTTGATTACATGCTTTCTTCTTGTTTATTTTATGTTTTAACTTCATGTTTTCATCTTTGTTGTTTCAATAATTTCATAGGGAACACTATATTGAGCTTTCTAACATGTTTAACAAGTGTGTGTTGATCTTATGTTAGTTTGTGCGGGTTTGGTGTTCACATTTTGGCACTAGGAGGAAAAACCACTTTGTTTTGATGAATTTCACCTAAATTTTTGTGTTTTTGCAGCTATAGGGGAGCGACGCCACTCTTGCAACATATAGTGTCGTGTTTTCCTACTGCGTCACTTTTACGAATTTCCAGAGCGCTGCCTTCATAAACAATGTCAACTTTGCTCTGTCGCACCACACTTGTTCGCCTTTGTCGTGCCGCATATGCTTCAATGTTGCCTTTGACCCTTCTATCTTTTGTCTTTACTTTATGTCTGTAGAGCATCGCTTTTGAAATTGCATTGCATTCGTTGTCTCTATCCTCTGCATAGTGTCGCCTTTGCTTATCAACAGAGCATTGAATTTGCTTTGAACGTTGTATTTTCTAGTTGCAGAGCATCACTTTTGCTATAAAACATTGCCTTTGCAGGAAAGGGAGGAAAACTGAGTTGGAGACTTAAAAAGGATTTCTTAATGCTCATTGTAATAGCTTAAGATTCCAAATTCTGCATTTTGTTTCCTATTCTAGGACCAACTAGATTTATTTTGGGCATAAAATTTACAAACAACTCAAGCTTTGTCAAAGTTGGTTAAAATTGAACCTTAGAAACTCACTAGACTTTTGATTTTGGGTTAAAATTGAACAAACAACTTCATACTTGGTTTTGGTGCTCTAAAAAGAACTCATCATTGCTTTGCAGATTTAAAACAAACTTGTGTTTGCTTTGTCTTGTAATCTTTTTTGCAACTTGTGTCATTCAAATGCGTATGCACTTCTCTCGTGCTTCACGATGATATTGAGAATCAAAATCATTTTAGTGACATTGGTTGTCTAAAAAATTACCTACACATTTCAAGTTTGGGTTTAACATTGAACAAATCATGCTAGTGTGAGAAAGAGACATTGTGTGTGTTCCCTCCTTGCGCTTTACACGAACTGGGCGGTTGAACTACAAGTGTACTCCCTCACTTTTTTTACCTTTAGAGGGGCCTACCTAAGACCAATTCAAAGGTGACTCCAACCGGTTTTTCACTCGGGCTAGTATATAAATGGATAAGACTAAACTGTCAAGTCCTCAAGGTATGCAGGCCTTAGTCGTATAGTGTATTTCATAATGAGGTACTACTATAAAAAATATAAGAGCCCCTAGTAGGATTGATTAAAGCCTTTAGTGGCTTGTTGGATGCTCGCAAGGTGCCATGTCCTCGATTACCTTGACTAAGAACCAATTTGTATAGAGGCCAAAATCCTTAACTATTTGTTGGTGCAAGAACAGTCGTTCTAAAGATGCCCCACATTTGTACTATTCAAATTAGAAACAAAATAAATCCTTTTAATCCCTAGATTTTAAGGATTTTGAGATTTGGTGGTCCCGAGAAGTGTGTACCGTGGAGGGGAGCCAGTGTCACCAAATCTCTAGTTGTTTGCTTTGTCTCAGTGTTTGGAGAAATCCAAGTGGGGACCCAAAAAATATTGTCCTTTCTATCCTAGGTTTGTGCAATTTGTGAGTTAGTTGAATACTTTGCTTGGATCTAAAACTTTGAAACAAACATTCAACAAGTCATCGAAACTTCAAACCCTTTGGAAGAACAAATATCTTTGAAAGAGTCCACATATTACTACTTGTCCCTAGGGATTCTATCCTTAGAGGCTTCTAAATATTTGGGCCCATATATCAATTTGTTCTCTCCAAAGTCAACATAGGAAAACTGTGCCTTTGATTCCTTGATTTTCACATAATGGACCTTGTGGAATGAAAAGGAGTTGAGACATAGACATTCATTTTGAAAAGCTAAGCAAGAAAGTGTGGATGTGGTAAAGAGAATCCATTAAGCAAAGATAAAATACAATTGAACCCCACACATGTGTTTGTTCAAATGATTTCCCACAAAATCAAAATCCCAAAACCAAAGTCTATCTATCATCATAAGTGTCTTAGTCAAAGAGATCTCAAGAAACATCTTTCAACACTTTACGAAGTTAGGGATAGGTTGCTCTATAACTTTTACAAACATGCTTCAAAGGACAGCCCAAATTTGTATTCATTCTATTATTGTCAAAATCTATCTCTCTTCCAACGTTTTGAGTATCTCACATTGTAGGGTTGAAAGTTTCAAAAGTATAACATGTTCTTCAATACCTAGGTCTTGTAAACAAAAGTCTCTCTAGGTTCATCTATGATTAAAATCAACACCTTCAATTGTCACATCATCAATCAAATCCCATCTCACAAACAACTTTTAGAACCTTGGAAAAATCATCCATACTAGACTTTTGGTAAATCCTTCAAATCAAAATCAAAATCACCTTGTTTGGCTAAGTGTGTGTGGATGAATCCTTCCTCATGCACTTAGTTAAATTATCATCCTTGTGGAAAAATTTATTCCAAGATATCATCCAACATCTTGGGGTTTATAAGTCCATTATCCAAATCAAATCAAACCAAATCCACATCAATAAATCCAAAAAATCTTGAAGTTTGCTATTCCTCCAAGGGTCTTAAAGGTTCAAACATCCACATCATTCATCTATCATCATTTGATCCTTAACATCCTAGATTTTATTTTTTGTACCTAAAGTTTAGACCAACCTAAGGAATTAGAGGTTTACCTCCCATATTCCTAAAATTCGATCCTTATTTTATGGTCCAAACTAGATCTCAACACAAGAAGAACATGGAACAAAAAAAAAAAGAAACATCCACTTCAAGTGACTTGAGTCAAACTACATAATAATACAATCCCATGGGATCTATCGACCCTTCATTTAACCCCCCTCAACTACCACAAGATCTTCAAGAAGAAGGTTTCCAAGTGGAGGATGTCACCAACAATTTTTAAGGAATGACCCAAGACGAAATCATGGAGCTAGTCCAAAATTCTGAAAACCACAAGACTATCAACATAATGATGAGACTCAATCCTTCACAATACATGTTAGTGTTAGCAAAGGAAGGGAATAAACTCCCTTCTAATTATGATGTGAGCACTATTGTGGAACAACCTCTTGGGAATATACCATCGGTATCATTCACACCATCCTTCCAAAACATCATTCAACCCATCATACAACCCTCATCATCTCATGCTCCAAGTCATCCCATGATTACCAAGGGGATTTCATTGCTCCAAGCTCTTCAAACACATCCCCTTGTAAATAACCAAAACTTGGACACAAACACCATCTTGGGTCTAACAATTACCATCCCTCAAGACCCAAAACATTTGTATGTCCCACTCATTTTCCATGACACCAACAATTCATCCACCTTTGCCACATCACCGACTTATTCTCTTGATACACAAGTCTCTCTCCCCATGGTATCACAAGGACCAATGGGTCTATTAGGACAAGGGGGACTTTTGATGCATCATCATCACTTTTGCAAAGAAACAAACCACCAATCTTACCACCATTTCCCCCTCTAACATCAACACCCACACCAATCCAAGGTTTAGGGCAACCCCCTTTACCCAACATACCAATCCAAAATCAATAAAGTCAAAACAATCCTACAATTGTGAATCAAGTTAATATACCAAATCCTCTGAGAATTCCACCGATATCACAACACCAAGTGGCATCAATCAAAGCAACCCAATCAATCACTACACCATCTATAACACCCCAAAATGTGGTCTCCCAAGGACCTAGCATATCAACCACACCATCTACCACACAACCCCTTATCATCACTCAACAAGCACCTCCACAACCACCTCAACAAAATATCATCACACCATCCCACACCATTCCAAATCCTCCACCTCCACACCAAATCCAAATATGGAAAATCAACACAACATCACACTGCAAGCAACCCAACAACCCTATCAAAAGGCACTTCAACAATTCCAAGCTCAACAAGCCATACAAGTTGCGCAACAAGCCACACAACAAGCACAAGCACAACAAGCCGCACAACAAGAACAGGCACAACAAGCCCCACAACAAGCACAACAGGTTGCCCAAGCACAAGCACAAGCTTTACTACAACAACAACAAGCTACACCAGCTGCACAAGCTACATAAGCTGCACAAGCCACTCAACAACCTCAAGTGCAGGCACAAGCTCAATATTAAGTGCAACATGCCCAAGCATAAGATTTGTTACAACAACAAGCTTATCAGAAAGCTTTGCAACAATACCAAGCACAAAAACAAGCAACTCAACTGCAAGCCCAACAACAAGCATTGTTATCACAACAGCAAGACCAACAATAAGCATTGTTGGCACAACAACTACAGGCATACCAACAAGTGTTGCTTGCACAACAAAACTTACAACAACCTCCTATGAACAAGCAAAAAATTTCCTTGAACACAAACACACAAACCATCCCACCCATCACCTAAACAGTCGTGCCACCCAAAACACATTCATCCCACCACCAAATCCACAAAGTGATTTATCTGCACAAATAAAACTGCTCTCACAACAAGTGTTGGGCATACAATCAGGAAACACACCAAAATAACAAGGGAATTTTTGTCCCTATCCATTCGACAGAAGCATTGCAATGGTTCCATTCCCACAAGGATTCAAGATACCTAAATTTGATAAATATCATGGGAATGGAAATCGTGAAGATCACATCCAGGAATTCCATGTACATTGTATGGAAGTTGCATACGATAGTTCTTATCTAATGTGGATCTTCCCTCAAAGTTTGACTGGTCTAGCAATGGAATGGTTCTCCCGCCTTCCCCTGGAATTAAAAAGTTTCAAGAAATTGTGGACTTATTCATACAAAATTATTCATTTAACATAGGAATGGATGTGAGCTTGGAAGAATTTTTTGGCCTAAAACAAGCCAAGGGAGAAACATTTGCATCCTTCTTGCAATGATGGCGATCCAAGGGCAACAAGAGCAAGTGGGATATGCCAAAAGAACAACAAATCAGGACTATCATCTCCAATCTTGAAGGGACCTTGTCCTTTCATTTGAAAATGCAATGCATAACAACATATGACCAGCTAATCCCTAAGGCGCTCAACATTGAAAGAGCCCTTATAGCACAAGGGGGCACACCCACATATCAAGACAATCGACCATCAACTAGTTACAATGAAAAACCTCACACGTGGGAAAAGAACAAGAATGTCACTAACTATGGTGTTGTCGACGCCAAAGTTATTATCAGTTCCCCAAGTCAGAATACACAAACACAAACATATCAACAACCACAAGTCAATACCCAAAATAACACACAAATCAACCCTTCATCGCAACAACCCACCTATCAAAATGTCAACAATCTAAATGATTAAGGGGGACCACCCCCAAGGAACAAGTATCCCCCTAAACAAAAATACACACCACTTGGGGAACCAATTGAATCTTTCATGCAATAGCTGGTACAAGAAAATCTCATCAAAATCTTGATCTATGAAAATTATCAAGAGCCTCAAGTTAAACCACCATGGTATAACGAGAAACATCTCTGTGATTTTCATAGAATAAAATGACATACAACAACTAGTTGCATGAGACTCAAGAATTTGATCCAAGATCTCATTGAAAATAATACCATAACCATTGAACAACCAACTGGCAATCAAGACCTCAAGATATACACAAATCTGATGCTAGATCATAATAAAGGAAACAACGATGGTAAGGGAAATTACAATAACATGAACCACATTTATGATCATGTTGTTGCATCCTTGGATGAATGGGTCATAGTTGTCAATATTAAAGGATCTAGAGCTGAGTGTGAAGTCACCACATGTGGCAGAAAAATTACCATTCCAAGACCATCACAACCACCCAAGGTACCCATCGCCAATCCATAGTCAATCCCTAATGGTTATAATGTCCTAGATCAACTGAAAAGAACCCCCGCCCAAATCTCCATCATGGAGTTGTTGAAAATCTCGCCTACACATAGGGACATCCTAGAAAAAGCATTGGCCACATCTTCTGTTCCCACGAATCTTGACGCTAACTAGTTCCAAGCTATGGTCGGACATATCACCACACCGCATCTCCTCACTGTTTCAAAGCATGATCTTCCAACCCAACCATATCACGACCGTGCACTCCATCTTGAGGTCCTAGTCCATAAGAAAAAAGTCAAAAGAGTCTTGGTGGATGGAGGTGCAGGTCTAAACATTTGCACTTTGAAGTTGGTAAAGAATCTAGGATTCTCTGAAGATGTCATTGAGAAAGGTAAATGTATCACTATCAAGACATATGATGATCAAGAAAGGGTGTCTCAAGGCTCCATTCATCTCCCTATTCAAGTAGGGCCATCAATCATGGAGAATACTTTCCAAGTCCTTGACCTTGAACTCCCTTACAATATCCTCCTGAGGTGCCCATGGATCCATGGGATGCAAGCTATCGCATCCACATTCCATCAATGTGTTAAGTTCCCTTATCATAACCAAGAAGTCACAGTCCATGGTGATCCTGAACCAGTCTATTATTGCAAAAATATGGAGGCCAAGTACTACAAGATCCCCTAAGTCCCAAAGAATAATGAGGGACCCACATCTCCTTATATAGACCCATCCACCCTAGCCTCCACTTTTGAGACAAAGACACCGTCCATTCCGGACATTCCCAATATTAAGGTTACTATCCAAGATAATGGTTGTGGAGACTATAAAATGAAGAAGAGTGCCTTTGTGATAGGAGGGTTACTTTAGCCTCCTAGATCTCATGGGAAACCACAACCCATTGACACATCCCAGACCTTCAAAATAGAACCCACCACCTTTAGAAAGTGGGGAGACCTAAGCAAAGAGGTAGTAGATGAGAAAGATGTATCAAGCCTGTTGTATCAAGATGAGAGGCCCGTACCTGATCTTCCCATGGATGATGATAACAAAGGACTACAGTTAATGTATGGATGGGGCTATAACAAAAATGAGAAGCTCAAGAAAAATGATAACGGTCTATTAGAACCCATTATTCCCAAGAAGCGCCCAAAGAATCTTGGCCTTGGATGTACCCCTGGAAAGATAACCATTCTTGGAAAAGGTAGCCCTATTGAAAAAGTCAAAGCTCCTCCTCATATATCGGTATCCACAAGTCTACCTTTAGATAACTATACCTTCGATATAACCAATGTATGTGAGGAAGATCCCATCACCAATTTACCCATGTTATTTGAGGATTCCTCCCTTTTTATGATCACTACCATGTATTTTGAGTCAATTAACCAAACCAATGAACATAAGCTTGTCTACCCTGAACTGATAAATTGTGACCAACGAGGACCACCGATCTTATACACATTCGAAAATGATGAGGCTCTCTCAAAATTCATGGGACTTTGGGATACTCTACCATATGAAGATCATAAAGCAGGGTTTGATATTGAACTGGACACACATGCATACTATGGGGAAACGATTAAATCTCTCAGTCGCAAATAGAAAATCTAAGAGCAATATCTAGGTCTTTAAGTGAAAACCACACTGTGACACTTTCTGACCCAAAAATAGTAAAAAAAAAAAAGAACGTATCCGATGGTGAAAACCTCTTTGAGGCACCAAAGGACGAGGGATTTAATCTTCCCCTTAGTTCTATTCATCAATAAAAATCAACAATACTGGCAGAGAAGTGCAACCTAGTCAATCCGGGAACTAAAGAAACACCACACATCACTTTCTATGCACAGTCACTTCTGACCGAGGAACAAGAAATTCTAGCTGCATTTCTAAGAGAAAGAAAAGTAAATTTTGCATGGAGCTATGCTGACATGCCTGGTCTTGATCCTGAGGTTGTGGTTCATCATCTAGTCGTTTATCCAGAGGGGAAACCAGTAAGACAAAAGTTGAGAAAGATGCATCCATAGATTGCATTACTGGTCATACTTGAATTGCAAAAACTCCTTGATGCTGGCTTCATATGACTAATTGATTATCCAAAATGGGTTTCAAATCTTGTACCTATTTCTAAGCCCACTAGGGGCATCCGTATCTGTACAGACTTTAGCGACCTAAACAAAGCATGCCCTAAGGATGATTTCCCTCTCCCAAATATAGACATGATTGTGGATATGACGGCAGGGCATGAAATGCTATCATTGATGGATGGGTTTTCAAGATACAATCAGATTATGATAGCCAAAGATGATCAACATAAGACAACTTTCACCTATCCATGGGGGACTTACTGCTGGAACATGATGCCATTTGGGTTAAAGAATAGTGGAGCTACATACCAAAGGGCTATGAATTTTATTTTTCATGACATGATCCATAAATATATAGAGGATTATGTGGATGACATATTAGCTAAATCAAGAAAGCATTGAGACCACATAGCAACACTAGGCACTTTTTTTGATAGACTAGAATAATACAAGGTTAGACTCAATCCTAAGAAATGTGTCTTCGGTGTGCAATCAGGAAAAATTCTAGGGTACATTGTATCAATGAGGGGAATCAAGATAGACCCTACAAAAGTTAAAGCAATTCTTGAAGTGGAAGCACCACGAACATTGAAGCAGTTAAGGGGTTTGCAGGGAAGGCTCCAATCCATTCGTTGATTCATAGCACAGTTGGAAGATAAGGCTATCCCATATTCTCATATACTCCACAAGGGGGTAGAATACAAGTGGGAAAAGAAATGTGATCATGCGTTCAATAAAATCAAAGAATACTTGCTGACACCACCAGTCCTCATGCCACCGATCCAAACAAACCATTGATACTGTACATATCAGCAACAACAACCCTTAGCACTCTCTTAGCGCAGCATGATGAAATAGGGAAGGAAAGGGCCATTTACTATATTAGTTTTACCATGGTGGGACACGAGTTAAATTACACATTCATTGAAAAATCTTACCTCACAGTAGTGTTTGTTGCACAAAAATTCAGCATTACATGTTGGCTCATCAAATAAAGCTCATTGCCAAGATAGACCCCCTCAAGTATCTACTCTCTAAAGCAACACTCACAGGACCAAATGGCTAAGTGGGTCATGATCTTAATATAATATGACATTGAATATGTAGAATGGAAAGCCATCAAGGGACAAGTAATTACAGATCAACTAGCATAAGCACCTATATATGCAGAGAACCCATTAATATTAAAGTTCCAGATGAGTCAATCTTCAATCTAAGTGCAACAAATCATTGGAAGGTATATTTTAATGGATCCTACACACAACATGGATCAGGAGTAGGAGTCTTCTTCATCACACCTTAAGGGGATTGTATTCCTAAATCATACATATTATCTTTCCCATGCACCAAAAATATTGTCAAGTACGAGGCCCTTGTCATAGGACTCCAAATTGCAGTACAGTGGAAAATCATGGCACTTAAAGTCTATGGGGACTCACAACTAATCATTAATCAAGTCAATGATGAATACCAAACAAAGTATGACAAGCTTACATGGTATATGAAATTGGTGGAGAGTCTCAAGGAATTCTTCATTCACATCACATTTGAGCAAATACCAAGGGAAAATAATAGAGCAGTTGATGCTATGGAAAAAATCAGATCATTTTACTAGATATCCCATGCAACGTCCATAAACATGAATTCCTAGTAGAGTAGCTTCTCGTACCAGCTTTCGAGGTACCATATTCTGAGTTCGTGTGTGAAATTGTTGGTCCCAATGATCGTTGGTACCATGACATATACACATACCTGAAAATAAGAGTCCTCCCTACCAACATCACCCCAAACCTCAAGAGAACCTTTATTAAGAAGTCATCCCATTTTGTCATCTTAGGTGATACCCTTTACCGTAGGAGTATCAAGGGAACCCTCTTGCGATGCCTTAACCCGGAGGAAGCTTTGGCTGCTTTAACTGAGGTACACAATGGTATTTGCGGTTCACATTCTAGTGGTATGACCTTGGCCAAGAAACTATTGAGGACTGGGTACTACTGGCCTATAATAGAGAGGGAAGCTCATGGTTATGTCTGAAGATGTTTGCAATGTCAATAGCATGGGGACCTCATCCATGCACCAACTTAGGAGCTCTAGTCAATTATAACACCTTGGCCCTTTTCATAATGGGGGCTTGATCTCATCGAAAAAATCACCCCCACTTCATCCAATGGACACAAGTTCATTATCACTGCCATAGAGTACTTCACTAAGTGGGTAGAAGCCATTCCCATGACGTACATCATAGGGAAGTAGATTTCCAAATTCAACCTAAACTACCTCATTTGCCGCTACAGTGTTCCACAAGCTCTTCTCTCAGATAATGGGACACCTTTCAAGAATCATAATGTTTGAGAGCTATGCCAAAAATTCAATATCCAGCATCGCTTCTCCACCCCTACTACTCCCAGGGTAACGACCAAGTTGAGGCTTCTAATAAAACCATCTTAAAAATCCTCAAGAAGATAGTCAATGAAGTTGGTCATGACTGGAACCTATAGTTGAATCCTGCCTTATGGGCCTACAAAACAAGTATTTGCACGCCTACAGGTGCAACACCCTTCTCCCTAGTCTACGGATCATAAGCCATCCTTCCCCTTGAGATCGAGCTCCCATCCTTGAGAATATCATTGTAGAATCTCATTACTGATGAAGAATATTAGGTGTCACAGTTGAACAAGCTATAACTACTAGATGAGCAGCACATGGATGCTTTGGACCACTTGCAATTCTATCAGAACCATCTCAAGTGAAGCTACAATAAAAAGATCAAGATTCTGACCTTTCAAGTTAGAGAGCTTGTATTGAAGGAGAGTCAAAAGAATGTGCCAAATCCAGACAACAAGGGAAAGTTTGAACCCAACTAGTTGGGACCTTTTGTCGTCACTACAAGTTATAAATTAGGAGCATATCAAATATCTACACCCGAAGGTGAGCCTCTGCAGGAGCCTATCAATAGCTCCCATTTCAAAAAAAATTATGCCTAAGCTCGCAAGGTATAAACCAAAAAGACAAAAAATATAAAAAATCCAAAAAAATAAGAAAAATTATTGAAAATAGTAAAGAAAAAAATCATCCTCTAGTGAAAACCACTTCGGTGGCACTTTGGGCAAGTACCTTGGTGAAAACTTGGCAAACAGGAACCACATGTAAATAAGCACTTTCCATCCACCATGGTCTCTTTGGCTTTTTCTACATCATTCACCCATCGCTTTCCATCGCATTCACCTGTTACACTTCCATATCTCCACCCATCACCCGTCCACATCTGCATCATAGCTTGATCCTGTGTTGGTATCATGGTCCATCCTAGAACTACTTGGCACATTCTTAAGGTTAGTTTGTCCTGCCTATATTGGAGTAGTCTATCGCATCATGCTGGGGGCATGTTCTTATACGTACATTGGATCAGTTTTGTGTATATTCTTGAAATCTTCCTTAAAATCATAAAATCCAAAAACATCCAAAACATGTCAAAAATCCAAAAACAGGTCGAAAATCATAAAAAAGTCAAAAAAATAGAGTTGTCATGTCAAACTATGAGTCTCTGAGCTTGAACGTAGGCAAGGATAATCTTTGATCAACCCCTGAGACACATTAGGTTAGTCCTGTAGGAGTCCATCATAATAAACTGGCAATACATTTGTTCATATCTCATCAATAAACGAGTATGTGTTAGTCGAACTATGTGGTCTCTGTGTGTATAACGTAGGCAAGGATAATCTTTGATCAACCCTCGAGGCCCCTAGGATAGGTCCTTAGATTAGGTTCTTGTTCAAAGTCTCAGAAAACACAAAAATATTGGAAAATTTGAAAATAAAAAAAATTGTAAAACATCTCAAAAAATACCAAAAACAACCTCAAAACATTTCAAAAATACCAAAAACATAAAAAAAAAGCCAAAAATCATCCATCCCATTTCAATGTTCACCCGCAATAAACATCTGCTCATAATAAATGATCGTCACTCCCAACCTTTGGTAAAACAATTGGAAACAAGTATGGAAAATTCAAAGTGAAAACTCAAATGTCAAAGGTCTCAAGTCTAGGTTAGTAGGTAAACAAGTTGGTAAACTCTTGGTATCAATAGCCCATCAATGTGGTCATGCTTACTTTGTTTGGTTTGTAGGGAGGGTGTTTTAGATGTCTTGTTGACTATTACATGGGAAGATTTCGTCTTTCTGTGTTTTGGTCCAAGATGCTTGAAATGTCTGAAGTACATCCTAAATGAGGTTTTGTATGTTAGGTGTGAAGAGGGATACTCCTATCTAATTATCGAGTCAAATTCCATCACACTAGGTACAACGCCATCTTGGTTCTTTATACCTTGATGCATCGTATCTATGTGTGTCATCTAAAATAAGAAAAGTAAGCTCTTTATGTCCCCAATCTCTGATAAACAATCATCATCATCATCACCATATTTCTACATCATCTCGAACCCAAGGGTGGATTCCTCCTTCTTTTTCCTCCATATACTAATACTAACATGGTATCATGACATTCAAAAATAAAAACATCTATATATGCATCCATCCTGCATCCAAAAAATGTCAGCATACTACACATATCATCAATAATAGGAAACATCATTCATATCATTTGCATCATCATTATCATATAGATATATTAGTCTAACCATCCATACATCCATCTTGAACCTCTTTGTCGCGAGATTGACCCTAAAATCAAACTTTTCGCCCAATCTCTCGAGGGGGCAATGTAGTAGCGTGATTTCTTCCACTGGGGTAGCAGTGGGGCATCCAAAAAATCTAACATTTTTGAATTTTGATCATGGCAATGTTATTCTTTGAACTGACGTAGTAGGTACTTCGCTTCAAAGAGGGGAAAAATGTAGACATCAAAAAAGTCCTAATTGATACTATGCATCTAATTCTAATCAATTAACACCGTTTCTTCCAAAATCACCTTTAATTAACCAATTAATTAAATAATCAACATTATTTAGTTGAATTTAGCAAATTCAGCTATTAATCAAATAATTAAATTTATTGATTAATTCACCCTTCTTCTAACTAATATTCATCATATTTAATTAAATCAAATCCCCTTAATCCTCTCATTTGATTAAATCAATCAAATCAGATGTCACAATCTCCTAATCCATTCCAATTAATTAATTATGAATTAATTAATCCTAAATAACCTTTCTAATCATCATTAATAATTCCTCCAACTTTTAACTCCTCAAGAGTTAAATCAACCCATGGTCAACTAACTAGGTTGCACATGAAAATAATTTCTATTAATGATTTAATTCCTCTATTTTTCCTCACAAAAGAATATTCCTCTCAACAACCTCTCATTCAATTTCCCTCCAAAGGTTTTCAAAAACCTATCACATCCTCTTACATTTGCAATAAATTCTCTTACATCCTCTCAAATCTCAACCAATTTCATTCAATTCCTCTTACAACCTTTCAAATCCTCAACCATCCTCATTTATTTCTCTTCTATCCTCCTCCACTCACATTTCCCAAAATGCGCTCTACCTTCCTCCAATAGAATTGTGACACTTGGAACACTCTCATTGGCTCCCATTTTATCCCACATTCATCAAATTCTCTCATTCTTCAACCCTTGGCTTCTATAAATAGAGGCATCCTTTTCATAATATGGATCCACAACTTCATGCATTATCATTATAGTCATCTCCATTGTTTGCAATCACCATCTTCATATCATTTTGAGTTCATTTTCATCACTTAGCATCATTTCCACACTTAGAATCATCTTCAACATCAAGCTTATCAATTGGTATTGGGAAAGGGATTCTTTCCACATGAAAGGAGCACCAATCCCCCTATGGGATTGAGGTTTGGTTAACTTAGTTGATTACATGCTTTCTTCTTGTTTATTTTATGTTTTAACTTCATGTTTTCATCTTTTTTCTTCCAAGAATTTCATAGGGAACACTAGATTGAGCTTTCTAAAATGTTTAACAAGTGTTTGTTGATCTTATGTTAGTTTATGCAAGTTTGGTGTTCACACCCTCTTTATCTCCTTAAAATGCTAGTGTAGTAAGTGCACTAACATTTTAAGGGGGGCACATAGTTCCCCACTCATTGATTGCATAAGAAATGATCTCTTCTTAGTGATGATAGTATACATATCCTAGGAAGTGTGACCTTGTCAACCAAAGTGTGGCCTTCTTAATCCATGTGATGTGTCTTTTTTATGGTGATATTGAACTTGATGTCCCATAATAGTGTGAATTTTCTTGGCATAGGACATTATCCTTGGTGGTAATGCTATGGTTAGTGTTCACTAGGGTGTGATTTTCTATTCTTCTACTAGTCCTCTCTTGGTGGTGATGTTCCCTAAGGCGTGACCTTTATGTATTAAGCAAAACCCCTTTGATTTTTACCTTTTGTGTGGTGATATTATTAGAACATCCCTTGATATTTTTGACCTTGGCATATTCATCCCTCGAGATTTTAAACCTTTTTTCGTGGAACCTAGCATAATACAACTTGTTAGTCATGTGCAAACCTTTTTTTTTCATGGAACCTAACATAATACAACTTGCCATCCATGTGTAGAATTTTTTCTCCACTTTGTTCATGGGAGTTGAACCTAGTGTGGCATTGATATAGCATGTTATCAAGGTTATCGGGGAGTATAACTCTTGGTATGGTTGTTGTGGGCACACCTTGTAGACCTAGTGTGTGTTTTCCACTTTGCCACCCTATTATGGGCACACCTTGTAGACCTAGTGTGTTTTTTCCACTTTGCCACCCTATTATGGGCACACCTTGTAGACCTAGTGTGTGTTTTCCACTTTTCCACCCTGTTACATGCACAC
This sequence comes from Sequoia sempervirens, assembly GCA_007258455.2. Taxonomy (NCBI): domain Eukaryota; kingdom Viridiplantae; phylum Streptophyta; class Pinopsida; order Cupressales; family Cupressaceae; genus Sequoia; species Sequoia sempervirens. Next base: position 263,938,197 of record VDFB02000017.1, on the reverse strand, counting down.
CTTGTAAACCTAGTATGTGTCTCACATTTTACCTTGTCTCTTGGGGGATCACCTAGTGAATATCAGACTTCATTAGCTCGTTTGTCTCCCAATTTGTGATTCACCTAGCAAATATCGAACTTTGATATTATGTGAGTCATGAATGTTTTAACATGGCCACCTAGCATAATACAGTTTGCTTTCCACTGGAGTCATGTGTTCCATGAGTGATGTGTATGAATTTAGTCCTCATGGGAGCATTCCTTTATTTGATGGATGACATTTGGTATTTGGGACAATTTAATACTGAGGTATCTTTACCTTATCAACTTGAATCCTTTAGTACTAACCTTGTGTTTTGTTGTGTGTTTTTCATGTATCTTCCTCGTGTTTGTGTTGTGTTTACATCATGTTTATTTTCATTCCATCGTTATCCATATATCATGTTATTTCATATGTTTTCATTGTGTATGTTTCGTGTTTTCTGACATGAATGTTTGTGTATCTTGTTTTGTTACATATCATACATGTGTGTGTGTTCCTTTGTGTTGATGTTGGTTTTCCATAGGACCATGGATCCTAGGGGCTTGTGCACTCCCCCTTGATCCTTATTCATCCTATTTCTTCAACATTTGCACATTTGAACCCCTCTTGACACATATTTTTTCTACTTTAGTGTGAGTCTGAGCATAAGTTCATACTCACTAAAGTGAGGGCTAAATGTACTATAGAAAATTCTATACCTTAACAATTTCACATTATGTTTTGTCCCCCTAATTTTTTGGACTTAATTAAGCACCTAATTTTCCAAATTATGCATCCCAAAGCCTAATTTTTACCATTTTCTATAGTACAAGCATTGAATAAATGTATTTAATCATTAAATTGTCCTTGAATTTGAGTGTCTTGGAAATTTGGACTAGGACATAGTTTCCCATGGGTGACTGAGTCCGATTTCTTAGCCAGGACCTAAATTTAAATATGTTGTTGGTGTCATTTTAACATCAAAAATTCAAATTGCAAATGTCATATTACGAGATCTAATTTTTGGGAGATTAAATAAATACCTATAAATACCTAGTTATTACATCATTTCAAATCTAACAAGATAGAGGTGAACTTCAAGAGCAAGTAAAGAGCAACATTTCAAAGTCTTATTGCAACAATTCAAGATCCAAGTGTCATGCCAAAGTGTTTGTGAGTTAATGTTATCATGGTTTTGTGAAGGCTAACCCTTGTTGTAGGTCTCCAAAGCATTCAAGAAAAGAAAGATCCAAATCATCGAGGTGATGTGTATGTCTTTAGTCCTTAAAGGAAGCCATTGAAGGGTGGTGATTTGCAGCATATTGTGATTTCATCATTCCTTCCTTTCAATTATCATCTATCCATTTACATTTTCCATTGTGGAAGTGGGAACACTTACTCGGGGTTTGATTGAAGCAAGCCCCTATATGGCACAACATTTTCCCTATTTGTGAATGTGTAAGTTATAGGTTTGAAGAGGATTGAAGAGATCTTGAAGGAAAATTCTCCATTGTTGCATTTTTTGTCATACATCTTTTCAAATCACAAAAACTCACATAATTTGTCGATGACATTCTGAAAACTTTGCAATTGAAAAATAGAAGCTTAGATCCAACACCAGAGGACCCCAAAAGTTGAGAAAAATACCTTAACAAAGACTCAATAGCCATTGGGTGACCCCATCCTTGTAGGAACAACTAGACCAATTTTTCTGAGTAGGTACACATCAGTCTGCACTCTCTAATTCCACTTGCAAATCACTGTTTTAGTTTGTTTACTTTTGGGAAATTGCATTTATCATGTTAGGTCATATAGTTTAATTAGAGAAATCATTCCAAATAATTTCCAATCCATTCCTAAGATTCAAATATATGTAGATCTAGGTCTGACTGACTCGCTTAAGAGGTTTTAAGTCAATCTAGGCTCCCTGTTTATTTTCATCTTGATGAAATACTAGAAATGATGGCCCAATGACATTAAGTTTTAGATATTTAATTTAAGGTCACCATATTTTTATGTTTCAGGTAGTAGTTGAGAATATTAAGTTATTGATGATAAAATAAACATGATTAAGAAAGAAATAATGGAGGACATGCATCGACAAACATGAGATATACATACCTAACATGATATATATATATATATATAACATGTAGAGAATGTTGGATAATATAAATATTTTTAGACAAAAAAATAAAGATCACACATGGAGGTCTCAAGTAACCAAGGTGGGTCATCTAGGCCAACTAATCCAAATCCAAATGCTAATATTCATATGGAATCTTGGAACTTGTTGCCAAAGGTGGATATGCATAAGTTTGATGGTAAAGATCCACTAACTTGGATAAATCAAATGGATTTTTTTAATGTGCATCAAATCCCAAGTGGAAAAAGGTGTTAATGGCTTCCCTATATATAGAACCAAAGCAATTATTTCGGTGTCGATGGCTATGTGCCTAGCGAAATAAAAATGGCCTCATTGTCTCATGGTCAGTATCTATAGTGTAGATGACTATTATGAAATCATTGAATTGAGCAAGGAAAACAATAAATAAAACCCAATTCAATAATCAAATAACCTACTTCAATAAAGTTTGTGCACAAAAAAGTAAATGAAATAATATCAAAATTACCTCCAAAAATGTTCCTAAGCTTACTCCATTACGTGTGATAATGTTTCTTTGATAGTATGTGAATTGCTCTTAACTTAGCATATCCTTGATAGCAAAAGGGATGCAAAGATGCAAGATCCATGGAGAGATTGGATGACTAAATGTTGGGTGTTTTACAACTTTCACAAATATCTGATCAATGATGTAGAATGATTGGAGAGATCAACAAATGAGATTGGTTGAGAGATCATGATGAATATACAAGTGACATGTGTCAATATGAGAGGCTAAGATTTGGAGTTAAGTGGTTACATGGAAGAGATGAGTGAATGCATGGATGATTGAAGCGAGAGTGAGTGAGAGTGAGTTGAGGTTATGTAAGTTCACCCCTCTCCCACATGTTCATACCTTACCTCAAAAGACTAGGTAGCATGGAAATATTTGTAAAAGTGTTGATCTTGTTTGCATAAAGGATGAAATTAGGATAGACTAGTAGTTGACTTTGTAATTGATGGACATTTCATGTTATGACAAAAAGTGATGATTTTTTATGTTCTATTTTTTCAATGTTTATGGATTGTTGATGAGTTGCTTGCACATAATAATATAAAACATATTATGATGATATTTTCTAATTGGTTGATTAAATTAGCTTATTTCACTTTCTACAAGATTCACATGAGTAGTTGAAGTGATGAGTTGATCTTTAATAATACATTAAGATATGTTACAAGTTGATGAATGATACTAATACTATTCTTATTTTTGAATTTCAATATTATCAAAATTTGATTACAATGACCATTTGAATTATGTGATGAATATGCTTCAATGGTCATGGTTCATATGCATATGTTGATTCATGTTTTCATCTTTTAGAAAATATTTTTCATTAGAAAATAAAATATTTATATGATGATCAATGAGACGATAAATAAGAAATGTGTAATTAATTTTGTATGAAATGTGAATGCATTAGAATATTTGATTAGAAATATGCATTTGATATATGCGAATTTTGTTTGTGTTACTTATTGATGCTTCAACTATGATAATTGTATATAACGAACTAATATATATGTTTAAGTGTGCAAGTGAAGTGCCAATAGGAATCGAGGTCACATGATAAACCCAAATTTGTGTTCTACCAGTTAAGTTGATCTTAGTTCACTTGGAGGAACTAAGGTCATGTGTATTATGTGCAATATTGTGATGTGAATATGTTTGTGATATGAATTTAATATGCTTTACGGTGTGAATTTATTTGGTTGTGAGAAAATATGTATAGAAGTTTAGTCTTTTGAAAGTTGATTTTATGGAAATCATTTTCTAGTGTTTTTAAGTAGATGAATTAAGTAGTTTTAATTAATTTAAGTCCCCAAGTATTTAATTATTAGGAACTTTAAAATGGGTTTGAGTGAGTATTTTTTTTGTTTTGACTAATTTTTAAGTATCTAAGTGTTAGTACTATGGGTAATGAGTATTTTGGAGTGTAGGAAGTTTAATTAAATTTTAACCTCTAAGTGCTACTACTATGGGTAATGAGTATTTCGGAGTGTAGGAAGTTTAATTAAATTTTAACCTCCTACACCATTTAAAAAGTGACAAATTTTGGTTTTAGTTTGAAAGGGGTTGGGAGAGGTGGTATCATCTCATCCCTTCCTCAAAATTAGTTTTATGGTGGTTATAAAAGAAGTTAAGATCTATCGTGGAGATGGTACTTGTCATAATATGAAGAAATTTTGTCTCCTATTTATGCATTTCTCTTGAGGATGGGGCACATTTTTTTTTTAGGGATTCATTTTTAGTAATCATTTTTTTAAGATGAGAGAAGGGACAAGATAATTGAGAAAAATGCTTAAGTGGAGAGGAAAAGCTTAGAGGAGTCTTCATCGAAAAGGTTCCATCAAGTGTGTTGGGAAATTTTTTCTCAAGGTATGATTTAATCCCTTGTGATAGTTTTGCATTTGAAAATAAAATTTGTATGAGTGTGTAGTAGTATTATTATTAATTTTTTTTGTGATTGTTGCATATGTTGGATAGGTTATATTGTGAATTTCCATGTTATATTTATATTTAGAATATTGCAAATTTTGTTATAACTTTTGGATGATTTGAAAAGAATATAACTTTAATGTGTTATTCTCTTTATTTTCTTAGAATGTGTAATTTATGTTGATGCTTTATATTTTATGTCGAGTAATAATGTTTTTGATTAGATAAGCAGGGTTTAGGGCCTTGATCCCATACAACATCATGAAACAGGCCTCATGGACAAAAAATCAACACCCAATAAAACAACCGATAAAAAGCAAGCTTTTCAGCTAGTAGAACAGGCCATCAGGCTACCCACAAAGCTACAAACAAAAATAGTAGCCAACAAAAGAAACCACCCCAAAGGTGGAAGAAATAATATTGCTACAAAAGGACCTTAAGACCTTTATAATCAATTTTTGATGGGACCTGAAACCCAAAGAATGGTGTTAAAGGCCCTGATCCCATACAACATCAAGAAACAGGCCTCACGGCCAGCAAAACAAACCCAGATAAAATTACAACTATAAAACAAGCCTCCCAACTAGTAGTTCAAACCAAAACTCAACATTCCCTGAGATAACAATTCCATAGCAATCCTATCTCTTATTTTTGCTCAAAAAAATCTAAATTGAATATCATTGGTAAATGGGTGGACTTTGTAGTTGTATTTTATACTTGTCCATATATTAAAAATGCTAAACAAGGTAGATGAATCTAGTAATTGGATTTCTTATCTTCTCTTAATCCATGATGGTTTTGTGATAAATTAAATAAGTTGGGGTTAATTGATTACTAGGGTTGGAATATATCTAATCATATTATTGCAATCTTAAGTTATTATATATGCTTTGAAAACTTGGGAAACTTGTAAATACTCCTAGAGCGCTTTGGTTAGGCTTACACTTTAATCTATATTATCATACCTTACCATTGCTTAAGTAGAAATGTATGCATTATAATTCCTTAAGTATATTGTGTAGTTCCATGTCAACATGTGAATTATTCAAAAAGGTTGGTGACTAGTGAGCTAAGTCATAGTTGGAACTGCTCGTGTATGTATGAGAACCTCACTGTGATCAACATATTGAAAATGACCCTTGTCGAACTATAAAGCCTCTGGTCTTGTTACATAGGCAAGGCCATCATGGATGAGCCCCTGAGGCATAGGTTTGGCCCTTAAGACTTGTCTTCCAATATTTGATTCAAATTTAATTATTTCTTTGATGAAGATGTAATCTCTATGCTATGTTTATGGTTCTATTTATAACTTTGGTTATGATGTATCGAACCAGTTGTACAATCTAAAAGAATTTTATGAGACAAATTAATGATTGTATGTTTAAGTGTCTCTATATTCAAATTATTTACATGCATTGTAAAACAAAATAGAAAAAAATATAAGTCAATTCTTATGGATGGTATTGTGTAGTGTTGTGTCCCTATTCGTATGTTGTGGGCATGATAGGTTGCTTTTCAACCAATTCACTAAATTTAGAGATGGAAAATATAAATAGAATTAAGTAAATAAATTTATTTAATTCATGTGCATGAGGTGAAGATATAATCAGAAAATAAATAAAATATTAATTTTATTTATTTATAAAGGAATTTAAAGAGAAAGTCGAATTAAATAAATTAAATAATTTATTTAATTGTAGAGGAGATATTAGCTAATTAAATAATAAAAAATATTTAATTACGGTGGTCAAGAGGAATGTATAAATTAATTAGAATAATCAATGTGGATAGAGGAAATTAAGAATTTAATTAAATAATTAAAAATTATTTAATTTGAGTGAATGAGGAAAATTGAAGAAATAATTAAATATTATTTAATTATAGTGGTTGGAAGAAAATGATAAATTATTTAAATAATTAAAAAATATTTAATTAGTGTGGAGAAGAGGAAATGATAAATTAATTAAGACCATTTAATTAATGTTGATGAGGGAAAATGATGAAATAATTAAAAAATATTTAATTAAAGAGGAAAATATGTTAGCTTAATTAATTAATAGTGATAAATGGGTTGATAAGAGAAGATGATGATGGTTTAGATGAAGTAAGTTAGTGAGTTTTAGGTGTCTGTATTTTTCCCCTCTTTGAAACATTGTGCCTATTACGTTGTTTCAAAGACATGCTACTAGTATGAAAAGTTTTATGTGATGATGTGTCTCAACATGCTCTAGTGGACCAAGGGATGAAGGTAGAATGGTAGGTTTCCCCTTAGAGAGATCAACCAAAAAATTTTAATTTTGGGTCAAGCTCACAATAGGTAAACATGGTAGGTTTAATGAAATAAAAGGTGGAAATGAGATCAAGTTGGCTAATGAGCAGGGTTTGTGGGATATGAGTTATAAAAAATATAAATTGGAGGAGGGAAAGGTTGATGAATTAGGGTTTGGATGCCTGTATATAGGCATGGGAGGGTCATTTTCAAGTCATTTTCACTCTTTTAGTTATAGATTATCAAAGCCTCCAAAGTGATCAGAGTGCGAAGGAGTTGTTGAGATGGCAGGCATTTTGAGGAGCAGCTTTTGTGCAAAGCGAGTTTGTATTGGTGGCCAATTGGAGCACCCACAATGGTATGTATCTAACCCTTAGGTCCTTAGGTCTAGTTCTAGTAGCAATAAATGTTAGGTCAATTTAGGTAATCAAATGCACCAATGTATATAATGACACTTCTGAAACCCACAATGGCGTATTTGATGCTCAAAAATGGTGCATTTGATAGGATTTAGTTTATTTGATTAATTGATTGGAGCATTTTATTTTAGGGTCCACATTTGGATTTCCACATTTGATAAGCAGTTTTGTGCTTTTGAAAAAATTAGGTCACAATTGACTATAAAATGGCACATTTGATAAAAATGGGTCATATTTGATAGTTACTATGGCATGATTGATAAATTAGACCGCCTTTGATTTTAATGGTTTGGAGCATTTGATTTTAGGGCTAGGTTTCTTAGGGTTATTTGATTTTGAATATGATTGACATTATGTGTGTTATTTTTGCAAGTTGTATTGGAGCCTATTATGTCTACAGAGTGTCATCCCATGACTTTTTATTTGAGTACCAAGTTGGATGAGATGGATCGTACATTCCTAGTAGCTTTTGAGTTATGGCATATCACCTATATTCCAAAGATTTATGCATATAGGGCCATGATGTCATCCTCATTCGAGAGGTGGTAGTGGGAGCTATGCACATTTTTTCTTTCTACAGGTGAGATTACCATCACTTTGGAGGATGTATGGAGGATCCTCAGGATCCCTATCCATGACGAGTGGGTGATCTACAATATTGACTATAGGGAGAGTCTATTGGAGAGTTTTTTCTTAATTGATGTTCTTAATATTGAGGACGACGAGATGGATCTTTGGAGGGGAATGGGATATTTGATGCAATCCCATTGGTTTTAGCTAGGTTTATAGGAGGGATGTTGGTACCTAATCATAGATCAAGAGGATTTCTTACTGGTTGGGGGAGATTTTTGGAATATATGCTTAGTGACAACATTCTATTTGCTTGGGGTCCTTATGTTCTCACTCACTTGTACCATGATATGCACCAGGTAGTTTATAGATATGATACTAGTTTGTCATGTGGAGTGATCTTGCTTCACATTTGGGCCTAGGAGCATATAGTAGTTACACATGACCAGTGGAGTGAAGGGTGTGGGGAAGCGACATTCCCTACAATTATGTTTATGATAGTGTGTTGACACATCGGTGGCTAGGCAATCTTGCCTACTGGAGGCATATTTTTATGATTTAGATAATATTATATGGAGGTCATTACAACTATGCGAGGTCTAGATAAATGATGCGACACATATGGTATATTGTTGACAACTGATATTTTTGATTGGGCGAACAATACACATCATTGGGAGATATCTATCATAACAATTTAGGCAATATTTCAATGAGAAATATGGCCTACCAAGTGAAGAGGCCATTTTTGCACATACTCATAGGGAGACGGTGATTGGGGACCCATGATATCCCTAGATATTATAATATAACAGATTTTGATCTTTAGTTCCAATGCAGTGGGAATGGGGTGCAACAATTGTAAATGCAAGTACAAAATACAAATTTTGGTACATGATAGGAAATGCATCAATTGTTTAGGATGATACATCTAAGGGTTAGTGGAGTAGGGAGGTGGAGATAGGATATGAAGCCAACTAGGGCCTGTCGATAAAGGAAGAGAGTATTAGGAGTTGTTGTAGGTGGGGGGGATGGAGGAGGTGTTACACCCCAGTTATGTAATTCCTATTTACTATTACTGCATAGGGTAAATATGAATGTAATGTGAATTCTGGAGATGAATAAATTGTTTCTGTACTTTTTTATCAATGCGTTATATGTGAATGCTATCTCATTTGATGTTATCTCATGGAAAAGTACTGCATATATGTAAATGGATGGTTATTCTAACTTTGGAGATGTTTTACGTATACTACATATGTTGTGAACAATTGACTATTGTGCACATGTGTTAGTGGTTGCAGGTATATGTTCCATTCCTCTAGGTGGAGGGGAAGTATCACTCAGGAGAAGATCTTGGTTGAGTAACCGGTAAAAGTAAACTATCTAAGCATACAAACACCACAGTAGAATGATTGAGTTGAGTTAGTTTGTGGGAAGTTGGTAAGTCATTCTTAGTTGATGTGTCTGCATAGGAAGGGTCTTGTTTACTACTACATGCATTATTAGGTGATGTTTATCTATTTGAGCCTTTGAGATCTTTCTTGTACTATTACGATTATATTGATAAGAGGGACGTACGTGGAGTATGTGTATATATATGACATACATGTCAATGGGATCTAACAACATGTATATGCACATGTATAGATGTACTACACGTAAATACTTATCAATATGATGGTAATTGTGAATGGCTATATGTGAATCGAATGTGAACATATATATATGTATAGTATATACACATATCCATATGTATATATGTATTGATACACACGTACGTTGGCGAATGGACACACCCACATGAATGTATCGATATAGATATACATACATACATGTGTACATAGAGGCATATACTTATATACATACATACATACATATATATATATTCGATATATTGTGTTTATTATATGTAAATACTATCATGCTTGTACTTATTTATATATATATTGAATGTATACTTACATTAATGGCTTATGATATATATATATATATATATATATATATATGTAAATATATATTAACATTTATATATACATATATATAAATATGTGATGATATTTAAATATATATATGTATATGTTATATTATATGTTAATATATATTTAGCATATTTGTTATTGTTTGAAGATCGACTATCATGATAGAGGCCAATTTGAAGTTGCTTATGACCATGTTTATAGAAGCCAAGTTTTACTCTTGTTGTCATGCTTTATGGAACACATATATTTCATTTAAAGCTTGTTGCCTTATGTTGATGCATGACATAGACTTAGTAGACGCCTATGGTGAAGATTATCTTTGACTTGGTAAACTTAAACTGCCATGAACCAACATCTATTGATTCATGAGAAATAGTCGACGACTTTGTCAAAGAGAGAGTAAATATCTAAGTCGACTCACCTCCAGACCAAGTCAATGAATGCTTGGTGTTACAAATTGGTAATTGATTGTTTCTACTTGCAAGGAAACTGTGCCAACATTGAGAGGAGTGTGGAAGCTTTGGAGCTACCTCTGGAAACCTATTTTCTATAGATATCTATTGCTGGAGATAATTCAAATTATCCATGTACAAATTTGAATAAATCTCTGATTGTTGTCGATTTAGCAATTCGATTCACAGATGTTTTTACTGAGTATGAGCTTACATAGTCACCACCTTTTTGTTGTGATATATGTGTAGCTATGCATGGAGTTTGCTATCCATATCCATTCCTAAATTGTAGGCAGAGTTGTTATCGGTTTGTTGTATAAATAGAGTAAGTTCATATGTTTGGATGCATTCCTTATACTAGTATTACACATTCTTCTTGTGAGTTTCTAATCTGCATTATTTTAGCTTATACTCTGTTTTTATTTGTGTGAGAGAGAAAGAGAGAATTCTATTTATTATGAGAGAGTTGTTGTTTGAGAGAAGTAAACTATCAACTTGAGAGATAGAGTTTCATAGTGATGTTTTCTTGGGAAGTTATTATCAAACTTGTTGTTGTTTGGGAGAGGCTACATTGTTGTCAATTGATTGGACAAGTGATAACAAGCACGGGGATATTCTTCTTTGATATTTTTAAATTATGAATTGTTCTCCTTGTATGCTTGAAATGCCTTTTCCAAGTACTTACATTTAGATAATTTAGAATGTCATTGAAAAGGGAATAGAAGCTTTTATGTTGTTATTATGATATGCTTGTAAGTAATTTAGAAGCTTTTAGAATAGGAGACTAGTGTTTATCATAGGTATTATATACTAGATATGATTGAACATGAGTGGCACATGGGATACACTTAGCTAAATTATTGATTTAACTATTATAGCTTGTGTTTACTCCTAGGATTGTTTATCCAGTATGGGAGGGAGCTTGTGATCTTACTTGTTAAGTAGGTTTGTTTCAAGTAGGTTAAAATGATGATAGGTTATCTCTGGGATGATAGATTATCCATTAAAGGAAATACCTATGCGTAGTTTAAGATGTCGTCAAGTCAAATCGACCCTGAGTAGTGTATGTGATAGATGACCTTCCTCCAATTTACCGTTGAGAAGACTTTGGCCAAAGTAGTGTGATGACCTTTGGATCCACTATCAGTTCATCGTGATCCAGTATTACATGCTAGTTTGAGATTGTGGGATTACAAGTTCTAGTTATATAGGACACAACACTATGCTCAACTGGTTGTCATTATCAGTTACTCTACCAATCTCTTCCTTGAAGGTAAAGGCCATCTATCAAATGATAGATGTGCGGGGGACCGCATTAAGATTCTGAGGTTGGTAGAAAAGAGATTGAGTGATGCTTCTCCTCCACAACAGGCGACATAAGAACCAAGATTTGAAAGGAAGGATCCTGGACCGTCTTACAACTATTTGTTCCAAAGCTCTTTGAGCTATGTATGTAAATGTATGCATCCTTGTAATAATGTAACTATTGAATTATTGTAATGAAATGTAATCCTGATTGTATAATGTTATGTATCTTTGTTTGTATATTCTTACATAGTTTATTGCAATGGCTTATTACATAGTTTATTTACTTGAAAGGTGAAAACTTATAATTTTTTACTTCATTGAAGGGTTGGTATGTTACAAGAGGTGGAAATGGAGATGGAGATTAAGAGCAGTGACTAGAGGGAGGAGATGGAGATAGGGGATAGGGAGGATGATATGGAGACAAGGGTGATGATGATGATAATAGTTAGGGAGAGGAGGCTATGATGGGAGAGGGTTGGGGTGGATAGGGAGTAGATTATGGAGGTGGTGGAGACATGCAGGTGCAGTTGGTGACTTCCCTATCTAAGTCAGATTAGGCTCATCAGGGGAGGGATGCATATCGATTGGAGAGGAACATCCTCTCTATATTACTTGTTTAGAAGACTATAGAGGGATGCATGGGTGATTAGGTGTCAACAAACAGAGGCAACAAGTAGCATTCCCATGATACAGGCACTGAGGGAGGTGCAGAGGATTACATAAGAGTCCACCTACTACAAGAACCTCTATGAGAGAGACATGCTTATATATTATAGGGCTCCTAGTTTCTCAAACTTGAGTTTATCGGGGGCTTCTTGATCTATGAGATTAGAGGGGAGGTCAATTATGGTGGTTCTATTAGAACCATCACCACAAGTGCTAGTATTGCAATCCATAGGGTCCAAAAGGACAAGTAGCAACACAAGATCTAGTAGCACAAGCCACAATACAACCATCACCAAGTATTCCTCCTTGTGCATCATCACTTGGTCACTTAAAGGGTGGGAGCTCTACCTAGTTGATGTAGATTATATTTTTATGTAGACATATATATTGCTTGTGGGCTATTATAATGATGTATATTTATAGCTCATGTATCCCTTTGTACAAACATTATATATTTATGATGTATCATGACATGATTATACATATGAGATTAGATTTTGTTGTGTCAACTTATGATGTTCATGATGTGATGACATTCTATATGTCTGTTATGGATAACTATATGATTAATGTATGAATGTAATGATGATTTTTATTTGATGTTATTATATGATGGATGTATGGATGATTAATGTAATATATTATAATGTGATGGATTATGATGATGATATATGATATGATGTTATGATTTATCTTTTGATGCTATGATGACCTATGTGACAACTATACCACGATACGATGATTGATGATGTTATATACTCGTGATTATGGATGAAGGATATGTATGATGTTATGACTTATACTAATGATTGTATATTTAGGGGTTGTATGAATGCAATGATATATACATACATACATACATATATATATATATATATATATATATATATATATATATATATATATATATATATATATATATATATATATATATATATATATATATATATATATATATATATATATATTGTAGTGTAGAAAAATGTACTCCTTTACATTTTCACACTATTTTTTCACCCCCTTAATTAACTAGACTTAATTAAACTTCTAATTGATTAAATTATGCATTCCTAAGCCTTATTATTCCCATTTTCCAAAAGGGAAACCGACATTAAATAAATGCTAACATTATTTTAAACACCTTGGAAATTGTGTCCTGGATTTAGGTGCCAGGACCCATTCACCCAAGGGAGAATGAGTCCTCCTTAAGTCCTAGGTCCCAATTTTTAATAATTTTTGTGGCATTTTAATGATTCAAATTCAAGTTTCAAATGTCGGCTTTTGGAATCTAATTTTTAGGAAATTAGATAAACACCTATAAATACATAGTTAGTTTATCAATTCAAGACATCTAGCATTAAGGCAATTTTCACAAGAGAAAATATTATTGTCAAGAGCATTGAAGAGTAGATTTATTAGTCATCTACAACAACAATCAAGATCATATCACCATGTCAAATTTAATGCATATTCATGTCATGTTTTGGAGCTAACATTGTGATGTAGGTTTCAAGCATTCAAGCAAGAATTCAAACATCAAATCAAGCAATCATTCAAGCCAATTCATGCAAGATCCAATCCTTAGAGAGATGTGTTGCACTTCAGCCCTCTGAGGGAAACCATTAAGGGTTTGGTGAGATGTGATATAGCCTTTGTTCATTCATCAAATTCCTTTTATTTGTCATTATTTTATTATCAAGGTTTAATTACCAAATTGAGGTTTGACCAAGGAAAACCCCTATTCACCCAAAACAAACATTTTTCCCTCTCTTTGTGTGTGCAAATTTGCAGGTGAAGAAGGACTAAAATTGGATCAAAAGTGCAATTTTGCAAAGTTGTCAAAGTTGTCATCAAAGTTTTCAAGTCACAAAAACTCACCTATAAAATTTATTTTTGACTTTCTGACAATGGAATCCAAAGGAATCAAGAGCTAAGATCTAAGATCCGAGGATTCTAAAATCAAATTTTGGATTCTTGTACATAGACCCATTCGCCCTAGGGAAAATCTATCCTTATAGGACACTCAACAAACATTTTTGGTGATAGGTACACATCGGTTTCTCCTTCTCAGATCTGCCTGAAAGTTGTGGTTTCTGTTTATTCTATGCTTTATTTTAGCATTTCCAGTTTTACATTATATAATTGAGTTTATTAAGTATTTATCTTCATCTCCCAAAAGTGCATTTCAATCATTTTTTTCATAAGAAAATAACAAATCCTTTCTAATAGGGTTGAATCACCTCAAGGTTGAAAGTCAATCCTACCTTTGGGAGATCTCTTTTTCTAATGAAATTAGTAGATCACACACCTTTTAATCATTCCACATCAAACCCCACACTTACATTTTTCTATGTTTCATTTTGGTGAACCCAATATTCTTACACTATAATTTTTTTGATTTGGTAGTCTTTTCAAACCTTAGATCTAAATTTTGAATTGCATTAGTTTTTTTACATTTCATTTAGGGTTTTAAAATTGCATTTTACATCATTTAAAATTACATTTTGTATCACTTAAATTCAAAAAAATCCAAAAATATGGCATACATCTTGCATGTCAGTTGTATTAAAAGTGTTTTTCAGTCCCTTAGATCAAAATTTCAATTAAATTTGCATTAAAAAAAGTTGTCATTTTGTTCACTTTTTGTCATTAGTCACATTTTCTTTTAGACATCAAAATATGGAAAAAAAATTCACAGTAATCACAGTCTACAACCTGAAACAAAGAACATAGACAGTAAACTAAAAACTCATATTTCAATTTTTAAGATCTCTGTGCAAGGACCCATTCGCCCTTGGGTGAATATGTCCCTACACGAGTGTCCTGACAAACTTATGCATGCATTACTATCTCTGTTTTGACTTCCTATTTCTGCTGCTAAAACTATAATTTAAAATTTTGAGAAATTGTTATTGCATATGCAAGAAAAGTGTCATTTTTGCTTGATCCATTGCAAGTTCATGGAAAAATTATTACATTTCAGTATTGAATATCATTAGATTTGTAGGAAAATTGGGTTCATTTTCTGAAGCATTGCATATTTTGGATAGATTAGTTCTCATTTTTGCATGAATAAAAGCATGTTTCCTTTTCAAACATATGGATTTCATAGAGTATTACATGGCTTGTATGATTCTATTTTCTCTACTCATGGGCATAATCTAGGAAAGAAAAATAAAACATTTGACAAGCATGTTAGTTACCCTCCTAATATCTATCAGATTTGTGAGAATGTAATAACACAAGAGGATGCAAGCATAGACAATCATGAAAATCATAATTGTTTTTCTCCTGATACCTCTCCTATTTGTGATGAAGGTATCTTGGTGTCAGAAGACCCAATCATTGGGCATCATGAGAATCTTGTTTGTCCCTCTCCCCTACCCCACCCACTTGGTAAGATATTATGGTACAAGAGGATGCAATCATTGATACATTTCTTAACATCACTTTTCCTAGTCTACATTCATCTCCCAACATCTCTCCCACTCATGAGAATGCTTTAGTGAAAGAGAGTACAATCATGTGGATAATCATGAAAACCATAGTTATTCTTCTCTCGATACCTCTCCTACTTGTGACGAAGGTATCTAGGTGTTAGAAGATACAATCATTGAGAATCTTGTTTTCCCATATTCCAATTCTTCTCCCATTTGGGAAGATATTGTGCCAAATGAATATAATATCATAGATACATTTCTTTCGTAATATGGTATAGATGAAGAGCATAACTCAACCTTTGATTCCCCCTTGTTAGAAAAGCATCAACAAGAAGTCACATCCATTGAGGTTATGAATGCACAAGTATCCATTATATCTTCCTTAATTATTGAACCTCCTAAGAGTCCTCTAATCATTGGACTGCCTAAGATTCATTTTGAACCTCCTTAGAGTACTTTAGTTATTAGAACTTCTAATCCACTTCTTATCATAAGACCACCTCAACACAAACCATTACCTCTAGGGGCTATCCTGAATTTTGCAAGACAACATTGTAGTAATAATGTTTCACAACAACTGAGTTATAATATTGTTGCTCACATATAACACAAGGAACAATAGGCAACCACAAACCATACCTACTTTGTTACTATTACCTCGACCTATTTTTCCTAGTGCTCCTTGTTTGACTTTGCACAATGGAAAGGAGTATGATCTTATGGAACAACTTAGAAACACTCTTGCTAAGATTTCTTTATGGGATTTGATTCAAGCATCACCTAATTATCATAACATACTTCAAAATGTCTTGCAACAAGTTGTTATCCATCGTAGTGTGCAACCAAATTATGTAGAAGCCCTAATTTAAGGTATGAAATCAATCAACTTAGACATTACCTTTCATCAAGATGAGTTACCTCCATTATAAGTGAAAAAAAATGATGCTTTGATGATAGTGGCTATTATTAATCACTGTGGCATAAGGCATACCCTCATTGATAATGGTTCAACACTCATTTTTTGTAGTGTAATCCTTCTAGACAAGATTGGAGTAGACAAGAGTCAAATTCAACCAAATTCTTTATCTATTCATGGATTTGATAATGTGGGAAAACAACTTCTTGGTGTGATAACATTGCCTATTAAAGTGGGTAAGGTTACATTGCAAACTCCTATTCATGTCACACCTCAAGAACTCTCATATAATCTTATCTTAGACAGACTATGGTTTCATGCAATGAATGCAGTGCCTTCAATGTTACATCATCTAATAAATTACACTTATTAAAACAAAGTTTACACAATCAAATCCAACCCAAAATCATATCACAATTGTTTGCAAACTAAAACAAGAATGGAAAATCCTCTTAAAACACTGATACCAACTACAAAAGTGGAACCAATACAAGAAGAAGAAGAGAAGTGTTTGTCATCAACTAAAAAATAATTGGATGATGATTGGGGTTCATTAGATTTTACACCTACATTCATGGGAGAATACAAGATTACATACAAATCAAAAAAAGAGAAAGAAGCTGACATAATGTTAACACAATCTGAGTCATCAAAAGCATGCAAGTCCACAAAATTTAGCGAAGAAGAGGAAAACTAAAATTATACATCCACATATGATGAGTGTGATCATGAGAAACCACCAAATCCAGAAGAAATGGAAAAACTTTATGGAAGAGGTCATGAGATTTTGAAACAACTTGGCTATAATGGAAAAGGATGTGATGTTAAAGAACAAGGAATTTGTGTCACTATAGATCCTACCCACAAGAGAAAACACAAGGTCTTGGTTATTGTCCTTCTAAAGAAATGAAAATATCAAAAAAACCTTCGCTCAATATCAATGTCATCATGCAAAAAACTCCTAGGACAAATATTGTTTCATCTTCAAACACATGTCTTAGTGAAGATTAGGGTTCATTATATTTTACACCCTCCTTTAAGGGAGAGCACAAAATCTCACAATCTAAAGAGTCTTATGTATGTATGACATCTTATAGTAAGTGTAGATACCTAAAATTTTCCTAGCCTGCAAACTAGCATTTTAACACTAATATTCATCTTTCCCTAATGATTAAATAATGTTCAATTATTTAATTATTGTCTAAAATCATATTTCCACTATTAATTAAATGACTTTATGTTAGTTAATTAATTCATTTCAAATTATATCTTTAATTATTTATTCTTCTTGATTAAATAAATAAATCTTATTTATTTAATTATGTCACTAACTTAACTTATTCTTCTACTTTAGTTAAATAGTTATCAATTAATTATTTAATTAAAAAATCAACCCCCCTTCTAAATTAAATAATTATCTTTAATTATTTAATTATCTATTTCTCGTCATGCATAAATTAAATAGTTATATTTAATTATTTAATTATCAATTTCCCATCATGCATAAATTAAATAATATTAAATATTTTTTTTAATAAAAAAGGGGTAAAAAATTATTGATCTAGAGAAACAGTACAAAGAAAAAAAGCTCCACAGACCCATTAGGGGTCAAAGACTAAAAGTAGAGCCATCAAGGAACCTTCAAAAAACATCTCATATCCTCCATCACAAGATCCTCCAGAGACCGAGAGAGGACCTCTAGAAGGCTTCCCCAGTCATCCACATTCCAAATCCCCATCCTCTCAGACTCCCATTTAGCCAATCCATCAACCACCTTGTTCCATTTGCGAGGGATGTGACAAAAGGTGACATAATCCAAAGCTTCACCCAAGATGATGATTTGCTTAAACATTACAACCAACTACCAATTCACCCCGTCCAATTGCCGCTTATTCAACATGTCAATAACAATCTAGGAATCAGACTCACAGATAACCCTTCACCAACCAAGGGAACAAGTCCGTTCCAACACTAAGAGAATAGATGAGGCCTCCATAAACTTGTTGGAGTGTAGGCCTCTATAAACAAAAAAAGAAAAACTCAACCACCCCTGAACTGTCTATGCCAATCCCCCCAACACTAGCATGCCTCAAATTGCCCCTAGAAGAGCCATCCGTATTAATTTTTAGCACCCCAAGAGGAGGGGGAATCCAACAACCACTTCTTTGGATCTTCTCTATAGCACGACGTCTTAGCTTAGGCCCCAAATCACTCTGATCACCAATAGGAAGTCCCAAAGCTTGAACCACCCTCATATCATCAGGATCAATAGGGGTAGACAAGTCACACTTTATTGTAAGAGTTTCCTAAAGATCCCCCAAAAACCTCAACCATATTTGACACACTTGAAGCCTCTGGTCAAGAATTTTTTTGCAATTTTGTTCCAATCAAATATTCCATAGAAGCAGATTGGGACCAATCTTCCAAGCAACCTGAAGAAATGAAGACGTGGCTAGAGGAATCCCCAACTCAGTCCAAAAATCAACCAAGGAAGAAGCATGTCTACACAACTGGTTCCAAGAATCCCACCAGATATGCCAGATCATTCTAGCAAAAGAACATTGAAAGAAAAGATGCACAACACTTTCTTCATCATAGGAACACATAATACACATAGAGGGGCCTTGAAATTCCCTCATTCAAAGATTCTCCTAGGTGAGACACTCACTCTGCACTACAAGCCAGGAGAAAAAATTGCACTTAGGTTAGGAGAACTTATTCCAAACCCGCTTCCACCAAGGGATTTCAACATAATCAAACAACTGCTTGTCCAACACCTGATACCCAAAAGCAATGGAGAAATTCCCTTTTGGGTCAGGCCCCCAGGCAAGGATATCCTTCCCTGGAAGAGAATTAAAAGTTCTTTTGGTCAAAATGTTTTCCAGCTCCTGACGCTCCTCAATTGATCCCCTTGGAGGCCACTCTCGAGGATCCTTCCACCTAAAAATAATAGACTGGTCCAAAACATGTGCAGACTTAAAGTCAACCAGTTTACACCAACCAACATCTAGAAACATCCTACATAGGTCTTGCAAATGGGGATGTGTCGACATGAGAGGCGAATGCCCATCCCAAGAATCAAACCAAAACAAAGCTTCAAAGCCCCTATTGTAGATCCAAAACAACCCTTGTTTAATAAGCTCGGCTCCCCTTTTAAGGGTACCCTAGATCAAAGAACCTTTCCCCACAAGGCTAAATCTAGGAACATCATCATTCTCCACCCCATAGATATTTTGAAGTGAGAATTTTTCCCCAACTCTAGTGTTGTTGATTACACCACTGCCAATACAACTTGGCTACCAAATCATGTCCATTCAAATTAGGATGACGTATACCAAGCCCGCCTTCCTGCTTAGGCCTTCATAGTGTGTCCCACTTAACCAAGCTCCACTTCCTTGATAAGATATTGCCAGACCAAAGAAACTATCGTGATAAACACTCAAAATCTTTAATGAAACTGGAAGGGGCAAAAAGCATAAAAACACTTGTATAGAGGAAGAGCCTGCACCACCAACTTCAAAAGAGTCACCCTCCTAGCAGTGGAGAGCCATCTACATATCCAATGACCAACCTTTTTATGAAACTTATCAATAACCTCTTGCCAATACTTCCTAGGGAGCGATCGAATAGCTAAAGGAATACCAAGATAAACAAAGGGAAGTGATCCCGTCTGAAATATGAGAATGCAAGCAAATATCCTTTGAATAATCTTGGGGTGTTAAAGAAATAGATGGACTTACCTTCATTAACACTTTTCCCCAAGGTAGCCAAATAAATATCCAGGGTCTTTCTCAAATTCATGGCTTCTTCAACTCTGGTCAAACCCATCAGGTAAGTATCATCCACAAACTAAAGATGGGATTTGGGGGGTAAACTACTACCCTGGTTCCAACCTTGAATATGACCAAGCTCTACATGATATTTAATAAACCTCCCTAAGCCTTCGAACATCAGGATGAATAAGTAGGGAGATAAGGGGTCACCTTGCCGAAGGCCTCTAGAAGCCCCAAAAAGCTTAGAAGATTCCCCATTGATAAGCATAGAGAATGAAGGAGAAGTGACACAACTCATAACCCAGTCAATCTAATCACCACCAAACCCAAACACCTATAGAATCTTGGAAAGGAAATCCGATTTAACATGATCATAAGCCTTGGCCATGTCAAGCTTGATAAACATAGCCTTGTCATTAGAGGAGGCCATGTAATGGATAGCTTCAACCACAATAACAATCCCATCAAGAATCTATTTTCCAACAACAAACCCCCTACTCCTCAAAGATTAACCTATCCAACCATAGCTTGAGACGTTTAGCTATAAGCTTAGTAATAATTTTGTACACAACATTACATAGGGCTATGGGTCTAAAGAAATCCAAAGAATTGGCTCCTTCCCTTTTTAGAATTAGGGCAAGAAAAGTAGCATTCATGGCTCTCAACATTTGCTTGTTCCTATGAGATTCTTGAACAACCTCAAGGAGATCCATCTTGATGATATCCCAGAACTCCTGAAAAACTCAACAAGAAATCCATTTGGCCCTGGGGCCTTCCCCTTCTTCAAAAGGAACACTATTTCCTCCAACTTACTCATAGAAATAGGTTTGATCAGAGAATCATTCATTTCACCAGAAACCAAAGAAGGAATGTAGGATAAATTTTGGGCTTCCTCCTTAGGGGCATGAGGGGAGTCCTCTATGAGAAAAGAGGAAAAAAATGAACAGATTCATCAGAGATTTCTCTAAAGGAAGAAAGAAGATTGCCATCCAAGGACCTGAGTGAAGAAATAAGGTTACCCTGCCTTTTGTCCTTCACAAAATTATGAAAGAAAGCAATATTTTTATCACCTTCCTGAAGCCAATCAATACATGACTTTTTCTTCTATAAAATTTCCTCCCACAACTCCCATTCTTCAACCTCTTTTAAAGTTGTTTCCTTCAACTTGTTGTTTGCCTCAATTAGCCCATGGTCCCAGATCTATCTAGTAATGGACTCAAGATGAGCTTGGGCCAACTTCTTAGCCTGAAAGACATTATCAAAATGTTTTCTATTCCATCTTTTCAACATATACTTGACATATTAGAGCCTCTTAGTGAAGGAATACATTGTCGTACCATGAGATGGCTTCCTCAACCTCCACCAAATATGAATAAGATCATGAAGAGATGGATCCTGAAGCCACATCAATTGAAATCTAAAGGATTTCCTTTTGGAGCTTCTAAAAAGGTTAGCCAAGAGTTTAATCAACCAATGATCAAATCCTCTCTAGACCAAAATCTTCGAGCTAGTCACCCATCTTTCACCAACCCAAAAACTAGAAACCAAGAACCTGTCCAACCTTTCAGAGATAGCATCCTCCCCACTTCTATCATTCCAAGTAAAAGACCCATTAAAAGGTTTTATATCCACAAGATTCAAGAGAGCAATATTGTCCCTCAAAATCTATGAAGAGGGTTCTAGGAAGGCTGAACCCCCAAGCTTTTCCTCCAACGAGAGAATAACATTGAAATCACCCGCTACAATCCAGGGATACAAAGGAGCAAGAGAGTGAACAAATCTAACATGAGACCAAAGAGGAGACTTTCCAAAAATATTAGTTGGAGCATAGAGATTAGAGAGAAGAATAACCTCACTCGACTCCAAGCAAGAAGCAACAAGAGAAATAGATTGCTTGCTAGACATCCACCAAACAGGAACAACTCTACACAGATCCCACAAATAGGCAACCCCTCTGAAACTACCTTGATCTACCACACACTGACATTGGCCTCTACTCCAGATCTTAGGGGCCAAATCCATCATACTATGGACAGACAACTTAGTCTCTTGGAGGAAAATCAAGGCAGGAGAATGAACCCGAATCAACTCATGAATATCCTTTTGTCTAGGGATGTTATTCATACCCCTTACATTCCAATAAAGCACAATCATCTTTTGGGTTAAGAGAAATGAGAATCAATGGTTATCACTGATCCAAACTCAACCAAATTATCACCCTTCAACTTGACCTTCTCCTGATCTTTCTTGCAGCCAACCTTTAGAGGTTTCTTAGGAGCCCCCTTCTTGGGGGGTTTTTTCTATAGGCCTAAGGAAAGAGGAGAGGATTTACCTTTACCACTACCAACAGTCTCCTTCTCAGCACTAAGACCTAAACCAGGAAGGTTTGATTTGTCTTTAGCCTCTAGAATCAACAACTCCCCCACTTGCCCAGGAACATAGGTAGGAAGATCTATGTCCATCAGAGCCTCCTAGACACCCACCTAAGAGGGGTTAAGGACTAAGTTTTCCTAATCTTCTAGGTGACCCTCATCCAACCCACCAACTGGTATCTACAAATCTGAAAAGACCCCCTCCTCCTGGGCCAAATCATCAAGAATCTCAAATCTATTGAAGGTTTCCTTAGCTTTTCTATCTCTAAGGGTTCATTCTAAACCCCTGCCCTTATTATGGGGTTAAACAGGAACAAAACCCTCCTTATAAAGCCAACACCTATTGCACTAGATCTTTCCATTTATCTCTCTTCAAAGCAACAAAAGAGGGAGAATTACCCGCACCAGAAGCCTAATTGACCCTAGGGCATTTCCTCTATAAGTGTCCATATTCACAACATATCCTACAACGGAAAGACAAAGCCTCAAATGCCATGTTCCTGTTAGATAAACATAAAAAATTAACCATGAAAAAGTTATTTGTCACTAGCATAATGTCAAAATCCCCTTTAGGATTCCACATCCTCTGAATCTAAGAATCTAGGAATGGGAGTGAGACCCGCATCCCCATGAACTTGCATATCAAAACATGGTTTCTCAAATATTGTATATCCTCGGCCACAGAATCTGGTTGAATAACCAAGATTAGACAGTCTTGAGATTTCTCCAAATAACCATTTAATTTTTGTAATTTAAAGCCATCAATTTTTGAAGAAGACTTCTCATGATTGACCGTGTGCATGCAATCCATTCCACCATCCAAGAAAAGAGACAAATAAACCTGTCTATTCAAGACCCGACAAGGAGCCATGCAAAGAAAAGGAGAAAATCCCACACATGCAACACAAACTACCACACAGACACCAAGATAGAAGAAATACTACATAGCAAAAGAGCGGTAGAAACCCACCACCAAATGACCACAAACAGAGCTCAAATTAATCCAAGCTTAGAAGGAAGCGAACAAAAGGGAGATCATAAACCATAATGGCCCTTAGCAGTGAACATACACCATGTTGAACAAGACAACTGAGAGGGGGGGTGAATCAGTTGTAACAAATTTTAACCTCTAAACATTCATCAGAACTTAGATCAATCATAAATCCTTTACTTTGCTAAAATGATTAAACATTAAGTGTAAAGGAAGAAATTGAAAAGCATCACACAAGGATCTACAATGTGGAATTTCTTGGTTCAATGTAGAAAGGTAATCACCTTGTACCTTACTTGGGAAGTACATGATGGTATGCAAGTAAAGTTTTGGGTAGACTCTTGGGGAGGACATGTACCTTTGAGCACAGTACATAATCTACAAAATATTCAAACTCTTCTTATAAGGGATTGGGGGAGTAATATGAATGATTATTTTGAGAGCATAGATGAGTGCACTGGGAAAGTAAAATGGAAAGATGTTTCAAACATTGATTATTCAGATGATCAGAAAGAGGGATTCAAGAAAATTCTAAGTGAAAGGGTGGTTTTTGTGTTAGGCGGGGAAGATAAATTGATTTGGGCTCCATCAAGATTTGGTCTCTACACAATTAAAATGGGTTACAAGGAAATAATGTGTCAAAGGGAAAGTGTCAAACCTTAAAGAGCTTTGTCTCTTTATTGGGATTCAACATTTTTGCCAAAAGCAGGATGTTTTTCATTGCTAGCGATTAAGATGAGAATACTGACTAGTGACAAACTTGCGAAACTTGGGATTGTAGCACAGTTTACTTGTGTCTTATGTGAGAATGAGTTGGAAGAGGTGAATCACTTGTCTATACATTGTCATTTTGCATCTCATTGTTGGTCCTTTATTAAAAATAAACTAAGTTGGTATGCTCCACTACCAAACAACTTATGGGACCTTTTTTCAAGTTGGCCAATATTGTATAAATTAACATTGTTTGCATGCATTTGGAGATTGATTCCATCTGTAGTATTGTGGTCCATTTGGTGGGAATGAAACAAAATAATTTTTAGAAAGGAAAAACTGAAGGTTGAGCAAGTGTTCGAGAAATTAGAAACTTCAATAACAAAGATTACAAATTCATATGTTCAGAAAACCAAAAACATTGGGTCTTTATTCATAGATTAGGACTCAAACTTAATGCAGAAGTGAAGTAACATTGTTCTACCATTTAAAGAAAGTTTATACTAGAACCCAAGTCAGAAAGTAGATAGAAGCAAAATATCTTGGGCTCCACCTACAGTAGGGTTCTTCAAGCTGAATTTTGATGGTGCATCACGTGGGAACCTAGGCATCTCAGGGGTGGGAATTGTAATAAGAGACCATAAATGATCAATAATGTCTACCAAATTAGTAAAACTTCCAAGAGGAACAAATAATATTGCAGAAGCACAAGCCTTGCTTCATGGGTTGCAATTAGCATATGATCTAAAAGTTAAAGAACCAAAAATTGAAGGTGACTCATTAATCATTGTAAATGCTTGTAAAGAAAGGAAAATTTTCTATTGGAAAATCAGATATGTACTACAAAAAGCATGGAAGTTGTTGCCTAAGTTTGAAAATACACAAATTAAACATATCTATAGGGAAGGAAATCAACTCACAGACAAATTTGCAAACATTGGATGTCAGCAAAATAAGAGTGAACAACTATATGGAAATAGTATGGAAAATATCCCTCAAGACTTAATTGAAATCATTAAAAGGGAAAGTGTTGGTTTGTAAATAATGCAGTGGAGTTAAGTATAAGCTTGTTCATGTTTTAAGAAATTGAAAAGATCCTCTATCATCACTATCCTTTAAAATGAAACGTGGTGGATTACATTAGTACATTGTGTAATATTGTCATGGTGAATAATATAAATCATGTCCTGATGAAGAGGTACGAGGAGTAAAAAATGTTTAATAACATATCTTCCTTGTCCACATGGATATTTTGTTTCACACATGTAAATTAAGAAACACTAGAATCCAATCACACAAGAAAATATGTGTGGGTACTTACACTCTGCCAGTTACACTGAAATCAACATGTATGAAGCAAATAGGTAGCATCACCAACAGTTAGATCTATAATTCACAGATCATATCGTAATTATTTTTATTAACATGGTTTTTTCTTTTGTAGGAAGATGTGCTCAAAAATCTAATGTGTCTTGTATCTTACTGCTTTGGCCATACTAAATGTGAAATCCATGTCAAATCATCCTTCTTTCATTTTATGTGGGCAGTATAAGTTTAATTGAGTGACTAAGCTATTGTCAAAGGCCAAATATTTTCCAAATTTGACACAAGGCCATAGTTAACATCTATAATTTCTAGTGTGTGATGAGATAATTCAAATGAAATCACCTCGACAACATTCATCACACATTGCATTTCCCATAAAGATTTATTATTTCTCTAACAACTAGCGGCATTTTGTAGGAAAATGTGACATTACTGTGTAAGGAATTTATAATGCTAAACTCCAAAATATTTTCCAGCATGTAATAGCTCTCAAGGAAAGGTGGATTTCAATTTTCAAGCATGTAACAACTCTCAAGGACATGTGGATTTCAAAGTAGACTTTCAATTTTTGAAAACTCTAGTAATTCCATAGCTATATGAGGAGCCGACTTCAAATTATTCTCATGCTGGAAATTCTCTAATGACAAATTGCGTCAAAAATCCCTTCAAGAAAATGAAGACTTCAATGTTTCTCTCTCAATGTTAGGGTGACAAGCTAGTGCACTCCTCCAGCCACGAGATTCATACAATTCAACAACTTTGAAACAAGTAACAAGGTAAAGTGCATATTTTCTTTTTCCTTCAACAACATCTTAGTATTCCAAAATAGAATACCTGAATGAGCTCAAGGTTGCTTGTTGATCGAGTAAATTTATGTCTAATGAAAACTCTATGAGTTCATGCCTCATAATCTGTTTCTCATAAGCCATATTCCAACATCTGCCTTTTGTTGAATGCCATATTGCAGTTTGAAAAACTGTGTTGTCATCTCCGCAGCTTGGGTCAACTGTGTTGTCGAAAGTCACATAGTCATATATCATTAGTACACTTATCAGAGGGATCTCTTCTTACTATATTTGAATCTTGAGTTCTTTTTTCTGGGGATATGGGTGTGTCTCCAATGGAATTTCTACCAAGAAATCACAAAGCACCTTTTCAAGTGTAGCAGTGGGAATTTCCCTTCTCCAAAGGGCTAGATAGGGAACAATTATCATATGTTTTTAAAACAGATTGTGTGCCTGTCTTCAAATGTGTGAAGGATATAATTAGTGAAGACATATTGCAGCCATCGACACAGAGAATTATTTTTCCCTCCAATTTGGTATCAATATTTGTCTCAAATGTCTTGGATTTGCACCTGAACTATCAAGATATGCAAAAGATAGAAAATGTAGTCATTAATGAGGTTTTCTTGCAAGAAAATTCTCTACTCACAAGTGTTCAGAAGTATGAATTTTGGCTTGGTGAAGCATACATTGGAGGTGTATTCCCTAGACACTACTTACATCACAAAGTGAGCTTCAGGAACATCTATACAAGTTTTAGACTGGCACTTGAATTTAATTCCTCAAATTTCTTATATA
The DNA here is from genome assembly GCA_007258455.2 of Sequoia sempervirens. Classification (NCBI taxonomy): domain Eukaryota; kingdom Viridiplantae; phylum Streptophyta; class Pinopsida; order Cupressales; family Cupressaceae; genus Sequoia; species Sequoia sempervirens. The sequence goes on along the minus strand of VDFB02000017.1, from coordinate 263,910,809 downwards.
GGGAGTTGAATAGGTACCACATTGAATTGGGGAGTGACATGGTAAGGAACTTCAAAACCAAATACCATGCAATTTCATTCCTTCTTACACACCATTGTCAACAAGCAGCTTTACTCAGTCATCCAATTCGGCCACAAAAAAGAGAGGTTGAATCTAGAGAATCAAATGTAGCACCAGGGAAAAATGCAGATCTAGGGACATCAACTACATAGCCACTCATTCTAAAACGTCAGCCAATTCTCCCATACATCAACATTACAAAGCACTTTACATCATCTCCTCTAGCAAATCAGATTATGAGCAAAGATGGGAAAGAAGCCAATTTCTCTGTTCAGAAGGCTTGAAGGATACTATTAAAATGTATAGGTCTTTGTAAAAGTCATCTAATTTTTCTATAAGGGATAGTTGACATTTCCATATTATCCCATGTTTAGTAAAATTTTGTCACTAAAAAGAAGGATCTGTCATCTCCTCAAAATGTATTAGTTGAAATTTTCAATCTACATATAAAGATACTGCAAAGCTATATTGTAACCTTTACTATTACATAATATAAATAGTTGGCCTATTAATCCGTTTATAAAAAAAAAACACCAGATTTACGTGGAAAACCCAATAAGGGAAAAATCACAGTGAGGATTAGCTCATAATGTAAAGAATATCAAAACCTATTACAAAGGATCACTGCCAAAGAAGGCTCACTACCAAAATAGGACTAACTTTCCAGATCATGACTCATTATCCAACAAGGGTTAACCACCCAAAGGGCTCACGGCCACACAAATACAAAGAAAATAGAAGAGATATGTTACAGATAGAAAACGATCTCAATGCAATTGATATTTCCACCATAATTTACTCAACTACTTACAGACATGCATGAATGATAGAGTACACCTTCAACTCACTGCATCTGGAAAATTAACAGTTAGATTTTGTATTGATCTTCCAAGATCACATCACATACACACTATTTCACATCTATTTCACATTTATCTACTCTATTTCTTCACACCTATCTCTTTGTACATCTTTCACCAATAACTCATCCTATATTTATACCATCTTCAACTTTAAAACATATCCAGAGTCAGCCATCCATTATTTAAATTCAAATTAGGTTATTGCCAAAACATTCTAGGGTGGAATTAGAATAAGGGTGACCCAAACACACGCTTGATGAGGACCCAAATAAGTCCCAACACGCTTCATGAACTTCAAAAGTAGTGTTTAACACAAGGTCGGCCAAACTAGTGTAAAACACATAGAACAATTAAGCACATACAACCCTTAACACGATCCAATATTTCTAGACAACAAAATTATCTTCAACACGATCATAACAACTTAACTCTAGAACTACAAGTCATAAGACTCAACCAAAAAGAAATCCGGACCAACTACATTTCTCCCAGACCTCAGCCAGAAACTCTGAAAACCACAGTTCACAACTAGTAAACATAACTTGCATTGTATAATGAATCAATAGCCAAAAATCTGGATATAGCAGCTTCCAACAACCATGATCAACATATCTGAACCACACAAACATAGGAGCAAAACCTGTAGCAACCACTGAACACTTGCAACCTTTCTTCATTCCAATTTTCTCAATATCCTCGACATATACAAACATCAATGACCTGCATTCATGACATCAATGACAACAACCAGTTGACATCAATGACAACACCTTCATTCTTGCAAAAATCTCCCCCTTTGTCATTAATGGCAACACATGATGTGAAAAACCATCAAAGACAACACACTAGCTTTGAACACACTCTTCACATTTTTGTTTTCTATTTCTCCCCCTTAGTAGATAATCTTTTTCACATCTTCCTCATCTCACATCTTCTTCATCTCCCCTTTTGACATCAATAGCAAAGGAAAAGGATATTTTACATTGATTTCCCCTTTGACATTAAGAACAAAATACTCTTCCAATGACAACACATGATACTACCTAATACCCCTAAGAGGTAGCCACCAAAACATTAGTCCAGAAGAAAGACAGATCCATAGATCAACTGGGCTGATACATCTCCATATGCATATAGTTTGAGAAAGGTGGGGCAATAACCCATAACTTCTCCCATAGATAATCAAAAGTATCTTTTGGAAGAGACTTCATAAATATATCAACAATCTGATACTTTGTAGGTACATACTCAAGCTTTACTTCATTCTCCACAACCTTCTCTCTCAAGAAGTGATACCTGATAGATATATGCTTTGACCTCGAGTACATCACTAGATTATTTGAAATGGTAACTCTTGCTTGAACTCAATTGAATACATAAACAACAGTGTGAATAGCTTCTCTCCTGTAGACCAACCTTAGGAATCATTGATCTAGCAACTTCTTGAATTGTTTTGTTCTTCCTTTCAACAACTCCATTCTTTTGAGGAGTTCTTAGAGTAGATAACTATCTTTTTATTCCATGAACTTCACAAAACATATTAAACTCATGGGAGGTGAATTCACCACCTCTGTCAAACCTTAAGCATTTTATCCTCAAATTTACTTCATTCTCAACCATAGTTTTGAATTTCTTGGATCTATCTAATGCATTCGATTTTTCTTTAAGAAATGTAACCCATGTATACCTAGAGTAATCATCAATCAAAAGCATAAAGTACCTTTCACCTTGTAGACTTATCACTCTTGTAGGACCACAAATATCTGTATGAATTAAATCTAGTAGTCCAGTAGAAGATTTTTCCTTTGATATGAAGTTGTTTCTTGCTTGCTTTCCAAACTGACAATTCCTGTAAATAGCATTAATAGGCTTTGTAATCCTTGGTAAACATCTCATGGCTTGTATTGCACTAATCCTTGCCAAGTTATCAAAATTCATATGACACATTCTCCGATGCCATAACCAACTGTCATTAATTTGAGTCATAAAGCAACATCCATAAGCACCCTTAAGTTGATATATATTTCCTTCAGAATTCTTTTCGGCAACAATCACTGTTCCAGATCCTTTCCTGATTTCATATCTCTCATCCTTAAATACAAGATTATATCCTTTACTAGACATTTTCCCAACACTCAAAAGATTATGCCTTAAGCCCTTAAAATAGTAGGCATCATTAGTATTATGCTTTCCATCAAAACTTACTGAACCTATCCCACAAATCTTAGCACCAGTATCATCTCCAAACATAACTAAGCCTCCATCATATTTTTCAAGTTTAACAAACTTACTCTTATCACTGGTCATGTGATGTGAACAACCACTATCAACAATCCAATAGTTCTTTTCCTGTTTAGCATGTAGGGTAGAGATTATAGTACCTTCACTTTTCTCCTTCTCCGAAGGGAATTTCTTCACCTATTTTCTATAATTAGTAGAAGTAGGTTCATATTTTATACAAGCATTCATTGTCATTAGGATCTCCATAATCAAACTCTTCATAAAAAATACTAGCATCCTCATGCACATAATATGCTTTGTTGATCTTCTTGCCTTTGTTTTCTTTGTTAAATCTATATTTATTCCTCTTAGCTCTTTCTAGACATCTCAAAGCAAAATGACCTATTGCTCCACAAATAAAGCATTTAAAGGGTAACTTACCTTCATACTTACTAGATCCTTTCTTTATCCTTCTCACAAAGTTAGCTTCTACTTCATCAAGATTTTCTTCATTCAGATCTTGAGCTCTTGTAGCCTTAAAATTAGTTTTCGATCTGGATCCATTTCTCAAATTCGGCTTTCTCATTTCATAAGATGTCAATGTTCCTAATAATTGACCTTTAGTGTAAGTCTTGTAGTTTATATGTTCTTCAATAACACACACCTTTTTGCTATATGCATCAGGGAGAGTTCTAAGAATCTTCTTTACAATCTTGGATTCATCTACTGTAGCACCAAGTCCTCGCATTCCAGCTACTACCTCATCCAATCTTTGTACATAGGATTTAAAATTCTCATCTTGAGACATATGTTGTAGTTCAAACTATGTCTCCAAATTCTGCAACTTTGCTTCTTTGAACCTTTCATCTCCTTCATGTGCCTTTTCTAAAGCATCCCAAACCTCTTTAGCCGTCTTTATATTTTGAACTTTAATCAACACAGAATGTGCAAGACTATTCTTCAAAATGAACTTTACCTTATTGTTCACTACATGTACATTGATTTCATCAGCTGTACTCAGACCATTAGCAAGAGGAGTGTAAGTAGTTTTGTAAGCTTTCTCATCATATCCACAATACTCCAGATATTCTTCCATTAGTATTTTCTAGAGAGAATAATTAGTTCCATCGAACTTCAAATACTCAAAAGTGATCTTTCTTACCATCCCTACCTTCCTTAAGTGGTTAAGCTCTTCACCAAGGAACCAAGCTCTGGTACCAATTGTTGAACAAGACAATTGAAAGGGGGTGAATCAGTTGTAACAAATTTTAACCTTTAAAACATTCACCAGAACTTAGATCAATCACAAATCCTTTACTCTACTAAATGATTAAACATTAAGTGCAAAGGTAGAAACTGAAAAGAATCACACAAACAAAGTAACACCATATTTACGTGGAAAACCCAATAAGGGAAAAACCACAGTGAGGATTAGCTCACAATATAAAGAATATCAAAACCAATTACAAAGGCTCACTGCCAAAAAAGGCTCACTGTCAAAATAGGACTAACTATCTGAATCGAGACTCACTCTCCAACAAGGGTTAACCACCTGGAGGGCTCACTGCCACACAGATATAAATAAGACAGAAGAGATATGTTATAGAGAGAAAACAATGTCAATGCAACATATATTTCCACCATAATTCACTCAACTACTTGTAAACATGCATGAATGATAGAGTACACCTTCAACTCACTGCATCTAGAAACTCAACAATTAGATTTCACACTGATCTACCAAACTTGCATCACATACACACTATGTCGCATTTATTTCACATTTATCTACTTTAATTCTTCACACCTATCTCTTTGTACATCTTTCACCAATAACTCATCTTGTATTTATACCATCTTCAAGTTTGATACATATATAAAGTCGGCCATCCATTATTTAAATTCAAATTAGGTCAACGCCAAAACATTCTAGGGTGGAATTAGAATGAGGGTGACCCAAACACACACTTGATAATGACCCAAATAAGTCCCAACACGCTTCATGAACTTTGAAAGTAGTGTTTAACATAAGGTCAGCCAAACCAGTGTAAAACACATAGAACAATTAAGCACACACAACCCTTAACACGATCCAATATTTCTAGACAACAAAATTATCTTCAACACGATCATAAAAGCTTAACTCTAGAACCATAAGTCATAAGACTCAACCAAAAAAAAATTTGGACCAACTACATTTCTCTCAGACCTTAGCCAAAAACCCTGAAAACCACAGTTCACAACTAGTGAACATAACTCGCACTGTACAATGAATCAAAAGCCCCAAATCTGGATATAGCAGCTTCCAACAACCATGATCAACATATATGAACCACACAAACATAGGAGAAAATCCCAGAGCAAAATTTAGAGCAACCACTAAACACTTGCAACTTTTCTTCATTACAATTTTCTCAATATCCTCAACATATACAAACACAATGACCTACATTCATGGCATCAATGACAACAACCAGTTGAAAACCAGTTAACTAGTTGACATCAATGAAAACACCTTCATTCTTGCAACACACCACTCAACAAGTAAACAAGAAGATAAACGAAGAATATGCAACCCCTGCCACGGCCCAAATGCTCGAACAAATGCCCCCAATGCTGCATAGAGGCAACACAAGCACCAAATGGAGGTGGATAGGGTTTTCAAACCCTATACCACACCCAAAAAATTTCACAGATCGCTATCCCAACCACTTCCTTAAATATTATTTAATCCTCTTTCAAATTCTAAATTAAATAGTTATCTTTAACTATTTAATTCCTCTTTTTTCCTCTCAACATTATCCATTAATGGATAATCTTTTATTTATTAATTAAATCTTATCTTGCACATTTCTCCAACAATTAATTAATTATTCAATTAATTATCCTCTCATGTGTTGTTTCCTCAAATGTAACAACCACTTTCTTCTAGTTAATCAATAATAGTTGACTATCCAATCTATTTGGTTAACTAACCAATTAATTCTCTTAACTAATAATCTCTCACGGTCAACTAAAATTGACTATTCAATCTATCTAGTTAACTACTCAATCTAATTAAGTTCACTCCCACTCACTTCTAGTCTTCATTGGAGTTAACTCTTCAATCTATTTCCTCTCAACGAACCTTGACCGTTGTTCTTGATCTTTCACCTCTTCATCCCAACCGTTGATTCAATTTCTTGAAATCTATAAAAAAACCATCATCCTTCTCATAATCTACCTAGAATTTTCATAGCGAAGCATTGAGTATTTAATTCTTGAGTGATTGAGAAGTATTGTCATCTTATCTAGGTCACCCTTATTATCATTGATTGGAATGCTTTTGCAAACATGGAGACTTTGTATTGATCCAAACAATCCAACATTCGTTATCAATACAAATATAGTCCGACATGGGATGGTTACAGTCAAGAATTCAGTTAAAACCCATCATACTACTATAATCATAAAAATGGATGCACAAAATTTGTAAAGCCATTCCTGAGTTTTGTAGATCTCACTCTTAGTTTTCTGCAGCTTTTTACGGTTTTTAATTTCATGAAAAAAATAAAAAAGTTATCGTAATTTAGTCTGCTATGTTTTTTTAAAATTTTTTGTTGCCAACCTTTAAAATTCACGTGTTTCATTCATCCCTAATAAATTCTACATGCTGAATTTTAGAAAAAGGTTTTTGGGTTTTGTAGATCTTCATTCTATTTTTCCAGAATAGTTGACGATTTCAAATTTGATGAAAATTTGAGAAAGTTGTTGCTATTTGAATTTTTTGTAATAATTGTTCAAGAAGGGTAAAAAATTGTCAATCTGTTTTCCTTTTTTCTTTTCTTTTTTAAATTTTTTTTTTCAAGTTTTTGTAAGTTTATTTCAGTAGCATAAGGTTTTTCTTGTTACTAATATCTTTGTTTACATCTTGTGGCCATTAGAGGATTAGGTTTCACAATTTATATTTGGTGCTTTTAAAGTGAATTCACTTTCCTTTGGTGCACTAAAACTGAATAAGACAACTTGAACATTTACATTTGGTGTTGTAAAATGAATTCACTTTCCTTTGTTGCAATAAAACTAGACAAGGCAACTTGAACAATTTACATTTGGTGCTTTTAAAATGAATTCACTTTCCTTTGATGTACTAAAATTGAACAAGACAACTTGAACATTTACATTTGGTGTTGTAAAATGAATTCACTTTCCTTTGGTGCAATAAAACTAAACAAGGCAACTTGAACATTTACATTTGGTGCTTTTAAAATGAATTCACTTTCCTTTGGTGCACTAAAACTAAAGAAGACAACTTGAACATTTACATTTGGTGCTGTAAAATGAATTCACTTTCCTTTGGTGTAATAAAATTGAACAAGGCAACTTGAACATTTACATTTGATGCTTTAAAATGAATTCACTTTCCTTTGGTGCAATAAAACTAAACAAGACAACTTGAACATTTATATTTGGTTCTCTTAAAATGAATTCACTTTCCTTTGGTGTATTAAAAATGAGCAAGACAACTTGAACATTTATATTTGGTGCATTAAAACCTCGTTACAATCTTCACATTTCATTTTGGTGCATAAAATTGAATGTTTCATCTTTTCTAATTGCAACAACAACCAATTAATTTATGGAATTATTTGTTTGAAAGTCTCAAATATTTGAAATTGGTGCAATTAAAAGATGAATTAATATCTTTAAACACTCCATTTTTGGGCTTAAAATCAAATTGCTATAAATTGTCTACTATGTTCACTGTGACTAGCAAGCCAAGTGCATATCCTCTCCCCTTGCATCTTTTGATGATCTTGGATGATGAGAAACACTTTGGGATCTTTGCATCTTTTTTTACATCATTACCTTTAGATCAGGCCTACCTTGAGATACATCTCGCACTAGAGAACTCAAGGGGACCCAAAGTAGTATTTCCCTCGGGCTGCTATATAAATTGACTTCGACTAAAGCCTGGGTCAAATTGGTGAGTAACTTGTCAACAATTCCATTTAGAATGGGGAGGTATACACATTTGTGTGAGGTATAATTAGTTCCCTAATAAGAGTGGTTAAATCCTTAAGTGGCTTTTTGGACGCTCGCAAGGCGCTAAGTTCCCCGAGTAGTGACTAAAAACCTTATAGTAGTTGCTCACCTTATGGATTGACCATGTATTGGAAACATTTTCAGTGCAAGGGATGCGTATCACACCCTAAAGCTTTTTAATCACCATATGAACTCCCTTGAGTTGAGACATAAATCCTCAACTTAGCATAAGCTACTTGTAGATTTCTGGGGAAAGGGTGGTTTGGGTTATCCTTCCATTCCAGGAGGCCCCTATCTATCAACTCTCGAAAGATAAGTGTATACATCCCTTTGGGTGTTCCTACCCTTGAGTTGAAGGAGCTTCCAAGTTCTAGGCCTGAAAGTGTTACCACTGGCTTTGACCTTAGGGATAAAACTGTTTGAAGTGTTTTTGATGTGTTATTACCAGTATAAATTGGGTTGATTTTGGCCTATTGTCATCAAAATATTACGATCAAGTCATATACTATGTTTGTTGTGTTTTATCACTTGTTATATCAAAGAAACATTGTCTCAAAAATCAGATCAAATGAATGCCAAGAACTTGCAAACTTCTCAAAACAAATTGCCATCACAAAATTTGAAACTGTTAAAATCGAGTCGCTTTTGAAAAACTTGGCCATTGTTGTCTTTAAACAGAGTTGCTATTGACCTAAAATAATGCTGCTATTTATTTAAACAAAATCTGCTATCGACCTACTTGTAGAATTGTCTCAAAATTGGTCAAAACAATTGATTTTCAACCATTGGCCTAAAAACTCAATTTAGTTATTAGAGAACATTATTGGACCTGTCAGTCAAAATCCAACATCGCAATTCTCCATTTTGGACTTGGTTTACATAGAGTTCGTGACTACCATCTTTTGGACACAAAATTTACACCATATCTTATCAAACATCCTTCAAACATCACCAAATCAATAACCAAATATCAACCTATTCTTGGACATCTATTGAACCCAAGAAATCAAACCATTATCTTGCTAGTTTTTTTAGAGCAACCTTTACTTGCAACCTCATAGCTAGTTCAAGTAAAGAAAACACCATATCCTCTAAAACATAGCAACACATTGATTCATGTCTTGTGAACTATTGTGTTCTAAACTAGCGTCAAATCAAAGATCAAACATCATAACGTCATTTATCAAACAACACCCAAAATCGGCTCATCTCCTTCTCATAGGGTTAAGTAGCAGAATATTACCATCCAACATCAAGATTGATCATCCAACTATCCCGACATCAATATATAGCAAACAATCAAAATCGTTTGTCCAAAAGGTTTACACACATCCCCTTTGTACATCAAAAAACTTCAAAACAAAACATCACAACACACAACCATAACATCCCAACAACATATCAATGGAAAAATATCACCCAAATTCAATCCCACTCTATACACACATGGAGTCATCATACCCCACTATCTACAACAACATAGCAACTATGGGTGTCCCTATTCGAGATTTTGGAATACCTTGTCACATGTCAGATTTTAATCAATGTCAAAACTCACAAACATGTCAACCATACCATCAAAATAGCGAGTCATAATATCAAAAAAATCTTAGCGATCATCAAAACATGGATTCATATCATCAACATGTTCAACATCAAAACATTACATATCAACAACCACAACATCCGCAACAAGATCTATTCTTTACAACATCAAAACATGACATATCATCAACCTCAACAATCATCATGATAAAAACAGTTGTTGCCATCCCATAATACCATTAAACATGAATACACTCCTTTAGGGGAGCCAATTGAGGTGATGCTAAGTATGTTAGTCCACAATAAACTTATCACACTTCCAAAATTATTACGTAATTACGAACCTCAATTAAAAACTCCAAGGTACGATGACAAGGCTTATTGTGAATATCATAGAGCAAAAGGTCATGACGCATCAAACTGTATTAAACTCAAAAATCTCATCCAAGACCTTATTGATCAAGGAGAAATGATTATTAAGGACAAAATCCAAGGTTCAATCACTAATGATAACATTGACAATATCTCAACCTCAAATATTGAAAACAATGATCAAGATCCATCTACCAAAGACCACATTGAAGATCTCTTTACCTCACATATTGAGCTAGAAGACATAGATACCTTTTCAAAACATGATCAAGATAATCCATCATTGTTTAACAATGACATAATTCAAGAAATATTAACATAATTTGATCTCAGGGTTGAAATCAATGACAAGATTTCTACCCCAATTGTTGAGCATAACATCCAAAATCCATCTACCAGTGGTCACGTTGAAAATGTCTCAACACCATCTAATGGGAATGATGACATATCTCAAGAATTTATCACCAAGCATGATCAAAATCCTTCACCAAAGTCTAGCAATGGTCCTTTCCAAGACATATTGATATCATTTGACCTTATGGTTGTCAGTATTGAAGAAATCCTTCATACAACACTTGATCCAAATTCATTTGAAGATCAAGAGAATCTTAAACCAATACCCCTGCCTAAGGAAGACATTCAAGAACCCTTTGCAAACAATCCATCCTTTGAAAGTGACCCATGTCAAAAACTTGATCCAAAGCATATCAAAAGCAATTCTGAAATCAACCAAGGTCAAGGATCCAAGTCTTCTCAAGATCTAATAGGCCTATTCCAATTTGATATTGAAGATAACTCTGATAAAGCCCTAGATCAAAGACCCACATCTCCAAGATACTATAATGATTTAATAGGTATCTTCCAAACCATACAAGACTTTACAAACACTAATCATATCCATATGTCACTCACTCCTATATCTACCCATGAGATGCTTACTCCTAAAGGACTTGTAGATGATATTCATCTAAAACAAGAGTCTCATACTCTTGATATCATTACCAAGGAACAAGAGTCTCTTACTCTCAACTTCATTAACAATAAACAAGAGTTTCCTACTCTTAAAATCTTTACACATGATCAAGGCATAGTAGAATCAATAGAAATATCAAAAATTGATCATGAAGAAGACTTCTACATGAATTGTGAATCAGAAACATCCTTTGAAGAACATGCATAAATGGATCATGAAGAAGACTTCTACATGGATTGTGAATAAAAAAAATCCTTTAAAGATCAAGCTAAAGATATCAATTAGGAAGTTATCCCACATATTGAGGATCTTCTCACTTATAAAATTGGATCACTTACCTTTGTTAGAGCAAGCTACCTTACCAATGAAGAAGCTACCACCTTTGAAGATCCACAACAAAGCAAAGAAGGATTAGCACCTTGTTTCCAAGACAAAAAATATCCTATTGCAAATAATTTTTTTCAGTAGATGCATTATCAAGCCAGAGGATTAGGCCTATATGAATAGGGTATCCTAAAACTAGTGAATTTTTTTGACTATCCTAAGCATCAAGGTCTTGGTTATTCAAAAATAAAGTAATCTAAACATATCAGTGATACCTCTATAATACTAGGGGAAACTTTATCTAATGCAAACACCAACATGGGGAGCACGAAGAGTCCTTATGATGAAATTGCTACCAATGCTACAACTAGCCATATCATGAATCGTCATCCACATATATTTCCACCCTCCAATTGGGACCAACAACAAGAGAAAAAGTTATATCAAAGAAAGGAACAAGTCATTGAAGCAAACAAATTGGTTAAAAAAATGGATAAAGCTGTATACGCTTAAATTTGGTCTGGAAAAAATTAATTAAATACAAGTTATTTATTTAATGATCTTTAATTCTTCTACTTATAAACAAATCAACAAATTTATTTATATAGTTCACTTTCTTAAATTCTTCTTATCTAAAACATTTTCTTCATGTTTTAATTAAATAAACAACTTTAATTAGTTTGTTTTATTTAATTAACTCCCTTTTATTAAATTCAAATTTTATATTTTGAATTTAGTCACATTTCTACTAACTTCTCATCTTCCACCTCATCATGTGTCTCATGAAATTAAATATTTTCAATATTTAATTAGCATTTATCTTCAACAAATTATAACCAATTCTGAGACACTTGGCTTCCTCCATTTGATTCTCCTTCACACTTGGTAATTTTTTCTACTAAAGGGAACACTGTCCTTGATTCCCTCTAACCTCTTCATTCTCTACCGTCCATCTCTCTGGATCAAATCTAGGCTGTTGAATCCTGCCACATAGGTTGATGCCTTGGAGAAATCTATAAATACATTATGTAGGAATTTCATTGGCATTGTTATCTTAGCATCATATTAGTATTGAAAATTTTAGCATTTGCATATTATTATCATTTAGTTCAATCAATCATGGCTTTAGCCCTAATTGCATCTTAAGTTATTGTAGTTGCATCATAGCATTTCCATTATCAATATCATAACATTATCATAATCTTCGCACAATCATCTACAACATATCATTTAGCAATCAATCATGTATAAAGGTTTATTTCTTTTCTAGCATCTTGTTCTTTAGGTTGTCATTTGACATGTTATGTGCATACACACAATCTAAGAGCCATAATGACTTGAAAAATCCTTGGAGATAGAGGACAATGGGACAACTTTAGAGAGTTTGTTTGTTTCAATTCGATTAGATTGTTATTTGAATTCTCTAATATAATGTTTCATTGATTGTGTTGTATTGCTCATGCACTCACATATTTTATACACCACATAAATTTGGCGCCCATCGTGGGGGCAATCTAGCGCATCTCTGGCTTTTGCTAGTGCATTTGCAACACCTTTCAGTGCATTCATATTCTTTTCCAACGCATTCATCAGATCTCTTAGCACATCAATTTCCTGTTCTGGCGCATCTAGGGAATAGTCTAGCACATCTAGTCTATGTTTTAGCGCATCTGTGCCATCTTTTAGTGCATCCATCTAAGTCATAAACAAAGAGCTAATTTGAACGTCTGTCAGAAAATTAAAACTAGATTTAGGGATTCTTTGTTGAGCACATGTCATACCTTATTACAACATCAGGGTAAACTTGAAGAAATTAGACTTTACAAGTGAAATTATCTTAACTAAACTTGGATCAAACCATCTTAAAGTGCCTAAATCATCAAACCTATCATCTGATTGCTAGCCGAGTTTCATCATCAGGATCTATCATCCTTCATCATGAAACAAAACGCTATACATCAGATTTATCACCTTAGTCTCATCAATAGAATTCATCATTCTATTTGACTTAAGAATCTCCTTGGCACTCCTAAACAAAGATCAAAGTATAGTAAAACTTTATCACTTGTATGCCTGTTTTAACAAGAGCCCAAAAACAAAAACTCAGAGAACAAGAAATTGAAACTCAAAACATCATGGCAAAAGAAAAAGAAAATCCCTTTCATAGATTCCACCAATCTAAAAATGATGAAATAACTGATGAAGACATTCAAACAACTCAACAAGACCCCAAATTCCATAAATTCATGGAAAATATTTTGGAAAAATATGGATATAAATATTTTTTGATGTTGGCCAACCAAGGTGTGAAACTACCAACTGATTTTGATGTCAATCAATTAAAAGGAGCTCCCAAGAGGACGGAGGCTAATTTACGAAACACTAATCTAATGAGTGCTTTGACCCAAAAAATGCAAAACCTTCAACAAAAAATCCAGACATGCAAGGAGGAACCACAAAAAGATACTTGTTGCAAGACATCTATCCTTATCCTTTTGATAGAATTTTGAACATGATACCATTTCCACCAAACTATGATCATCCAAAATATGACAAATATAATGAGAAATCTGATCCCATAGATCATGTAAGAGAATTTCGCACAATGAGCTTGGAATTTGCACATGAAGAGACTTATTCAATGAGATTGTTTCCAAGAAGTTTGGGTGGCCAATGCATGGAATGGTTTTCAAAACTCCTACTAGGTATTAGATCATTTGAAGAGTTGGTCAATAAGTTTATCACTCAATATTCCTACAACATTCAACATGAAATAACCATGAAAGATCTTTGCAACAAAAAACATAAAAAGGGTGAATCATTCCTCACATTTTTACAAAGATGGAGAATATTTTTTGCTAGATATCCTCATCCTATACCTGAAAAAGAAAAGATGGAAATCTTCATTGATAATATAAACAATGAGATGAGATATAGAATTGAATTTCAATGTCCACCCAGCTTTGAAAATATGATTGAAAATGGACTCAAAATTGAGGAAGTCTTGGTTAAAAGAGGGATATTAAAAATCTGTAATGAAGGAAACAATTCAACAAACTCCTCTAATCATTATAACAACAATGAGAAACCCAAATTCTGGCAAAGAAACAAGAATGCTGGTAACAATGATGCAGCTGAAACACATAATGCAAAACTAGTCTTTAATCTATCAAGAATTACACCCAAGATCAATCAAAACACCAATCAAAATAGTAATCAAAACAATACTGAATCTAAACCAACCTCAACACCATATTGAACACCATCAAATCGCAGAAAATTTACACCTTTGGGGCAATCACTTGAATCAACATTAAAAGAGCTTCTTGAATCCAAACTCATAACATTACCAGAGGTAAGAGATTATGAGCCAAGAGTTAAACCATCATGGTGGAATGCACACTATTGTGATTTTCATAGAAATAAAGGTCTTAAAACAAATGATTGTATGCAACTGAAACATTTGGTACAAGACTTGATAGATAGAAAGGAAATATCGATAGAAGGACCTCAAACAAATGCTGACCATGGAGCATTTAAGAACCCTTTACCCAACTACGAAAAAGGGGAGTCCTCTTCAACAAACACCAAAGGGAAAAATGTGAACTATGTCTATGATACAACCATTCTTAAATTTTTTGTAGTTGATAATCAAAGTAATGTTACCAAAATCAAGGATAAACAGGACAACCTACTAGTACCAACTAATTTGGAAGTTTGTAAATTCCAAGCCATGGTGAGACATTTGACTGCACCTCATTGTTTATCATTCTCAGAAAACAATGATGCATCACTCACTCATCCACACAACATGCCACTCCATATTGAGGTTTTAATCCATAAACATTTGGTCAAATGTGTTTTAATAGATGGAGGAGTTGGTCTAAATATCTGTACTTTAAAGCTTATCCATGCATTGGGATATTCAGAAAATGCCATAGATTCCAGTAAAAAGATTACCATGAAGGCATATGATGAAGAGGAATGCTCATATAAAGGATTAGTTACTCTACTAATCAGAGTTGTCCTTGTGGTGAAGGATGTGGTTTTCCAAGTCCTTGATCTCCCCTTAACGTATAATATCCTCCTTGGAAGACCTTGGATTCATGAAATGCAAGCATTATCCTCTACATACCAGCAGTGTATTAAATTCCCACACAATGAAGTTGAAGTCACAATACAAGGAGATCCTAATCCTTTCATGTATTTCCATAATCTAAGCCCAAAAGCTAAAATCCCAATCCCTTGCAATCATGAAGCACCTCTTTCTCAAACATACATTGATCCTGAATACTTAAAAGTATCCACTTCAATTACTGCACTATCAAACCCCAAGGTTCAAATCCATGATCTGGGATGTGGAGAATACTATTTGGATAAGTTTCTAGTAATAGACACGACTACTGTCGTTGAGAAGGGTCAGACTTCCAACAATGATATCAAGACAACTACAAAAGGAATGCAGAAAGATGACCGTGCTTGGATTGAAACCTTTTGTGATCTTGATGATACACCTGCCTTTTCCATACCTACTTCCACTCAAGCTTTTCATACCTATGATAACCCCCTATTTGACTAGGATATCTCTAATAACCCACTCTTTGATCATGACCCTGCTGAGGATATCCAACCATCATCCTTCCATCCCACTTGCCCTAGGCTAGGATATGAATCTCCTATTGTTGCCTCTACTAAGCCATCTTTCCAAGTCATTAAGGATGTGCAAGCCTCCTTTGATGTTAACAATATTGAAAAGGAGAGTCTCATAGAATCTGTTGATGGTATTATCACTCCCATTTGTCCACTAAAATTTCCTCTCACTTCACCTATTTCATCTGTCTCACCCACATCCATCCACCTTGTAGACATGGATCAACAAGTATCACCCAAAGAAAATATAAAGGAGGTAATTCAAGTATCAAAGGTAAAAGTGCCTTTTTCAAATGGATATCCAGAATCAAAAGAAAGCATGCAAAGAAAGAAATATCTAGACAAGTCCCTTAGCCAAAATAAAAAGCTATTGGACAAATCAAAAACAAAAAGGATCCAGACAAGTCCCCTAGCTAAAATAAAAATCTATCAGGCAAATAAAAAATAAAAGTAAAAAGTGAAAGCAAGCAAAAGTTGATCTCCAACCATGCCTCTCCCTCAAAAATTACTGGGGGCACCTATCAAGGAAGAAAATCAAAGGATCTCCATCCATGTCACCCTCATTCATATCACATATTCCATTCTGCCCATCCATGTTCACATATCCATCAGATCATTACACCTCTATTGGTGATATATTTCAATGTATCTTTGATGACGACCCCTTCATGTACTCTAACTCATCAGTTGCCCAAGATCCTTTTCATCTCAAGCCTGATGACCTACGTAGTGTCCACATTAGGGATCCTATCATAGCCTCTTTTATCTGTCACATCTACCATCCTTTATACTTACCACTCATACTCCTCATTTCGATTGGGTCCTTTCATCCAACACAGTCATCCACACAGGATCAGAGCATTGTCAAGGTAGGCTATGGATCTAGAGCATATCAGTTGTCTACACCTAAAGGAGACTTGTTTGAAGAACCTATCAAAAGTATTCATCTCAAGAATTTTTATACCTAACTCATCCAATGCACAACCAAAAGCTGAAAAATCCAAAAAAATAAAAAATACAAAAAAAGTAAAAAAAAAAAAAAATCCAAAAAAAGGCCAAAAAGAGAAAATACAAAAAAAGTGAAAAATAAAAAAAATCGTTACCTTGATGAAAACTGGCAAATAGGCATCTTGGTGACAATAAAAAAAACATATAATCAGAAAAAGTGCAATAAAAACAAGTAGTGAAAACCTGGCAACATGTGTTATTTGTGATAGATTAGCTTCTTCCATCTATTGTCACGTGTGTCGGCTGCCCGCTTTTTGCCATCATTACGCCTGATCATCAAAAAATCTCATGTACATATTTGGGTGTCATGGTTGTGTCTCATCCTGGCTTGGTTATCATTGTGCATATCCATAATAAATGGTTGGTTTCTCACTGGGGGAAAAATCCTGAACTCACTGGGGGCAACCTACTTTGAGCTTAAAACAACAGACACATAACAGTCAGACAACGTAGCAAACACAACAATCATGATAAAAACTCAACATTGAACATCAATCACAAATTTTAAACACCAACCATCCAAATCAACAACAACATTAGTAAAAAAAAATCTAACTGGATGATACTCTTTTGAAGCATGGTTTTATCACTTTGACATGAATGTTCAATTGTTGTACCTTGATTTTTGTTATCATTTCTCTGGAGCAACTCAAGGATGTCATGGGCTAGAGAAGCTATGATCGAGAATGATATTTTCTTTGTTTGTTGTTTGTGAGTTAGTCATTACTACTATGCAAACTGTCATGGGACATGCTCTACAAAGTATCATTGATGACATTTCAAATTTGCATACGAAAATTATTAACTCTTGTCTATTTTATGCAAGCAATACTTAGGTCATCTCGGTTCAATTATGCCTAGATGCTTGTATTACCTTGCAATATCAAAAACCCATGGAAGTTGTACTTAGGTCATCATGGTCTAATTATACCATTGATGTTTGTACTAACTTTCAACATATTAAAGGCTCAATGATGATACCTAGCACGACAAATCAATTGACAAAATGACAACATTGCATATTTAGATTTGCATGGTTAAGTTAGATTGCATCCATATTAGTTTTGCATCTGCATTATAGATTTTTCCAAGGCTGGAAATTTTTTAAATGGATTTATCTCTCTCATCAATGGATTGAGTACATTTGACATTAAAAGAAACACAATCATTTGCATATAGTTGCATAAGAATTATCATACATACATTAGAAAACATATCATTCATCCATCCATGCATTAGATTATATATTTGCATTATAAAAATACAAAAAAATAAAATGCATTACATCTCATGTGTATAATCAAATCCATCCCATATTGCATAAAAGAATCATCCATAAAACATATAGAATCATAATCCATGCATCATCATTTCATTATTGCATTCATACACAACCATGGCATAATCATAAAAATATTACATAGCAAATAGAACAGAAATTAAATGCATCCATCATAAGCATCCATCACAAGCATATAGAAAACATATAGACCAATTATATCCACTGCATCTCATATATAATCTCAAAATAAATGTCAAGTGTACAATGATATCGTAAAATGTGGAGAGATACATCATCAAAATGGAAAAATAATCATCATGTCTCTAACTGAATAAATGTATACATCATCAAGTCTCAAATATATCAAAGGTAAACATCAAAGCTATGTGCTGCTCCCCCCAAATGATGCCGGCCTAACTGAGCCTCCTACTGCACCACCAGATGGACCTTCACCTAGATCTTTGGGAGGTGGCCTAGTCACACCTCTGCTAGTTGTCCGTGAGTGGGTCTGACCTAATCTAGCACTGAAAGACTATGCATAACTGACATGTTGTTCTGCAAGCACTACCTCATGATACCACAACCTCTAATACTTGGCCTCCCTGGTGGAATGTCATACCTCTCTAAGCATATCCACTATAGTAGTCCCCTCAGCAACTCTCTGTAATCTCTCTGATAAGGCCTCTGCCTGCTCGCATCTTTGTTTCAGGGTATCTCTCTCTACTGTTAGAGAGGCGATCTGTGCTTGTGCCTGAGCCTGTGCCTATATTTGTGCTTGGGCCTATGCCAATTGTCCTTTTAAAGTTTGCATCTATGCCTGTAAAGCAGCTATCTGAGCCTATTGTTGATGGGAGGGAAAATGAATCTGAATCTGTTGCGGTCTTGCAGACACTGTGGATCTCCTCCTCTGAGCCACTCTCACATCAAGTACTGGCCCACCAATTCCACCATCTCCATCACCTCCATCTCCTCCATCTCCATCCCCTCCATCTCCACCATCCCCTCCATCACACCATCTCCCTCCTCCTCATCTCTATCTCCCCCATCTCTCCTTTGTCTAGGTGCATGTCATGTTGCCCTCTCATCATCATCCATGGCTGGTAATGGCTCCTCTGGACTGGATATCCTCAGGAAAGGATGTGTGAAGAAATACTGCACATAATCTTTTGTCATCAGTGCATCTGCGATCTCTGGATGGTAATCCCATATCCGTTCCTATAATTTGGAATGTCCTATCGTCGTCGAGCATACAATGCCACTCCCTGGGGCATAACTTGAGCTTTTCCATATTTTCGAAGCACCCTCATGACCAAAAATATCTCGATCACATATGGTGTCCATCCAATCAGGTATTTGGAAGAGAACACTTACAACATCTCAATGTCATCATCTGGCCAATCCTCGCAATCCAAGTATGGCCGCCATGTAACTGTCTCTAGATCATGCAACACACACCGCCAATACTCTAATTTTCCTAGCTTATGTTGGACAACTGGACCTATATATCCAAAGGCATATGGTCTCCCAACTGGATGATCTCTGTCTGCAATAGGCCGAGTGACAACTATGTGATCCCATGCCCAAATTTGTAGTAGTGTAACCCTAGCGGATAAACTAGCCGCTTCAAGATAAACAACCTGATGTAAATTGTGATACAAATGAGCCAACATGCAAGATCCCTAGGCATATTTGATCCCCTATGTAATCACGCTCTCTAGAATCCGGCCCCAGCCAACTGAGAGTCCCTTCGACCTATGGTTGGGACATAGAAAACCTCCAATGAATCCAGCTAGAACACATGGCAATGGTTGATACAACACAATTATCTCCCACCATGGGATCTCATACCCATTGATCTCATCATCATGGAGAATCCTCCGCAATGCATCAATCCCTCCCTACTCCGTGTGATCGTAAACCACTAGCTCACCAACAACAGGAATCCTCAAGATACGATATACATCCTCTGGCGTGACTGTCATCTCACTAGTGGCTAAATGGAATGTGTTGTGGTCACTATGCTACCTCTCAGCTAGAGTATTCAAAAGTCCCCTATTGATCCTATACTGGGGCATATCAATCAAATAAGACAACCTACATCATCCAATCAAATTTAAATCAGCCTGCACTAGCTGTGGAATCATGTCCTAGGTCTTCGGGAAGTGCTCCTGAGACTGAAGAACCCTAAAATCCTCCTATAATCATAACATATCACAAATCAACATCTTATCAAAAACCTATCAATCAATCTAATCAACTCTAATGAGATTTCAATTAAATCTCAGCAAGCTTCTATCATTGACCCTCACCTATCATGAGGTCAATCATCATCTATCCTATCATTGATTCTCACCTATCATGATATCAATCAATCAACATCATCAAACATCATCAAAACATTGGATGAAGCGATCATCAACCATCAAAATCAAGGAGAACAATCAAAATTCATCAACTCTGGTGTCAATGCGTTGGAACAGTACATCTAAGCGCTAAAAAAATGGATGCGCTAAAAAATTTCATCAATGCGCCAAAACAGGGTCCCTATGCGCCAATATACCAAATGCGCTACAACATTCAGTATATGCGCTATTTCATAACCTAAATGCGCTGAAATATTATATGCACCAAAACATATCATGAATGTGCTATTCTATGATCTTTATGTGCTAAAACACTACATGCGCTAAAATATTCTATGGATGCACTGAAAAATTTCATTTATGCGCTAAAACTTTTGATGCAACAGGAACCTAATGTGCTAAAGCAGAGCTCATATGTGCTAAAACGCAATGACAAAAATTCAAACACATGCAAAATGTGGTAAAAACATTTCAAATTTCAAAAAGTGGTTTCTTATGGTACGTACCGGAGGTCCATACACGACTGGGCGGTTGTGACATCAAACTCGCTCAAATCGGTGGGTTTGGAACGGGATCACCATTTTTCTCAATTGCTCCAATCAACTCAATCTCCAAAGTGCAAATGAATCAAATGAGCTCCTTTTCACATCTTTTTACCTTTTAAAGGGGTAATTAAGTGGGATTATTTTATTTTTTTTAAAACTAGGGCATCAATTAATGAAATGGCAGGATCATTCTTCATTGTCGGGAGATAAATCGTCTCAACATCATAAAATTTGGAAATCGTCTGCAAAATCTAAAAAAAATTCAAAAATTCAAAAATTTCAAAAAATCCTAAAAATTCAAAAATTTCTCAATTTATCTCCCGAGGCGGCATATATCCATTATCACTTGAAAATTAGCGTTTGGGGCATGTCAATTTTTTTTTATCAACTCTAGCAAAAAAATTTCTTTGAAGCAACGTGTCGCAAACACAAAAGCAAATACAAATGGATACCAAAGCAAAAGAAAGAAAATTATCCCTATCAAACTCCATTAATCAACAAAACTATAGGGAAAAATAAAAAAGGGAAGTTCATCCATCAAAAATTTCTAGCAATATAAAATAAAGCTTCAAGAGCGACCTACAAAGTATACAAAGAAGTTGGTCCCAATTGAATCTCCATATCCACCCATCATTTCTCATCATCCCAAGTTTGGAGAGTCGAAGATTCCAAACTGTCAACCAATCCATCTGAATCTCATATCCCTCAATGCATTTCACCATCCATGATATCCAAATCTTGCATTGACCATGTGTTGGTGGCAACTCTTTATCATAAGGACTCTAAGGGCACCCTATTGCAATGTGTGCATCTAGGCAAGGTTAACTTTGATATCAACAAAGAAGATAAGAATTATCAGGGGTTACACTCAAGCACTTGTATTTTAGAAAAACAACTCCTCCAAGTGGGATATCATTGGCACATCATGACAGTAACAACACCTATATTAGCACTAGCAACATCTGCATCAACACCACCAGGTGGTTTAACATTAGCATAAACCTTTAAAAAATTAAAAAAATTGTCACTATGATGAAAACTTGGTAAGCAAGCGTCTTGTGTGACATAAAAAAAATAAAAAAATAAAAAAAATCAAGTAAATAGTCAAGATAAAAATTGTCCTCTAGTGAAAACCACTACGGTGGCACTTTGGAAAAGTACCATGATGAAAACCTAGAAAATAGGCATCATGAATAGAATCGAGCATCTATGTGTGCCATTTCAAGTGGAAGCATCTCATCCTATCCATAATAAAATTCAATTTCATCCATCATCCATCCATCTTATCCATAATAATTCAATGAACCATTCATCCAACTCATTTTCATCTAAATCCAACTTAGCTTGATCTTGACAAAGGTTCAGTGTACACTTCACATTTTCTTATGGTAAACATCTTGACATGGGTCACTATCATTGATCCTATCCTATCCAACATTATATGAGCCATGAAGGCATTGTCCAAAGGGGCATAGTCTATTCGAACATGTTATCCTAACAAGATAATCCTTGGCATCCTTTACATATCTATCCATCCATTCATTTATCTATGCATCCACCCATCACATTCTCTACATTGCTAGAAATTGGGGGTAAGTACTTACATCACGCTTTAGAATAAATCTTGATTTATGTCTTCTAGCTCACGTTGTGATTTGGGCATTGTCCAAATAATTCAAACAATCCATATCAGTTGCATCTTGTTGATGCTTCAATGTGGTATCAAAACATTCAACAATCATGTTCATATCTTGGCTACAAATCTTGATCAATCATTATCTGATCAATCAATCATCATCTTGGGATGTATTCTTCCCAATCCTTGTGTTGTTTCTATCTTGACAACACTACCCTTACACTGTTGTGTATCCTCAATAATGTTATCATTATCGACAATTACTCAATCAAATCAATCAATTTTAGCTTGACTATCAACAAGATCTCAAAAGAATATTGATATCCCTACATACTAATATCTCTTTATAATTCATCCATATGGTCAACATCAAAATTAAAAACATCAAAATCCCAAAAACATTATACACTTTTGAGTCAAAATAGTCAAACTACGTTGTTTCTAAGCTTGCATGTAGGCAAGGCCATCATTGATGATCCCCTAAGGCACTAGGTCAGTCCCTTTAGGTGTCCCTCTTAGTCTTTAACTCAATCAAAAAAATCCAAAAACATTCAAATATCTAATTAAAATCCAAAAAAATATTTGTAAAACATCATGATATATTCCAAAAACAGTGTCAATCATGGTCAGTCAAACTACGTCATCTTTGCGTGTATAACATAGGAAAGGACATCATAGATGAGCCCCTGAGGTGTTAGGTTAGTTCCCTTTAGGTGTTTGTCTTGGTCTCTAAAATCTCTCAAAATATCGAAAAACATCCGAATATCTAGAAAATATCAAAAATAGCCTCAAATAACCTCAAAAGCACAAAAACATTCAAAAAATCTCAAAAACACTATCTCCATCATCACCTATCCATAATAAACAAACATTGCCTTCAACCTTTTGACAAATGCAATCAACAAGCAAAACAAACATCGAAATCCAAAACATCCAAGCAAAAAAGCATAAGGACTTGATCATTATCAGACCAAAACAAATGCCTAAGTGTTAACTACCCAAACTTTTGAAAATCATCATCAACATCCTGACATGTGTCTTAATAGATAAATCATTCCTACAATAGGCATAATCGATGGACAACATCATGAAACATCAAAACAAATATGGCAAGTGGTACAACATCATTCTTTTATTTTTGATTTATCTTATTACCACATTCCCAGGATCTCTCAAAGATGTCCATAAGGATTTAGAGAGAAAGGAATGGGGCATTGATTTTTGAT
The DNA here is from genome assembly GCA_007258455.2 of Sequoia sempervirens. Classification (NCBI taxonomy): domain Eukaryota; kingdom Viridiplantae; phylum Streptophyta; class Pinopsida; order Cupressales; family Cupressaceae; genus Sequoia; species Sequoia sempervirens. The sequence goes on along the minus strand of VDFB02000017.1, from coordinate 263,886,717 downwards.
TTATTTTTTCTCTATTTGTTGGAATTTTTGTAATACTACCACATTGAATACTTTCTTTGTTGTGTATGGAAGTTGTTTTGGAGCATGTCGTGTAGTGGTTGCATGTTAGGTACTCCATACCTCTCTGTGTAACTAATACGAAATATTTTGAAACTTCTCACCCAAACACTCTAATAGGGTTTTCGTATGTTTGGTATGAGCAAGAATACTCCTTGTTTGTGGAGTCAAAGTCCACACAATGGATATAAAGCCACCTTGATCATTAATACCCTGGTGCATCATGTCTATTTGCTACATTAATAAGGATTGTTAAACATTACTTAGTCTCCATGAAGCAAAAGCAAAATCATCATGTTTTACATATCATCAATCATCCAATTTCTTCTATCCTCTAATCCTACTAACATTTTCTTCTAGTCAACATTTCTTCTATCAGTCCTTGCACTTAAATGCATCACATTAGCTTGTCAGAAAATTTGGTTCATTATCCAAAATTTTCACCAAATTTCCTGAGGGGGCACATGCTATCTCACCTTCATCGGGGCAACTCCTGAGCAGGAATTTTTGAATTTTCTTTGATACAATGCTCAAAATCACATTGTTTTAAAGAGGGAAAAAATGTAGATACCTAAAATTGTCCTAACCTATGAACTAGCATTTTAACACTAATATTCATCTTTCCCTAATGATTAAATAATGTTCAATTATTTAATTATTGTCTAAAATCATATTTCCACTATTAATTTAATGAATTTATGTTAGTTAATTAATTCATTTCAAATTATATCTTAATTATTTATTCTTCTTGATTAAATAAATAAATCTTATTTATTTAATTATGTCAGTAACTTAACTTATTATTCTACTTTAATTAAATAGTTATCAATTAATTATTTAATTAAAAAATCAATCCCCCTTCTAAATTAAATAATTATCTATTTTCCATCATACATAAATTAAATAGTTATCTTTAATTATTTAACTATCTATTTCCCATCATGCATAAATTAAATAACATTAAATATTAGTTAATCCTCTTTCAACTACTAAATTAAATAGTTATCATTAATTATTTAATTCCTCTTTTTTCCTCTCAACATTATCCATTAATAAATAATCTTGTGTTTATTAATTAAATCTTATCTTGCACGCTCCTCCAACAATCAATTAATTATTTAATTAATTATCCTCCTATGTGTTGTTTCCTCAAATGTAACAACCACTTTCTTCTAGTCAACTGAGTAGCCAATGTTAGTTGACTATCTAATCTATTTGGTTAATTGATCATTAATTCTCTTAACTAATACTCTCTCCTAGTCAATTGAAATTGACTATTCAATCTATCCAGTGAACATTTCAATCTAATTAAGTTCACTCCCACTCACTTCTAGTCTTCATTGGAGTGAACTCTTAAATCTACTTCCTCTCAATGGACCTTGACCATTGATCCTGATCTTTCACCTCTTCATCTTAGTCGTTGATTCAATTTCTTAAAATCTATAAAACAACCCTCGTCCTTCTCATAATCTACCTAGAATTTTGATAGCAAAGCCCCAAGCATTTAATTCTTGAGCGATTGAGAAGTATTTTCATCTTATCTAGGTCACCCTTATTATCATTGATTTGAAGCTTTTGAAAACATGGAGGCTTCATATTGATCCAAACAATCCATCACAAATTATAATAAAAAATGAAGTTCTATACATAGATGTAGAACCAAGAGTATATGGAATCCGAAGTTCTAGAGTTAAGATAGAGGAAGTTTTCATGTGTAATGTTGAAAAGCATAATCAGATAACTCCCAGGATGGATATGTTAGTTGAATCAAATTATGATTCTTTTGAAGGAGAAGACATTTGTTTAGAAAAATTCTTTGCATATTTAGAAGATAGTTGTGTGATGTGCTTAGAGATCATTCACAGAGTTGAAGATCAACATTGTCCAGAAAATACAACTCTTAAACAGGTCTAGGCCTCAAACACTCAAAGGTAAAACATAGGTAATGCAGACTGAAAATATTAATTTATCAACTCTTAAAAATGCTAAGATCAAAGCTGCTAAGGATCAAACTTAGACCCTTAGGTTTGATGGGTCAAAATCAAAACAAGGAATTGGAGTTGGGGTTGAGCTCATCAATCCCCAAGGTAAGTCATTTCTTGTTGTTTATAGATTACAATTTCAATGTACTAACAATGTGGGAAAATAAAAGGCTCTCATCCATGGTTTGATGCTCACAATCAAGAAGAAAGTTAAAATTCTTAAGGTTTTCGGTGACTCGGAACTAGTGGTCAAGCAAGTTCGAAAACAATATTTTTGTCATTATAAGTGTTTGTCCAGTTATCGACACCAAGTGTGGGACCTGATAGAATATTTTTATGCCTTTAATATCACTCATATCCCATGAAGATTCAATCAAAGAGCAGATGCTTTGGCTACTACTGCTAATGCTCTAGAACTGCTAGATGCTTCCAATTTGAGAAGATTTACTGTTGTGCTAGTGTAGTTTCCCTCGATTCTTGATAATGTTACTAATTTGCAGGTGTTCAAAGATGACCACCATATATTGGATTTTATCACTAATACTGGCATCTTTGAGGCACAAATAATTGAAGGAATGGGTTGCCAGATAACGAAATTCAAGATGAAGAATTTTCTCAAGGAAAAGATAATAATATCCTAAAAGGATTAATTGACCTAGAGAGATTATTTGATTGGATCATATAGTTTGGTAGAAAGACCTACCTAAAATCAACAGAGGAAAATCTATATTATGTAATCTAAATACTGAAGATCTCAAGAATGTGTTTATAGGGAAGGTATGTACTGAGGAAGAATGAAGAAACATTGCTCAGGCACTCAAGGATTATTGGAAAGTTATAGAATGGACACATGAAGATTTGAAGACTTATGACACTTCCATCATTACTCATACAATTTTGTTAAATCCTGACACAAAACCTTTCTGATAGAAACAACAACTTGTAAATGCACTTCTAAAACCTTTGATTCAAAAAGAAGTACAAAAACTCCTCTCAGCCCGAATAATTTTTCCCATCAAACATTCTACCTGGGTGGAAAATTTAGTGCCTGTTAGAAAGAAGAATGGAGACATACGACTATGTAGATTTTCAAAATCTTAATAAGGTGTCTGAAAAAGATAATTATCCCCTACCTTTGTTGGACGAAGTGCTACAAATTATTAATGGTTCACAGATGATGTCCTTCTTGGATGGATTCTCTGGGTATAACTAGGTAATGGTCGGAAAGGAGGATCATATGAAGACAACGTTCATCCCAAAGTGGGGAACTTTCACTTACAGAAGGATGCCATTTGGACTAATAAATGTCGAAGCCACATTCCAAAGAGCTATGGATTATGCCTTCTGAGATTTGGTTGAAAAGTGCATTATTATATACATGGATGACCTCACGGTGTTTTCTAAGAATAGAGGAGATCATGTTTGTGATCTCAGAGAAATATTACAAAAGTGTGAAACTTATGGAGTTTCATTAAATCCCAAGAAATGCATTTTCAGGGTGATCAAAGGAAAGTTGTTGGGAAACATTATTTCTAAAATAGGTATTTCAATATAACTAGATCGAGTGAGTGTCATACTCAAATTACAACCCCCGGGAAGTAAGAAATAATTAAAGTCATACTTCGACAAGATCAATTTCATCCAAAAATTTATCACACGATTTGCTGAGATAGTGAAACCACTCAATGATATGTTGAAGAAAGATGCAAAAATCGAGTGGATGAATAAGACTAAGCTCTCCTTCAAAAATATGAAAGCTACAATTACGAAAGCACCGGTGCTGGTAAGTCTAGATTACATTAAAACATTTTATATTTACTCTTTTGCTGCTGGTCACACATGTGCAATTGCATTGACACAAAGGGGTGAGAATAAAGAAGAAAATCCAATTGCTTTCATGAGTTCTCCCTTTAAAGAGGTGAAGTTGAGATATATGGATATTGAGAAACAAGATTTTGCTTTGGTCAAGGTGGTAAGAAAATTATGACACTAGATTCTCAGAAGTATAGTCAAGGTGATTGTGCCCAATGTCGCAGTAAAGATGCTACTAATGCAGAGTGATCTCAAAGAAAAAAAAGCTAAATGGGTCATGATATTGCAAGAATTCGATTTCAAAATCATACCCATGAAGTTGGTTCATGGGCAAGCCTTAGTTAAATCCTTTTTTGAGATTGGTCGACAAATTTCTAGCTAGCAGTACACTCTGGACGTAGAAGACCAAGACGATTACTATTCAAATATATGGTACTATCTGGTTAGCAACAATTGCCTAGACCATATGCAAAGGAATCAAAGAAGAGCCCTAAAAATTAAAGCCCAGAGTTACATGATTAAAGGATGGGTTCTATTCAAGAGAAATCATGAAGGAATTTATTTGAGATGTTTAAATAAGACATTAGCGAGTGAAGTGTTGTAGGAACTACATGACAATTTTTTCACAACTCACGGAGCACCTTTGGCTACTGCACACCTCATCCTGAGAGTTGGCTACTACTAGTCGACTATTTTCAAAGATACATATGAACACGTAAAGCAGTGTTACACATGCCAAACTATTGCAGATAAAAGGAGATTTAATGCAAAACCATTATAGCCTATGATGGAGATGAACCCTTTCTCACAATGGGGGTTAGACTTCATCAACACAATTAATCCTCTGTCATTCGTAGGTCACATGTTTGTCCTAATCGCCATTGATTATTGCACCAGCTGTATTGAAGCGTGCCATAGTAAGAAATGCACCTCAGAGGTGGTAATTAAATTCTTGGAGGAAAATGTTATTACCAGGTTTGGAGTACCGTATGCCTTGGTATTTGATAATGGCCCCGCTTTTTCCTCATTGAAAATTTCTGATTGGGCATTTGAATTGGTATAACATTGAAATTCTCATCTAATTATTACTCATAGGGAAATGGATTAGCAAAATCATTGAACGAGAACTTGCTAGATATAATTAGAAGGTTAATTGAAAAGAATCCTAGGGAATGGCATTCCCTATTGAAATTCGCCCTTTGGGTAGATTGTACTAGGATGAAATCCACATTGGGGAATTCACCTTACCACTTAGTCTATGGAATAGATCCTATATTGCCTATAAATTTGAAAATCCCTACTTGGCAATTCAGTTAAGAATATATTGGATTAGATGATCAGACTGAAGCTCAGTTGCTGCAATTGATGCATTTAGATGAAAAATGTACCAGAGCTATAGATCATTTTGATAGATAGCAATTTGTGGTAAAATGTTGGTTTGACAAAAGGGATAGATTGAAGACTTTTAGAATTGTTAACTACTGAAATTACACCTTGTTGAATATGAAATTCAACATTTCAGTGTAACATGGGAAGACCTCTCAAAGTGTGGGCTACTTATAAGCAGAGGTCAACCTCTGGAGAATGTCGACTTCCTCTTGGTTCTCACCTAAATCCTACTAGTTTTTTGCTGAGGAAAAGGGAAAAGAGATAACATAAAATGAAAACTACCTCCTAAGATGATACACCAAAATATTACTTAGACTTGAAACTCAAATTTCATACACTTGCATACAATGATTGGAAAAACAACTTGCACAACTTATTTCTATGTGCTTTGCATAAGTGTTTTATAAAAAGGCCTTATTGCTTGAGCTCTTAGGAGGAAAAGACTTCATAGCTAAAAGCAACTTGCAATTTTGACACAAATTATAACCTGCAACATCACACTTCTCTGCAAAAAGGTACTAAAGCCATGAGACAGAGTTAAAGGAAATGAATACAATCTCACAATAACTCAATCAATCATGTGGAAATACACAATACTGCAGTAACAAGAAGGAAAACGTACACCATTCAATTATACCCAAGGTCTGTACTGTATTTCATGTCCAAATGAGTTACCAAAAGTTTGCAAAAATATGATAGAGGACTTTTTAAGTCACTAAGTAAAAAATGCATATCTAGAATTGATTCAATAATGAGTTACAAATGAGAATATAACATCATCTCCAAGTAGCTCCACCAAAAAGGGCTCTAGAAACTCTATTAACTCGTAAGTCTTCAAAAAGCCAAAAATATAGCATCCATATTCACTCCAAGGCATCAATATGCATGAAAAAGTCTTGTTTGGCCAAGTCAAACATAAAGGCACAATAAAATAATGCCTAGATACCTTCCTTGTGCTACAAAACTAAATTATCATGCCTATATTCTCTCCATCACTCCAAAAGAAAAATAAAACACCCTATATGCTTGGCATGTGTTGGCAAACTGTTTCAACTCCTCCAATATGCTTGCAAAAGCATAACTCAACCATACCCCTTAAAGCATTTACAAAGCATATATTTACTTTTTGCATTCAAAATAACATTTATAATAAGTGATTTATAACTTATCACTTAATTACAATGTTTTACATTTGAGATTAATGCAAATGTAAATACAAGGCTTGAAACATATGAAGAAAAGAGAGATGACTAAGTCCTCCCAAAACATAGCATACACACAATTGCAAAGTTTTTAAAAATAAAAGGCAAGAAAAATGCCTTTATGCTATCAACATTTTAGGACATAAGAAACCCTAATAATCAAAACTCACATCATCATTTTCATTTTTCACTCTTTACTTCTCACTCCAGCAAACTTGCAGCGCCGCCATGGGTTTCAATCTGGAGCTCCCTTCACGAATGCTGAGTTGAGGCCGCACTAAGTGTGAGGCCCCGCCCTTTTACCCATACTTTATCCGTATCATGGGTACATTTATTAAGCGATGATTAAAATGATGTTATAGACATGCAATGAAAAATATGTATTGGACAATAGAGACAAAAATTGCCATTTTTTAGTTGCATGATTTTGTACAATACAAAAAAAATCATGTGAAAATTATAAACAAAAACAAAGGGATAAATCTGAGCTTAATGAGATTTTAGTTTCATGGGACTTTATGGAGGCATTAGCTTGTAAAATATAGGGACTTAAAATTGTGACCTCTAGTGACTATCAGTACCCTTCCTATAAGTATAATGAAGTTTGAAAACCTTCAATAATAAGTCATTAACCTTCCCTCATTTGTAAGTAATAATCATATTTATTGATGACTCTTCAAGTGAGAAGGAATGTTTGAACAATGGTAGTTTCAACTATAGAAGGTGAAAATAGAGTGGAAATTTAATGTGAATATCAATGTTGAGATAAAAATAATAAATGTCACATGGAAGGTTTTCACCAAATTCCACATGTTATGTTCTTGAGAGTTTAATAGGGGAAGATATCAAAGCATAATTTTCATAGTTGAGTAATTAAAGAAGTCTCTATTAACAATTCTCATCTTCTTGTTTGCGAGTAGCATAACTAATCTATAGTATCATGAATAAAATTAAGCAAGCCACATAAGCTACCTTTGAGTAGATTGTAGATATTAATATTAAGATCAATATTCTTGGTTTCAAATCTAAGATATAAGTTCATAATAGTCACATATGACATATTTGATTAGTTGTAGGCATATTCTCTATTTATGAGAGGATTTAATATATAGTAATAAATAAAAGATTGATGCTACTTACACTTCTCACTTTCATTATGTCTATGATTTCTATTTTTATCCTGTTAACTATTATATAGCATTAATCAATATATGATAAATAAAAGAGTTTTAAAAATTATGCACACTCTTGAAAAGTTGATCAACATTTGTGGATAACAAGTATCATTGTTATATAACACAACCTTGATAATCATTAACATCTACACTTGTATTTCTAGATCACATAGCTTGAGAGCGTGTTTCAAATTGATATAGTTATTGGTATTAGTTTCATCTATATTATATCATATTGGAAGTTTATGATGTGCTTGGTTATGTAGTATTTCTAGTCAACTTTTCTATTATTCATTATAAAGTATTTATAGATTGACCTTTACATTTAAATGAGGAATTTATTTAATATAATTATTATCATGGGATAGTCTTATATATATATATATTTAAGATTATAATATTAAAAAAAAAAAAAACAACAACAACAACAACAACAACAACAAATGTATTATAAACTAAAAGATTGATTGTACTTTATACATTGACCAAATTAATTCAATCTTATGTGTTACTGCAATGGGGACTATTGACGATTTAAATTGAAAACACTATTAATGCTATTATTTACCCCTCAAATTGCTCAATGCTAGTAGGAAACACTCATTAAAACATCTATTTATTTATAAATATAGATATATGTATATATATATGGAAAAGGGAAAATAAAATAAAAATAATAATAAAATCTTTACTTCCGCCAAAGTCTAGAAGTACACTACAGATAACTATTGGAATTGAAATCACACTTGCCATCGTATTCAACAACAGGTTGTCAAAATGATATAAATTGTGTAGGGATCTTGAGGTAAGTTATTGGCCATGCTTTTATGGAGTTTTCTTTTATTATTATTATTATTATTATTTTCACTGCATTTTGTTTCATTTTAAAATTATTCTATTGCATCTGTTAAATGAAGGTGACGGTTCTATGTAAAGAGAAACAGAAAAAAAAACAAAAACACAGTGAGTTAGCCCAATCGTGCTACAACACACATACTTGTATTGATTGCTTACCTAAATGCTTTTACATTGATCCTCTTTTGTAGAGGTGTTCGAAGTTTCAGAGAAAACTCTAAAATATACGTGCATTACATATTGCATTTAATATCTTCACCTGTAGCTTATTGGTTAGGTGGTAGAAATCTCCAGAACATATTTGACTGGTGGAAGTCACTAGAACATTCATTTAATATTGGTGCATGGTTAGAAATTAATATTCTAACACTATGGTTTTATTTATGTCTGTTTTTTTTTTTTTATATAAGATTTGTGAAATATCTGGTGCTAGATCTTCACACAGAGATATTTTGAACTAAGAAATATATTCTATGCTTATTTAGCGGCTTAAATTTTTTGTTCCTTTATTTTCCTCACCCTTGAAGATATTTATGTGACAACTGTATTGATAGGATAAATTAAAACTGACTATATATAGCCACTTCTGTTGGTGCTTTAAATGTAACAGGCTTGCCAATGTATTTTCGCATTGGGTGAACAGTAGAAAGAAAATATTATATTACAAATTGAATCAAATAAGGTTAATTGTTAGATTGTGGCTGTATCTATTCTTATTCCAAATCTGAAATAAATTTTGATGTTGCAGCCTTATAAGAAGGGAAATGTCGAGTTGATAACAGGTCAGAATTTTTAATGTATTCCTTTATTTTCTGCTATAATCAGCAAAACTGAACATTACTAAACTCTACTACAATAACAAACAAAGTACTAGTTTTTATTGAAATCTCTTTAGCTTGGATCCAGAAATTTCAATTGATAGCATTTAGTTAAATATGAAGTCACAACCTTCAAATTAATTAACATATCAAGAAAGTCTTCATACCTATTATTTACAAATTGTTTGTCAAAAATGTAGCTTGAGGGTTAATAGTTAAAGATTGGGTGAGAAATTAGTAGAATCTTACATTCGTGAAAATCGTGTCAATAAATAATGTTTTATTTGTATCACATAAAATAAATAAATAAATAAAACAATGCAATCTTACTCAAAATAAATTACAAATGATTCAAAGATAATGTTTTAGATACTTGAAGTATGGCATTGACTAGGTGATTAATTTCTTTTGTGCTTTTTGTTATTTTTGTATATGATCTATAAACGACGTAGGGGTGATCCTAAGAGCATAGCATACTAAAGATTGTAAAACTTGAGGGGTAGGATACTTGATATTATCTGTTAGGTTTACTTAAATTCTTCCTATCATTTTTATGTCTTGTGAAAATGTTTGCGCAAGTATGAGTGTTTATCCTATGCTCCATAACTTACTATTAAGCTTTTTGAGGATAGTTTAATTGGTCTATGAGAATAAAATTGTGTATATTGAAATGAATTAAGTTTCTTTTATTAAGGCTACTGGTTTGGGTAATATAGTGGGCTAGGTTGCAGAAAAATATGCTCGCATGTGTTTAAGAATCTTATCAAACGATTTTTGGGTTTTATTCCTTGTTATTTTCCCTTTCCAGAACATATTGAAGTTTTAGTTTTGGTTAAGAGATTTAAAAGTTATAATCGTTTCAACTCTGCCCTTTTTGGCTGCAATTTATTCAGATGTAATGTTATGATTTGGTTTATATGATCTAATTATTCATTTTATTTTGTTTTGTTTTATTATTACAAAATAATGTGTGACAAGAGTATCCATTGATTATTATTTCCTTTAAGCCATAATCCACTATAGAATGCGTTGGATTGTTTTGCTGGTATCATGAATGCACATATTTATGTTAAATTGTGGTTATTATTATGATTTATATAGTGAGTAAATCTTTATCCACTAATAGTGATTTTCTTAACTATTGTATGAGCTACCATGTTTTAATCAATAATTGTCACATGTAAATTATTATGTTATCAATCTTTTTTTTTTTTAGTATCGTATAAATATTGGTAGGACAATCATAGAATTGGTATTCCTTAGAAGTTCAAGGTCTAATATTATGAAATTTGGTATTTAATGTTTCTACCTTTGATATCGTAATTGTAATTGGGTTCATATGGAGTTTCATGGTCATGGATAATAGTAGAATTGATAGTGAGAATTCTTGAACACATAACATTGTTTTGTAAATTAATATTACATCTTTTGAGCCTTGAAGTTATACCCTTTTGATAGCCATCCAAGTGTGTGATGGTTGAAGTCCTTGATGTAGAACTATGATTCCTCTGTGAATTATATACGTAGGCAAGGCCGTCAGAGACGAGCCCCCGAGGAGTTAGGTCAGACCCTTAGGACTGTCCTTCTAAGTTTTGTTTTTGGTCTTGCTATTCTTTCCCAATGTTGTAAACCTTCTTTTGACTTGTATCTAGCTATGTAATTATATTGCTTATTATGGTGATCATGTACTAATAACTCGTTGATCTTACACATGCATCAAGTCTTGTAGACCATGCAAGTACATGAATTGGGAGTGAGAAAATTACGTGTTGGAATACAAGAGGTGCTTGAGTGTGCAAGAGGTATGTTAAGCCGACCCAAAGTAAGTAGACTCTATTGCTAAAAATAGTAAATTATTTCTATCCTTGCTCATAACTGGTGATATCATTGATCAGAGTTCTAGGTAGCATATTATGTTAATATAGCTGTAAGTAACGAGTTATGTTGCTATTGTCTCTTGAATAAAAAAAAATTATTGCAAATTTAGTAAAGTTTTTACAGTTTGTTATTTTGTTTAGTGTGCAAAATGTGGGCATTATAGTAAGTTCCACTGTCCCTGTGAATAAAAATGAAGCCTCGAGCTTTGTTTGATGTAGTTTCTGTAAATGAAGTCCTTCTACTCTTTATTTTTCACCTACAGGAAAAATAAAGCTTTATCTTGTAGCAGACAGTAGCTTCTCTTTATTTCATAATCTGAAGATAAGATTTTGCTCAAGATCAAGCCATATTTTCATAAAAATAAATAAAACTCTGTACTTTTTGCTTCTTCCTGTATATTCCATGCATTTTCCAGTAGAAACTTTTGGTATTTTCTTGTAGGTTGTTTAATGCATTTGTGTATTTCTTTGCATTATTTTGAATATTGGTTGCGGCCAAGGGTTCTCTAACAGGTTTCAAAAACTTCTCCTTCATGGTTCTACATTTTAACTTCTTTTCTACAACTTGACCATTCACAGCCGCGGGCTATAAGGTATCTGGGTACACATTTATTTGCCTCTACTGCTCTCTAAAGATCACTCATGAAATTAGTTTTCCAAAATTTTGATTCAATTGCTACAAACTTCCACATCATTGCAAACTCTCGAATTAGATAGGATTGTTGATGGTCATATTCACTGTTCAAATTCTCTCGAATATTTTTATGCACTAAAAGTGATTAACTGCCTTGCTTATATTGCATCTCGTAAAAAAAAAAAGGAAACCCCAAAATGTGGTTGTCCTCTGTATTTACACTATTAAGAGCATTCTTCTTGTAACTGGGCTTTTCATGCTTCCGGGGTATTATATTATGTTATCTTTCCCAGACTCCTTGTAGCTCTTAATATTCTCTGGTTTTCATTTATTTGACTCAAAACAAATTTTGGGTCGAGGGTCTTGAATCTCTAGCTCCACTTTTGTTAAAGTTCATGTAGCTTGATATCATTATCATTACTTTCTATATTCTGTAGTCCAAAACCCATATTCCTTACACCATTGACATTTCAAAAATACAATTTCACATGTCTTATGTAAATGAAGGAAACCCTCCATTGTAAACAACCCGCAAGCTCTTTTCTATTATTGAATACCTGTTTCATTTCTTGTAGCTTATGATTGTAGTCACTTTGATATAGGTGTTGTACTTCATCTGTTCTTTGATAATAGAGTGGTTCTATTATTTCTTCACACTCATCATTCTGCAGCTTGTAATACTATTGACCTCCAACATTTGATGGCATCTTTTTTGTAGGATTCTGCCCACTATTTTTTGTCCTTTTGGCACAAGTAACTACTGTCACTATACCTTAATATGATCATGTTGTTCTTTATTAAAATTCTACTTGTGTATACAACAATATGCATAACAACATACATTGGTTGGGAAAATGACTGGAAAATGACTGGAAAATGATTAACCACAGTCAATAATTAATATCCTTTGCATTGCCTCTGCTCTTTTCATTCAAGTTTGATATCTTGATAAGGCTCTTGAGGATTATGAATATCTTTCAATGCCTCTTAAAAGTACAATAAAGCAACACATAGAGGTCAACCCTCGTGGGAGCCACATTTAACCCACGTGCTAAGATTTGATGAAACATTAACATTGCTATTTCTGTATCTGCACATGAAACAAACAGTTAGAAAAATATATGCATATGTATGATGTGCTTGATGGTTTTGTTTCTTTCTTTGGACATGTACAGTTTGTATGCCTATTTAATGCACTTGAGGGTCAATTTATACATTCATGGGTGCATGTACATGTAGTGTTAGAAGCCTTCATTGCTTAGAACACTACTCTAGAACATCTTTATAATTTCCAGATGCAGGGACTAGGAGTTGGGAGCTACGGAGGATGCAAAGCAACTTGAAGTAGAATACCAAGCAAGACAACAGACTCTAAACCAGTCATCAAGCAATGGCTGACCTCTTCCCCTATATGTGCATTTTTTGTTCTTTTAATCCATCAATGTATAAATTGTTCTTCATTTTCATTGGACAAGTTAAGTCTCTCTGAACCAGTCATCAGGCAATGACTGGCCTCTTCCCCTATATGTGCATTTTTTGTTCTTTTAATCCATCAATGTATAAATTGTTCTTCATTTTCATTTGACAAGTTAAGTCTCATGGCTTGTGTGAGACAAATATGTACTTTTGTATCAATAAATATTACTTTTTCAGAAAGATTTGTGGAAATATTTTTGATATTGTATGCACTTGTATAAATGCAATAATCTATTACTATAACTTGTAATCTCTTTGATTTTTTATGTTAATACAATTGAATGCAATATAGGGAAGATAGATAAGAAATGTACTTCACTTTCAATTTGCAAACACTCTAAACTCAATCAACTTGAGTAAGTAACAAAAATGGGTAACAAGAATATAGACTAGGTATGTGCAGGATCATGATGGGCCAAAAAGTGGCGATATGATGGGTATTTGTAGGGTATGTGGTTGACGAATTTTTTTAATCCAAAATTGATGAAACGAAAAAGGTTTTTAAAGGAGATTCTCAACTTTCCACCAATATAAATTATTCTTTACTTTGAATTTAATAAATAATTATTATTCATTTTCTATTTGAATTACGAATAAAGTCCTAATTGATAGGTTGATTGAAAAACATCTATAATTTTCAAATGGTATCACAATTTTTTAATCCAAAACATGTGTCACATTCTATGCTTCACATACTATAGGATTAAAAAAAAATTGAATTTCATGAAGTTTTGACCAAGTTAAGGTGGTCAGACATCGAGTTTTTATATTTTTAAAAGTTATAATAAAAATTCATAATTAATTATTTACTTGGAAAAAATTACAAAAAAAAAATGCATCACATTGGGACATGAGTCCTTTACTTATATCTAAAATATTATAAATAAATATTATCATTTTATTGTGGTTAGGGTGGCTAGACGGACACCTACTTCTTATTTTCCACGAAATTTAAGTACTCTGCATTGAAATTTCAAATTTTCACCAAATAGATTTAAAAAAAAAAAAAACATAGTACTTTAGAACTACATTCAATTTGCTACAAATTCTATTCTTACATATTTTTAAAATAATATAGATAACTTATTCAAATTTTTACGTCAAGTTGCTTAACTTTGATTTTTTCTAAATTTTTCGCCACTTGAGGGCCTGTTTTTTCCATGATGATCCTGCACATACCCATTTGATTTAGTCCTATATTGGGACAAAGCCCATGAGTGTAAGGGTGAGCATGGTATGTTCGACAAGTTATGAACTGGTCCTTACCAAGTATCTGAAATCTTAGGTGACAACACCTATAGGCTTAAAAATTTAACTAGAGAGAATGTTCCATTGCCTATCAATGGACAATTCTTGAAGGTGGTAAAAATAATAGAACGCCAATTCTAGAAATGTGATTTATGCCTTGATCAGAAATAGTCCTTTAATTATAGATGATTTGGGAATTGCTAAGATTCATTCACCTTAGTTTGCATAAATCATTCAGTTGATGTTGAGCTACAAACGCCCATACCTAAATCATTCTACTGAATTTGGGATAGTAGTTGTTTGCATTGAGTGAAAAATCAAAAGTTGTCCTTTGCTACCATTATAATTCGCAACCTAATAGTGGGCTTCGTTGCCTGCAAGTTGAAGCAAAAGAGCTTAAACAGTAATATCAAATGAAAAAATGAATATCAAAAAAATATCAAAAGAGAAAATTTAACTCTTTAAGTTATCCAAATATCTCTACCAGGGCTATAGATGCATGACTGGCATTAGAGCTATATTTGGGGGAATTACAAAGATAACCTTGTTGGAGCTATGGGCGCTTGACTGGTAGAAAGACTCTATCAAGGGTTTCCTTAAAAGGAAATTACCAAATTATGTAGGTCAATGCAAACATTTTCTATGTTCTGAATTTACTGTAGTAGAATAAATCAGTTGCACACACATGAGCTCAATAAAATTTGATCTTGTATGTTGGTTAAAGTGAAGATAGAATTCCAAAATAAGGGTTTGATTGTTTATAATTTAAAGATTGAAGAAAGTTGAAGTATGGTTATTAGGTCCATAATTGACTTTCTATTGTTTTGTTGGTTGCTAGTTGTTGTGTGGTCTCACAACACTCCCCATTTTACTCTTCAGCAAAATGGTTATCCCCTCTTTTTTGCTTCTTTTTCCCTTTTCTTTTGCTTGCTTTGGTGTGTTGCTTTTGGAGGAAATGGTAAAATGGTGAGTTTTAATCCAACTTTCCTATCCCTCACTTAAGTTCTTACTTTGCCGGACTTGGGAGTGTTTGTAAAATATTTTCCCTATCCTTATCGATTTACCAAACCCCCGAGTCTCGAATATTGATGTTGTTTCTCTAAAGATGTATCTTCGATAAGTTTTTCTTTTCATCCGACTGATAGTCATGCCCGGTCGGTCATCACTTGGATAAAATTGTCCCAATGTGTGCATTTCTCCTCTTTGTTGGTTAGCTTGGTAGTGGCTTTTCTTTTCTTTAGAACCAGAGACCAAAAGTTTTTTTTTGCAAATGTTATTTCGAACCGATTTGATCTCACTTGCACCCGGTCCTGGGTTTCCTTTTGCGTCCGGTTCTCATGAACCCGATGGGTAAAAGTCTCGACTCTTGGAAATCTTTTCAATGTCTGGTGTCAAATGATTCAAACCTCGATTGATTTTGAATAGTTAAGTATCCAAGATGGATTTTGCTTCTAAGAATTAAAGTGACACATAAGTGTGCCATGTCAACTGCCTGCACCAACTTCTTCTATAATGGTAGGTCCTTGCACAAAAACCAAAAATTTCATGATTTGAACCCTAATTCGCCATGATTGCACCTTTATTCAGGGTAATTAATGCATTGCAAAAGGAAATTAATGAAGGTGTAAAATAATACACTTACTTGGCACCACCTCGTGCATGCAATTACTTTCATAGCACTCTACCTTGCGCCAGATTACTCACCTATAAGGACATCAAAGAATTAAAACCAAGATTGTGGTGCACAAAGAAAGGTAAGTCTCGAGAAGCTAAAGAACAAAGCTACCAAGGGTTTTGAGGCTGCATTCAAAAAACCGTATCATCAACAAAACCACGTATGCTTTGAATAACTAAAATTCTATTAATTCTTTCATGCATGGATGGCTCGGGTTAAATGACATTGCCACTGGTTAGGTCACTGAAATTTTGATTGTTTTGAAAGGAAATTAACCTAATTTGAGACTGTAAATGTCATTATTAAGGAAATTTTATGAATTATTGAAAATAGATGGTTAGATTTAACCCTAACTCGCACACAAGGCACATATTTTCTAATAATGCAGGAAACCCAAAGAAATATGAGCACTTCCAGCAAGAAGTCGATAGATGAGAAATTCAAGTTCCCTATTTCGTAGGTTGTATCAATCAGTGGGAAAGTTATAAACACCCATCCAGGAGGGTTCACTTATACTAAAATCACTACATGAATTCGATAAGTGGGTGCCTCCTAGTGTGCAAAGAACATTATTGTAAGCGGAATACATTTGGAAGGAGGGTTTAAACCGGAAATGGAGGCTCCTAAGTTGGTATTGGAGTGTATGAATTGGTATGACCCAAATAAGAGGGTCGTTGAGAAAGAAGGAAGAGTCTATGTAGACCTCTTTGCGAAAGGCATTGTATACACATTTGGGCTCCTCACATTTAGACAAATGAATCCGTTGAATATGCAAGTCCTGGATATGGCGTACCTGAATGTAGAACAAAACATGAAATTTATGAATGCGACATGGTGCTAGGAAGAGATTACAAAGAAAATGAGACAAATTTTGAGGTTTATGTTTATTTAGGATGGTTAGGACATAATAACCCTATTGAGCAGGATAGCTGGACTCAAGGATGCCAAAAAATTCGAACCCTGGATGTTCAGGCTTATAGGGAAAATAATGGATGGCCTTGTGCAAATTCACTAGGGAAATTTCATCAGTGACAAGTTGTGTGAACAGATAATAACGTTCTTGGACACCTAATGGTTTTCTATGTTTTCATATATTTATTCAAATATACAAGGATTAGACATTGTTGGCACTTTGGGAAGAGAATCATGGAATAATTTGATTTATGCTCATATGCCCCATATTACTATTCACCAATACTGGGAACATTACCGTAGGGTTAATGATGTGTTTTCTATGAGGATGGTAAGATTAATGGAAGGTGACAAAGCTAAAAGATTGTCCTTGGAAGAATAAAGTGTTATCCGGTTGGTTGGGGGTTGGTATATTTAATTTCCTACTTTCGCCTATATCAAGGCCGAAAGATTCAAAGGATACCCCTTCATGCTACCCAGGTATGCAATGGATAAGACGTTGTTACTAGAATTGGTGAGATAGATGCAATCATCTCATGCCCTTTTCGCACAAGCATGCAAGAATTTTTTTGTCAAATTCCCCATCACAATCAAGAATTACAAATGTGTTGTGTCCTAAAGTGCTGATATGTGTGAGGAAGAGTTGAAACTTTATATGTTGGAGTTCTTTGCACTCTAGGGAAAGATTTATGATCCAAAAGGAAACCTTTCCCGGCTAATAAGCAAGAAGTATGCTCATGTTTATGATCTAGAGGATTTTTGGAATAATTGTGATGATGAGCATAAGGTAAGGAAGTGGTCATACCAGAGACTACCATTACAATCAACAAGGCTTCTTGGACTCCATGATATTCTGGAGCAATTGGATACAAATAATGGAGAGGTGTTGAATGCAATTTATGATATAGAAAATATTTTTGATGAACCTATCCTAGACCCAGATTATACAAAGAAAGAGATAGTAACCATTAAGGATATTTCTAAGAAAGTATTGAAATATACTCAACACTGGATCAATGGTTACGGTGAAGCATTAAAAGAAGCTGGGGTAAAGCTAAAATACCCACCTAATGTCAAGAGAAAGTAACAGTAAGAGGATGAGTCAGGGTATGTAGAGACTGCTAAAAAGAAAAGAAAGGTTGGAAAAATAGAGGTAGCTGGGCATAGTGAGGAAGGAATTCTTGATACCTCAAGCCAGAGAATTCCAATGATGTCAGCTAGCTAGTACAAAGAGATTGTGGCTAATCTAACCAATGTAATAGAGATGCCTAAGGCATAATTTTATTCCATAGTAAAGCCAAGAGCCTAGCCTATGATTAGTGAGGAGGTGAGAATAAAAACACACACATGAGCTAAGGTAAGGTCTACATCGTAGAACGTGGCAGATATATTTACTTCTCCACCTTCAGTCAATACAACAACAATAAGACAAACCTTGGGAGGGACTCTTGTGATTCAAGAGGAAGGTCCTAAACAAACTGAAGAAGTTATAAAATAGTGGGAGAAACTGACTACCATGATTATTTCTTTTGAAGAAAAATGATCTAAAGAAAATCCCATGATGCAACCAGTAGTGGAAGAAGTGTTGGATACAGGGTTAGATCCTACAGATAAAGAAGAAGAAGATTTTATAAGAGGATCACTCGCTCTAGAAATTGGAAAACCTAAAGAAATTGATGAAAGAAGAATAGGGGATACTACAAGTCAAAATCCCATTAAAAATACTGACAATGCAGATACGGTTGATGATTAGCTTTCACAAGGAAGAAATAAAGATAATGTTGAGAAACCATAGACTGTTGAGAAATTAGGAGAAGGTTGTGATAAGAACAAAAATATAGAGTCCTCAAAAAACTTGGGTGGTGAACCAAGAAATGATGAGAATCTTGATGTTTTACAACAACAGGAAAATTATGCCCCAAGGATTGATGTTGAATACATGGTAGGACAAGAGAATATGTCTTGAAAAGGAAGAGACGGCTATAAACCAAGGTAATTTGGAATCCATGGTAGTGAGGACATAAAGTGTTCAAGTTCTAGGGGTTGTGATAGGTAATGTTGATAGTTCAAGAGGAGAAGTTCGTGAACATTCAGATCATCAAGAACGAAGAAATACTAAAGAGGTAGAACAAAACAAAGAAGCACCTGATTGTCTAGTTAGGCAAATGGCTTTGCTATTGGAGGTGGAACTAGTGCCTCTAGATATCATAAGTTTAATACAAGTGGAGACTCCTAAACCTAGAGGTAGAGAAAATACAAGACATGCTATGAAGAGGAATGTAGATGGAGGGAGAACTCTTCAAATAGCTACTCTAGTGGGAGATAAGAGCAAGCATGAAATAACACCTAGGGATTATAGGATAACCACAATTGATGTCGGACATTCATCATGGGGATAGGAATTAGCAGAGATGAAATTAAATTTAGAGACAACTGTCGCTAGAGTGTAGAAGAGTAAGAAAAAGAAAAGAGAGCTAAAGGAACAAATTACTTTCCTGGAAGGTTTTATCAAGTCACTAGCCCAATCTCATCAAACACAGATTGAATTACCCCAAAATCTGGTACTCATGTCTAAGGAGCAAGTAGATGCCATTACAACGCTTCTCCATAAGGTAATCGTATTTGAAGAATGGATGGAGTACCTGGTAAGGCAAGGAGAAGAGTTAATAAAGGATGCAATTGGGAACCATAAGGAAGCATACCGTTGGTGTGACAAGTCTAAAAGACTTGAAGGAGAATGTCGATTTCACCAGGATGATCCCATAATAGTGGTTTACAATTTTTGGCCAAACTGGACACTGAAATTATTATTTTTAACTAAATCTTCACATTCAGGCACCTATAGCGGCTAAAATGTGAGGAATTTGAAGATGGTACAAACTAGAGTCTCATCAAATTTTGTCTGTAGATTCTAAAAATATTTTTTTCAAAATTTTTGGAATCAAATTGCACTTCTTTTTCCATCTCCCACGAAAATAGATTTTTTGAAAACAACATTTTTAAAAGTGACGACAATATGCATAACTTTTTTCCATGAAGGATAAAATTCTAATTCTTTCAAATTTAGATTTTTAACTCTGATATCTAGTGCTTCCACTTGGTTAGATAGTTTTTATTGAATATTTTTCCTTAATAAAGTTTCAAAGTCAAACGAATTACAATTGGACATAGCATTGTATAACGCGTAACTTTTTTTGTATATGTCAAAATTTAATTATTTTTTTGTTGGATCAAAGACTTCAATATTTGATGCACTCATATTTTTCAAATTTTTTGTTTTGATAATCTTCTATTTTTCCACATGTGAAGAACAAACAAATTCATTTTCGATGAAAAACCTATGTTTAATAAAACTTAAAAAACAAATACATAACAAAACCAAAACATATTAAAACTATATTCATTGGATAGCTTGTTCTGAGGAATACCATAATCATTTGAAATAAATTTTAAATGAATTCATTTGATCCCTCAAAATCTAAATCAAAAGTGATTTTTTATCAGCATTTTGATAGGTGTAAAGGAGACGCATTTATAGGTATGGTTTAAAACTAGCGAGGTTCTATCCAAGGGGGTTTGATCTAAGGTGATTTGATCAAACCCTCTTCAATTGGAATCCTTAAAATAAAATTTTTTAAGGCTTAAATCATTATATTTTCTAAAAAAATGTGATTTCAGCTAAAATTCATTCCTCTCAGGAATTGTAAACCACTATTATGACAACACCCACCAAGAATAGACTGATGCAGAAAGGAAAAAGCTAAAAACTGTTCTTCAGACGGATGTTCGAGATTTGGTGAATGAAAGGATAACCATAGAACAATAAGTTTCGGTATTTGAGAAGTGGAGAAAACAATTGAATTGGGAAAGTGAAACTTTGCTGCAATGTGTAGAAGGATTTGAAAAGGTCATTGAGATATGCAAGAAGTTGATTGATAGAGATGAGAGCTTTATTGAAATGCTAGCTCAACAAAGTTATGATCCCCGAAATTTAGGACAAGATGATAAAGAGGTAAAATATTTTAAGGAATGGATTGAAAAGGTGAATAAGGATCCTATTCACTCATTAATTCAGGAGGTTATAGATGAAATTATAAAGTGCAAGAATGCTATGACTAAATATGAGGCATAAATAATGCAGAGAAATGAAAACATCATTCAAATATCAGAAGATTATGCTAGGCATAAATACAATTGGAAGGTGATTCAAGGAGTTCCAAAGGAGCATATCCATCAAGTGTTGATCACTTTATGGGAATATCAATAGAGGAAAGGTGAAGACGGGCCTTCAGACCCAGAGTTCAATGAAGAAGAATAGATAGTCAGATATCGAATGCTGGAAGTTTTGTGCACGGATATAGTTTTGAAGTGAATTTTGCTGGTTTGTTCTCCGTCTCGATGAAGGTGGTTGATTCTGGAGGTTTTGAAAAGTGTCAACAATCTTATTTTTTGTGCAACATATTCGTGACCCAGAGCTCGAAGTTGAAAATTGTTGCTGATGAAGAAGTCAAAGTATCTTTGAATTTTCCTAGAATGTTCTGATGACAACTACCACCTACCATGTGTTTCATTTTAATTTGTTTCTTTGATTCTCTTTTATGGGACTAAGTTTAAACTCTTTGGGGCCTTGTTTCTATAAAAGGCCGTTTGCTACTGTATTTTATTTTTTAAGTTCAAAATTTGTGGATGTCAGAGAACCAATTTTTTTTCAAGTTTTGTTCTTTTTCTTGTTTTTTGTTCCATTCCAGACTAAAAAATTCTATGTTTTATTAGAAGTTAACTAATATCAGAGCCAATTTCAAAGCTATTTCTTGATATGAAATCATACGTAGCTGATTGTTTGTTCCTACTAGATAAGACTGTGTGTTGCGCCGTTTAAGGGTGAATACTAACACTATCTGTTGGTAAATGATCCCCCTTTTATTTAAACTATTGCATCATTATGTGCCTAGCTATGAACCAATCTAGTGAAATATGGAATGGTTTGCTCTGGTTTGGTTATTTCTTGAGGCATGCATGATAATACCTGGGAGAAATTTTACTTTTCAGTAATTTTTTATTCTTTATTTTAGAATAGATGTTTTATATTTCAGAAAATGTTCCAAAAAAGTGATAAATGCATGGTGTTTTATTACAAATATTTTGATTCCATCAAATTTTTGAATGCTTAATGCTAAATCTACTTGAATGATTGCAAGTTATTTGAATTTCATGAAATATTGTTGCAAATTTGTTGATTTCATGAAGTTATTGAATGATCGGATTGAGATTATTTTTATATCTCTATGCTACCAACCAATGCCTTAATGACCATTTACCCCTCGTGTTTAACAACATTATCACAACGAACCTTGAACGAACCTAGTGCATCAAGCCCTGACATAAACGAGCCTTGGGATCAAGCCAAGTTTTCCTTCGATTTAGGTTTTCCCGATGGAGTCTTTCAAGAAAGATAGGTTCCCGTAGTATCTCTATGAGAATTTATTTGTCCGTTGGTGTGTGAATAACATCCGCGTCAACAAAGGCCCCTGGAAAATTCTTTATTTATACAAGTGGCATGGATAATTGGACCCTCCTTTATCATTTAGGAGATATGGCTTGAAAGGAATCATAAGATCTTCTATGGAATAAAATTGATGGTTGATCAACTTTGGTAGTGAATTATTGGTATGGTGCAAGATACAATGAGGGCTAGATGTGAAGTGTGTACAACTATGGACTACAGGGAGGAGGAGGTGGCAAAGAGGTTGGGTTTATATGGTAATGATTTGGGATCATTTCAAGTGAGGAGAAATCATCACTCAAGTAAGAAGACTTAGAGGGTGGGTAGATGGTCCCCACCATTACTAGGAATACTGGGAAATTCATTTATCTCTTTTCCATTTATAAGGGCCAACATATAAATAATATTATGGAAGATCTTGCTATTCTTATAGCTCTTAAAAGAGCTCGTGCTTTGGGATGGCATAAATTTTTTAGTCTGATTCTCAAATATTAGTTAATATGTCGAATGTGCAGATGGTTGAAGGTGTTCACATAAAATTGACCTTAGTGGTTCAACAAATTCTTTCATTGAGTATCATGCTTGAATATGTCTCCTTTGTTCATATTCTGAGGGAATGGAGCAATGTAGAAAATTTATTGGCTAAATGGGCCTCTAAGAATATGGGGAGATGGCAAGTGGAAGAATGGAAGCAGTTACCCCTGAAATATTACCAAAGTTTTGATAGATTAGTTCTTGAGGATATGGCTAGATGATGGGATTTGTTAATATTTTTCTTGGGGGACTACTTCCTCCTGTAAGTATTGTAATAAGTTCTGGTTGTTGGACTCTTGGTTCTTGGGGGATTGGTGTAGGGTTTTTATCTTATTTGTATGGTTTCTTCTTGATTTAATAAATTTTTACCCCTCTTCATTCCAAAAAAAGTGTGGAGAATAAGTCTTATCTTGATGATAACATGGATAGGAGAAATATAACCTACTTAATTTAAATATAGTAAATTATTTTTAATTATCTATAATAGGATTCCACTAGTAATCTATATAAAAAAGTTTCCTTAGAACAAAAACAAACAACTACATTATCAACTAGATTTTAAGTTACTTGTCCTTTCACTTATATTACTACAAGTGTCATATTCAAAATAAATTCTTAACTTAAGTAGAATTTAGCTTAAAAATAAAAATAATACATGAAATAGGTTTATATTAATTGATTTTGTGGTAATTAAATATATGAATGAAACAAAAGACAATAATGTTTAAAGATACCTAGCAAAAATAGGAATCAAAGTGAAACCTAGATGAGACAAAAGGAATATAAAATATCATGATGAATCCAAACTATTTTTGGAAGGAATTTAAGTAGATTCTAGTAATCAAGATGTCAATAACTCATAGAGACATCAACTCAACCACTCTTGAGTATACAAAAAATAGAAACAATAAACAAGAACCTAAAAAAGATATCAGATAGAGCATAACGAAAGGAAGCCAGGTACACAGAAACAACTTCCTACAACAATCTAATATAGGAGAGGTTTACAAATAATTCTCCAAACCCTTTAATTATTGTAATTACATAAATATTCCACATACAAATTTAATTAAGCAATTAAACAATGAAAACATAACACATAGATTTTACATGGGAAAACCCTTTCAAGAAAAACCCCACACTCCAAACACCTAGCTCAATTGTATTATTCAGTAAAATATGGAGTACAATACAATATTAGAGCTTGTGCTCTTCAAGAGTTTTCAACACTATAATCAAAATCTAGAATAATTTCGATAGCATAAGGGTAGCTCAAGAAATAATTAACTTGTCATACAAAATAAGCTAACACAAGTATATATAGATGTGCAAGGTAGGCACCCAAAAACATCCCCTATCTTCTACAAATCAAAAAATACAAAATCTCAAAAAGCATGAGCTTTAAAAGCAACCTACTAAACTAAAACAACCTTATCCTCATCTTAGGTGCCCATATCCAGTAAAAGCATCTTATCCATATCCTAGGTGACTAAAATAGATAAATCCAAAAAAAATCTTTATTCCTCTTCAATTCTAATATAGTATCTGCTAACGAAGACTCCCAAGTCAATATAGGAACTTGAAAAAATAAATTTTCACCAATATGGAAACACATGACATCATCCTCCTATAAAATAGGATCTCCTAAAGTGGGTGCCAACTTCCTAAAATTTCTAATGGTGATTTTCCTAGAATTTCATAAACATGTATTAATCTACCCACATAATACAATTAAAATTTCACCATGTATGAGGACCTATTTCATCAATAATATTAAAATTTCACTACATATGGAGACCCATTTTTCCAATACCATCATAACTCCATACTAATTCTAGGTTCATAATTGCCTTGAAAATTACAACATATGTGTTTTATCAAGATTCAATTTTCCTTTGACATTTATATGTACCATTTTAGAATCACGCAAGATTCACCAAATTATTTCTATACCATTTAAAAATCCCACAAAATTTGTCAAATATGGATTGATAAATATACAATGAAACTCTAATTAATCTTTTGTATATTTTGTTCAATTTCGAGCTCTCAATTTAGGTCATAGGCAAGTTCACATTAGGGATTGCCACATTAGCAAGTCAGTGAAAACCTAAAAGTAAGTGATGATTTATTTATAGTGTTCTAATATTATTTATCTCTTTTTTATTTTTACTTCATTCTTACAATTAATATTGAGTAGGGAGACATCTCAAGCCCAAGAATCTATATTATATGTTTCCTTCTTAAATAAAAGACATTTTTTTGTAGCTTTTATTTAATGAGATATGTTGAGTAGGAATAGGTTTCCTAAAAGTAGTGAATAGAGGTCATCAAAATTTAGAACCATAATTTCATACTTTGGCAATGTTTGTGGTCCATTAGATCAAGATGGAGCTACAACATCAACACTTGTATTGGTTATTAATGAGAAAGACAATACCTTAGAAGATGATTAGAATGAATTAATTGACTTAGACAACAATGCCATACTTGTAGATGATGTTCTAGGGGATACCCAGGGTAGCCATAATAAATCAACCTTAGTAAGTGATAAGGAATGTGTAGATCTTTCATGGAAAGGGGAAAATAAAAGTCAAATAAAAAATGGGGCATGAGTGGGATATGACAAAGAATTTTCAGATTGATTGAGTATGAAAGTACCCATTCATTGAACTAGTGGAGAATGCAAACAAAAATGAACCTTCAATATAATGAAAGTGTAATATTTGTAGTTGGAAATATGGTAGGGACAAGAATTTGTAGCTAAAATTTGACACTATACAAAAACATATTGGTAAAGTTTATGAAAACCAAATTATAGATGGAAAGAAAAAATTAGTGATAATATAGAAAATAGAAGAAGAATGTCTTCGTGTTAAGAATGTACTTGAATATGATGCACATATGTAAAGAAAGGTGAATCTTGTTGCATGTAGAGGTAAAATTGAAGCTCAATTTGGAAAGATGGTGGGAGAAGCACAAATGGAAAAAAATGTTTAGTTGAGTGTTATTTTTCATATTTTGACCAGAGGGCATCCTGTTAAATAGGCGCAGGACAACTGAGAGGGGGGGGTGAACCAATTTTCACAAAATTCAAACTTAAGACTTCAACACTTATCAATTCCACAACCACACTATTCTGTTATTAAGTAAGAGCATGAAACACAAATAACAAAAAGTAAATCAACACAATGAACACCATATTTTTACGTGGAAACCCAATAAGGGAAAAACCACGGTGAGGGTTAACTCACAATATAAAAAGATTATATAAAACTGAATACAAAGGCTCACTGCCAAGGGCTCACTTCCCATAAGAGGACTCACTGTCCAAGTACAAAGGATTACTACCTATAGAAAGGACACTATCCAATAGGGAGGCTCATTGACTCAGATACAAAAGAGAACAAAAGATCCACCACAACAATTAACACACATCCACAACTTTGAATAAGGATTGCAAAAACCTTTAGCTCACTTCCTTCAGGAATCCAACACAATGAAGTACTGCTATCTCAACTCACTCACACACACACTTCTGCTCTTATGATTTGTGGCTCGCTTTCGTCACTTTGCATCACACTGTCATACAGTTCTTCACAATTCAACTTGTGTTTATACCATCCTCAACCTTAGAAACTTTCTCCAAGGTCGACCACAAATATACATTCAAATTAGGTTGGAAACTCAACATTCCCGTGGTGGAAAGGAATGAGAGTGGGCCAATAAAACATTTAACCAAGACCAAAAATAATGTCTCAGATCAACCACACACTTCCTCAATTTAATTTTATTCTTTGAATGAAGTGTAAACACCAGGTTAGCCAAACCTAATGAAAACACAAATGAACATTGATGTACATGCTTCCCAACAAGAAGATAACATGCATACTCCACAACACGCTTCATTATGCATGAGAATACATCTCAGATTTCTTTAGATATGTCCACAACAAATGCAATATGCTTCAAACTCTGAACACCTTTCACCAATTCATCTAGACAGTGCAAACCCATACTGAAACATTGAAACATGACTTCCAGATCACCAAAATTCAACCTTCTTTACCAAAACCTAGAGAACACCATCTCAAGACATATCCAAAATCAGCAAGATCTGAAATGAAATAGCAGAGGACTGCGGAGCAAAAACATTTCTCTCAATCCATAGAAGATCAACTTAGCCAGAACAATTCACACACCGGTGAACATAACTTTCATGTATAATCACACCAAAAGCTAAAACTTAGGATATATCACCAAAAGATCACCATTATCAAATCTTCAGATCCACACAAGCATAAGATCAACATAGGAGAAACATGGAGCACATACCAGAGCACATTCTGAACACATTCTAAACACATTCATCACTCTGACTTCTCTTCTTTATTAATTTTCTCAAAAGCATTTGGAAACTTATCAACACAACACATCTGCAATGACATAAAGATAGCTCCATGTACTCACAACATCTCAACAACATCTAAGCTACACATGTACAATCTGCTACATACTAAACTGTGTTGACATCAATGACAACATTAATGACAACACCACCATACTAGCTCATACTTGCAACAATCTCCCCCTTTGTCATTGATGGAAACACATGATGTGAAAAAACATCAAAGACAACATCCTTCACAGTATCTTGGGAGAACACCTTCTCTTCCTCTACAACTATTTTTCACATGACTTTCTCTCCCCCTTTGAAATCAATGGAAAAGACCAACAACTCTAATCACTCCCCCTTAGGAGAACACTGATACTGCAACAATGATAACCTTTTCTACTCCCCTTGCGGAGTAGACCCATTTATCAGTCCAGATAAATAAAGAATCTATGAATTCATAGGACTGATGCACCTTCATGTGCACTTAGTTCGAAGGGCCAATGACCCCCAACATCTCCCTAATATGCTCAAAAATATCCTTCGTAAGAGCCTTAGTAAATATGTCTGCAATTTGTTCCTTTGTGGTCACATACTCCAACCTGACTTCATTTTCCAACACTTTTTCTCTCAAGAAATGATATTTGATAGATATGTGTTTTTTTCTTGAATGCATAACTGGGTTCTTCGAAATGTTTATTGCACTTGTGTTGTCACAAAAAATAGAAATAGGCCCATCACATATCACTCCAATGTCTTTCAGAGTTTGATTCATCCACAAAACCTATGTGTAGCAGGATGCTGCAGTAATATATTATGCCCCTGTAGTGGATAAAGAAACTGAGTCTTGCTTTTTACTCAACCATGAAACCAATCTTCCACCAAGAAAGAAAGAACCACCACTGGTACTCTTCCGATCATCTACACATCCGACGCAATCAACATCAGTATAAGCACTTAGGGTGAAATCATCACTCTTAGGATACCATAACCCATAATCTAGTGTACCTTTAAGATATCTAAATATCCTCTTTATAGCTGTAACATGTGCTTCTTTAGGATCTTCTTGGAATTTGGCAACTAAACATATTGCATGCATAATATCCGGTCTAGTAGCAGTAAGATAAAATAGTCCACCAATCATAGATCTGTATTTGCTCTGATCAGTCTTAGTAGATTCATCATCTTTGCTTAGCTTACATCCGGTTACGATAGAAGTACAAACCGGTTTGGAATCATCCATCCCAAACTTCTTCAACAACTCTTTTACATACTTAGATTGTGAAATGAATATCCCTTTATCAGTTTGATTCACTTGTAGAACAAGGAAGAAATTCAATTCACCAATCATAGACATCTCAAATTCTTTTTGCATCTCTACAACAAACTTTTTACACATGCCTTCATTTCCACCAAAAATGATATCATCAACATATACAACTTCTATTAACATTTTGTTACCTTTCACTTTGAAGTAAAGATTGTTGTCAAAAGAACCTTTGTTGAATCCTTGCTTTGTCAGGTATCTATCCAATCTTGCATACCAAGCTCTGGGAGCTTGCTTTAGTCCATACAATGCCTTCTTCAACTTACAAACCATGTCCAGTTTTTTAGATAGCTAAAACTATTTAGGTTGTTCCATATACACTTCTTCCTCTAGTTCACCATTCAGAAATGCTAACTTAACATCCATTTGATACACTTTGAATTCCTTGTGGGCAGAAAAATCCAAAAACATCCTAATAGCTTCCATTCTAGCCACAAGGGAAAATGTCTCTTCAAAATCTATTCCTTCAACTTGTGAATATCCCTTGCATACAAGTCTTTCCTTATTCCTTACAACTTCTCCACTTTCATTTAGTTTATTCCAGAACACCCATTTTGAGCCAATCACACTTTTATTCATAGGCCTAGGGACTAGTTCCCATGTCTAATTCTTTTCTATTTGCTGCAACTCTTCTTTCATAGCTTTCATCCAACTCTCATCTTCACATGCTTCACTCACAGACTTAGGTTCAACTTTAGAGAGAAAACATAGATTTACCTCAATTGCAACTCTTCTTCTTGCCTTCACACCTTCAATTTTATCTCCAATTATCTATTCCTTCGGATGACTCTTTTGTACATACTTAGGAGTTTTAACAACTAGTTTCGACTCATTCTCTTCTTCTTCTTCTTCCATTTGTTCTTTCTATTCTTCTACTTCCTTCTCCTTATTTTCCTCAGGTACATTTCCACAGATAGGATCATCAGTTTCAACTCCACTTATCTCAATAGGTCTGCGTATGTCTTCATCAACTTTCACATTAGCACTTTCAACAATCTTTCTCAATCTTTTATTAAAACATTTGTATGCTTTGGCAGTAGTAGAGTATCCAAGAAAGATTCCTTCATCAAATCTAGCATCAAACTTTCCAATATTTTCATCATCTCTTTTAATATAACTTCTGCTTCCAAATACCTTGAAATAATTCACAGTAGGAGTCTTAACTGTCCATAACTCAAAAGGAGTCTTTGTGCTATTGTATATGATCTGAAATCTATTAAGAACATAAAAAACAATGTGTATCACCTCTCTCCAGTACAAATCCGGTACATTTGATTCTTTCATCATGGTTCTAGAAACTTCTTGTACTATCCTATTTTTCCTTTCAACTACTCCATTCTACTGAGGGGTTCTCAAAGAAGAAAACTATCTTTTTATGCCATGTTGTTCACAAGATGCATTAAATTCACTAGAAGTGAATTCTCCACCTCTGTCAAATCTCAAACACTTAATTTTCAAATTTACTTCATTTTCCACTCTTGCTTTGAATACCTTAAACATATCCAGAGTCTGAGTCTTTTCTCTAAGAAAAGCAACCCATGTCATTCGAGTATAATCATCAATAAGCAACATGAAATACCTGTCACCATTCAGGCTTCCATTTCTAGTCAAACCACAAAGATCAGTATGAACTAACTCTAGCATTCTGATAGAAGAGTGCTCTTTTCCCTTAAAGTTGCATCTTGTCCGTTTCCCCAATTGACAACTTCTACAAATAGAATTAACAGGTCTTGTGATTTTGGGAAGCCCTCGAACAATCTCCTTTGCACTAATTTTGACCAGGTTATCAAAATTTATATGTCCCATTCACTGGTGCCATAACCAACTTTCACTGATTTGAGATACAAGGCATTGACCATCAACTCCCTTAAACTGATAGATGTTTCCATGAGTTCTTCTTCCAACAGCAACCATATCTCCATTTCTGGATCCTTTTCTGATTTCATAGGTATTATTCTGAAACACGAGTTTAAAACCATTGCTACACATCTGACCAACACTCAAAAGGTTATACCTCAAACCCTTCACATAATATACATCATCAATACTGTGCACTCCATAAAAACTATTTGAACCTTTCCCACAAATCTTAGCTCCTAAATCATCACTGAACATGACTAAACCACCATCATATTTCTCAAGTTTAGTGAACTTACTCTTATCTCTGGTCATGTGATTAGAACATCCACTATCAATTACCCAATAGTCTTCATCCTGTTTTGCATGAAAAGTGGTAACCAAAGTACCTTCCATCCTATTCCTCTTATTCTCCAGAGCCTTCTTGCTTACACATTTTATAGGGTGAGTGGATACATATTTACTTTCCAAAGCTAAGAATAAGCATTCACTATCATCAACCTCATTCTCAGACTCATCATCAGAAATTCTTACTTCTTCTTTAATATAGTACAACTTCTTATATTTCTTATCCTTTCTATCCTTATAATCATTGTTTTTCTTATGTACAACTCTATTCAGACATCTTGAAGCATAATGACCAATATTACCACAACTGAAACATTTAAAGGGTAACATACCTTTATACTTTCTGGTGCCTTTCTTCAACTTCCTGGTGAAGTTTTCTTCCAACTCATCATCACCATCACTATCTGGTTCACCTTCAATCTTCATTGCCTTAAATTCCATTTCTGTCTTTTCTTCTATCTTGTCTTCTTAATGGAACTTTCTCATCTCAAATGCTTGCAAGGTGCCAAACAACTGTTCTAAAGTGTACTTCTTAGAATCATACATTTCTTCAATAACTGAGATCTTATCACTATAGTAATCCAGTAGGGTGATCAGGATCTTCTCAATTATATATTCATCTGATAGTTTTCCTCCTTGATTTCTAACTTTATTTGCAGTCAGTTCAACCCTCTGAAAGAAGCTTTTAAATTCCTCACCTTCTTCCATTTTCAGATTTACAAATCTACGCTTTGCTGCCAACTTCTTTTTCAATTTCACTCTTTCATTTCCTTCATACATGTCATCCAACTTCTTCCAGACTTCATATGCAATATCCAAAGAAAGAACTGTTATCTATTGAAATTGCACCCTTATCAAGTTGCAAAACTTGATACTTCAGAGAAACATGGGAACTTTTCCGGGTTGTGCGTCACCTAAAAATGGAAAAGAACCTCTGGAAAAGGTCGGCTTCCTTTGTGTTATCACCTAACTACTGATCTTTGTAAGGAAAAGGGAGAAGGAGTGCATAAAAATGAAAACTAAACCCTATGGTGATACACCAGAATATTACTTAGAATTGGAAAACTCAGGTCTCATACACTTGTACACAATGAGTGGAAAACAACTTGCACAACCTGTTTCTGTGTGCTTTGCATAAGTGTTTTATAAAAAGGCCTTATTGCTTAAGCTTCTAGGAGGAAAAGACTTCACAGCTAAAAGCAACTTGCAATTTTGACACAAATTATAACCTGCAAACATCACACTTCTCTACAAAAAGGTACTAAAGCCATGAGACAAAATTAAGGGAAACAAATACTATCTCACAATAACTTAATCAATCATGTGAAAATACACAATATTGCAGTAACAAGAAGACAAAAATACTCCATTCAGCGATGCCCAAGGTCTGTACTGTATTCCATGTCTAAGTGAGTTACAAAACTTTGCAAAATTCTGCCAAAGGATCCAAAAGTCACTAAGTGCAGAAAATGCCAATCTAGAACTCCTTACAAAGAGGAAAAAAATGCCATATATACAACAAAAACTCAAAAGTGTTAGCCTCTTGCCCTAGGGTCTACAAAAAATGAGTCAGTTCCTGAACACGTCGCCCCTAAGATCTTTTAGATCTTTTGCAACCATCGCATTAACTTCTGGCCTCCGTGTCCACCCTCGAACTTCCTTGCAGAGCTTCCTTGAATGTCCTGGAGTATAGTCATTAATATCGATCTACTTTTTCCAGTAGACATCACAGTTGTTACTGAGACTCACAGCTCTTTCCCCTTTGAATTTTCTATCATTTTAGATCCTTCTGCAAGTTGACCCCCTTGAGAGACAACATCTGATTTTATGTTAGATCCCCACACCATTGTTCACCGAGCTAATTGATCACCTTTGATCTCAGAGTAGATCGATGTCATTTATAGTCTGTTGATCTTCCTCACACCGATCAAACTGCCACAGTTCGCCTTCAACCTCCTCTTATTGGTTGAACAGACACCACGTAGGATCTTCAGGCGGTCAAAATTTCTTCAAATAGAATCGCATGTCGGTGAGACACTAGCCGTGTCTCCCCGATGCGATTATGCTTCACAGCAGCAATCGGCATAACACACAACTGTCAGCAAGACCTCATATCAAGCTATAAAAGTTATATCGATATCCCAAAATTGTCGCCCAGACTATCGCTATTAGCCAAACATCATAGTGAGTCCTTAAGATTCATACTGATATCCAAAACCATCGGCAAGACTATCGCTTTCGACAAGACATCACACCAAACTAACCTCTCTATCGGCAAGATCAATGTCAATCGGCAGGACATCACGCTGACTACACCTCCTTCGGTGAGACTCCCCCGAGTCGGCCAAACTTCTCCCTGATGCCGGCCGTTTCAGTGAGACTTCTATCATTCAGAGAGACATCTCCCCTAAGCAAATCTTTTTGCCGAGACTTCCACCATTCGGCCAAACTTCTCCCCGACAGAGAGATATATAAAAACTCATGGCAACCAAAATATTTGGGCGCTCAGGGTATTTCAAATGAATATAGCACAACAGCCAGTCGGCAAGACATTCAACTGGTCTCAATGAATTCTTCTTTGAGGAGTTTTATGCCAGATCCAACTGAGGCATACTTTCCAACAGACTTCCTTGTGAAATAGCATCAGATGTATGATTTAACCCTCAAAAAAATTCCTCCATTAGTTCTCAAATGCATCAGATGAAGACCTTCCCAATGAAAACCGAATACCTGCACGCTGGGCTCAACCCTTATGGGAGCCATATTTAATCCACATGTCGAATTTAAAACATAATTTTCCCCTGATTGAGCCCGCGGGTGAAAATCGGGTAACAAGAATCTTAGCTCACTCATTTTTAGATAAGCCACTGCAAATAGCATACTTTTCCTTCTCATTTTCTTCATAAGCAAAAATCTCATCTGCAGTAGTAAGACCACTAGACGGGAGTGTATACTTTGTCTCAACAGCCTTCTAGTTATTGAAACCAAGAGAGATAATATATCCTTTCATTTGTCCCTTCCAATCATTGTAGTCAGTTCCATCAAACATAGGGATCGCCAACTTATGCACCATCAAATCTTCCTTAAGAAGTTAAGCTCTACACCAAGGAACCAAAGCTCTAATACCAATTGTTAAACATGCGCAGGACAATTGAGAGAGGGGGTGAATTGGTTGTCACAAAATTCAAACTTAAGACTTCAACACTTATCAATTCCACAACCACACTATTCTGTTATTAAGTAAGAGCATGAAATACAAATAACATAAAGTAAATCAACACAATGGACACCAGATTTTTACGTGGAAAACCCAATAAGGGAAAAAAACGGTGAGGGTTAACTCACAATATAAAAAGATTATAAAATTGAATACATAGGCTCACTACCAAGGGCTCACTACCCAAAAGAGGACACATTTTCCAAGTACAAAGGCTCACTGCCTACAGAAAGGACTCACTGTCCAACATGGAGGCTCATTGCCTATAGATACAAAATAGAACAAAAGATCCACCACAACAATTAACACACATCCACAACTTTGAATAAGGATTGCATAAACCTTTAGCTCAATGCCTTCAGGAATCCAACACAATGAAGCACTACTTTCTCAACTCACTCACACACACACTTCTGCTCTTATGATCTGTGGCTCGCTTTCGTCACTTTGCATCACACTATCATACAATTCTTCACAATTCGACTTGCTTTTATACCATCCTCAACCTTAGAAACTTTCTCCAAGGTCGGCCACAAATTTAAATTCAAATTAGGTCGGCAACTCAACATTCCCACGGTGGAAAGGAATGAGAGTGGACCAATAAAACATTTAACCAAGACCAAAAATAATGTCTCAGATCAACCACACGCTTCCTGAATTTAATTTTATTCTTCGAATGAAGTGTAAACACCAGGCCAACCAAACCTAATGAAAACACAAATGAACATTGATGTACATGCTTCCCAACAAGAAGATGACATGCAGACTCCATAACATGCTTCATTATGCACGAGAATACATCTTATATTTCTTCAAATACATCCGTAGCAAATGCAATATGCTTCAAACTCTGAACACCTTTCACTAGTTCATCTGGACAGTGCAAACCCATACTGAAACATTGAAACATGACTTTCGGATCACCAAAATTCAACCTTCTTTGCCAAAACCCAGAAAACACCATCTCAAGACATATCCCAGATCCGCAAGATCTGAAACAAAACAATGGAGGACTGTGGAGCATAAAAATTTCTCTTAGTCCATAGAAGATCAACTCAGCCAAAATAATTCACACACCGATGAACATAAATTTCATGTATAATCACACGATAAGATAAAACTTAGGATATATCACCACAAGATCAAAATTATCAAATCTTCAAATCCACACAAGCATAGGATCAACACAGGAGAAATGTGGAGCACATATCGGAGCACATTCTAAACACATTCATCACTTTGACTTCTTTTCTATATTAATTTTCTCAAAAGCACTTGGAAACTTATTAACACAACACATCTACAATGACATAAAGATAGCTCCATGTACTCACAACATCTCAACAACATCTCAACAACATCTCAACATCTCAGCTACCCATGTATAATCCACAACATACTAAACTGTATTGACATCAATGACAACATTAATGACAACACCACCAGACTAGCTCATACTTGCAACACATCCTATGATAAACAATCTATAATATAATAGTTTATTATATTTTATGGGCATTCCTAACTTTCCTAACACACATTGTTCAATAAAAAGTGGATGATAATGGGCAAGTTATCTTGCTAAGGTGGAAAAATAAGATTTACATGAAAAAAGGAAAGAGTCAACCTTTATTGCATTATCTTTAAATGAAGTTATAGTGGTAGATAATACTTCTTGATTATGTGTACATGTGTATACTATATAAAAACATGTTTTCCAACCTAATCTACTTTATATTTATAAAATGAAGGAGAATTCAACATCACAAAATCTATTTAAACTAGTTAATAAATATTTGAATGAAATTGGAGGTATAGATGCCTACACAATTTCCAAAAAATTGGTGTGTGTAGGGCATGATGGAGCTTCATTAATGTAAGGTAATAGGAATAGTCTTTGCATAAAACTAAAAAATACTTCTTCACCATACATGATTTCCATTCACTGCATGACTCATAAAATGAATTTAGCATTTAAAATTGTGATCAATTTTTCTACAGTATCAAAAGTTGAAGATATATTCCATGAGACCTACTCATACTTATGTTGAAGTCCCAAATAGTTCATGGAATTTTAACATTTTTTTGGGGGAATAACATCAAGAAACAAGCTTTTTAAGGATGTTGATACCAAATAGATCTCATTGTATGGACTAGTGCAACTAGTTTTTCATAATATCAATCCTTGATTGGAGTAATGTATGAACATATCCACATGATAGGTAGAGATACTAACCTCTTACATAGGTTAAGTGACATAGAGACACTATTAAATTTATCTATTTTTCTCCCCATGTCAAAGGAAATGAAAATCCTTATGAAAAAATCCCAAGAAAGAACTATATATATTTCATAATATAGTAAAATACTTAAAATGACATGCATCACCCTCGATACTCTATATCTATCAAATCAATCATTTATAAGTCCAAAGTTTAGTAGCTAAAACTTGATGATAAATTTGAATAATACTGCTATTTTTTATAGTTTAATGGAAGAGGGAAGTTATGTGTCTTTATATGGGGATATGCAATACCAATGCATTGTTATACCACAATCAAGTGCATTTGAAGAAGTAACTATTAGAAGGGAAGCTTTTGAAAACATTGTTAATTATATAAGTACTACTTTAAGGAGTATTCTAACATCTCTTTCCTTAGATATTAAAGAATGATCCCCTCATGATGAACTGATTAAAGTAATTTTAGTTGTATATCCTCAATTGAGTCAACTTCCAACCAACTAATTTTCATAACAAAATAAAGACCTTGATCAATCATTTTTCCTAAACTTTAGAATTCAATAACAACAAATAAAAATAATTATCAATAAATATATATTATTGAGTAATCAGTCCATTTTGCAATAACAATGATGGAACAATTCAAACTTATGGAGAGTCCCTTCTAAGATGGATCAATAACAAAGCTTTTGACAACCTTAAGTCAGAGTAAAATATTACATGATTCACTATTAGAATATTTCAAACTTTTTTATTTATGTTAAACCATGATATTGGGGTTGGTGGAGGATGAGAGAGTTTTCAATGCATTAGGTTTCTTGAAATCAAAGATAAAAAACAAACTAGATAATAATTTGGAAAATTTATTGAGGATATATACAACTAGGTATGATATTTGAACTTTTCCTTTTGAAAGGGTACTCACAATATAGAGATCCATATGTGAAAGAAGGGGGTTGTGTGACACTTCAAACCATAGTGTCATAAATGACAATGACTCAATCAATAACACCTATACCAATAGTGATGAGATATTTTTTGTTGAACATACAACAAAATAGTGAGAGGGGGTGTGAATTAGTATTCTAACAAATCTCAAACCCTCCAAAGAAAATTGAAACTTAAAATTTACAACAAAAATATAAACATGAAAGATGAACACAATGCACAACACCACACAACACCAGATATACGTGGAAAACCTCATAATGGAAAAACCACAATGAGAAAAGCTGCTAGGAGCTACTGTCCTAATCCAACCTCACAAATGAATCATAATTACAACTTTGTTTTAGGGCTACAACCCAATGAAGCTACTACTCCCTGTAGAAAGGTTTTATGGTCACTCCAAAGAAAGCTACAACTCCCTATAGAATTTTTTTTAGAGTTTCAACCCAAGGAATCAACTACTCCCTAAATTGAGAAAAAAATCAGAAAATATTACAACATGACAATCCTACTATCTAAATTTGACAATGAAGCTCAATCCTTTTGATGATTGAAACTCAAAATTTTCCATTGTCTTTTGATGATTACAATTCTACTTTGACAACTCTTCTACAACTTCTTCAAATGTATTCTTTGTAGCTTACTGGCTCACTGCTTTCAGCCTTCAAGAAGTTTTTCCTTTAGCTCATTGCCTCTAGCAATCAGTTATGCACACTCTTCACTTCCATTTTGTCACAAAAATGTATACAAGATGAATCCAAATAGGTTCTATCACTTTTGATCTTTCTCTTTCAGTCGCACATCATAATGCACATCCTTGACTCTCTTTTGATTGATACACCACCTAGATCAAGTAGGTTTACAATATATACATGATATTATATTGATTACATTGCATGTCGACTAATAAAAACAAGAATATTATAATTACAAGTAGGCCAAAGATCAAAAAATAACATGAAATGTGGAGAGGGAAAGCCCTAAAAGGATTACACACACAACACTAGGAAGAGGGACACGTCGTACACATTTAATTTGGTCCTAAACATTCTTCACAACATCAACCTTCAAATAAAATCAAATGCATGCTTCACACATTCAAATTAGGTCGGCCTTAAGCAAGAAAATACGAAACTTGTAGCATGTCAGCCATTACATCTTGGTAGTACACATGGAAGATCAAACATTACTTGTGTTTCTCCTAGGGTGCTACCACAATAATGTAAGGAAAATTAGACACAAAACAATTCTCCTAATGTCAATACCTCAGGAAAGAATGTAGATACACTTTAAAATTTACAATTACAGTCCAATTAAGATGCACTATGAAATAGACAATAGAAACAGAGTATTTGACAATCACACATGAACACTAGATATACGTGGGAAAACCCTTACGGGAGAAAAACCCACCACACCAAGAGAAATCACTTTGTATTATAGTAATGAAATTTCATACAAATTCCAAACTTATCTTTCTGGTGTCATTATACAACAGCATTCACCATTAACATTCTTGTACAGGAATCTTCACATTACAGTCCACATAATTCATCCACTGATACAATCACTCAACAACCCGTCGATTCAACCAACCGATTACAAACTGTAATCACAAAGTATATCCATGTCGAAATATGTCTGTAGAACTTCCTCACAGAACCGTTGCAACTAACTGTCTTCCAACTGTTCCCATTCGACTCCTCCTATTCATCTGCGAGACTCCACATAGGACGGTCTTACTCAGTCAATAGAATTTGCAATGTACTGGCATCTCGGCGAGACACTAACAGTGTCTCACTGATACCACATAGACTTCATATCGATGTCGCCAAGAGACCCTGTTATCGCTAAGACATTCTATCGAGCTCCATGAGTTACACCGAATCACCAAGCAGTTGCCCAGACCTATCGCATTCGCCAGGAGACCATATTGAGTCACCAAAGGTATACTAAAGACACAAGTCATATCGAACTCCAAAGGATAGTTGGCAAGACATACCGATATCGCCAAGAGGTTTCTCCGAGACATAAAGGCTACTCCGAAGTGTTCACCCGTCGCCAAGACATTTCCCTTTGCTGAGAGAACATACTGATCTCCATATGTTACCCCGAAGACTCTTCATCATCGGCAAGACTCATCAAAGTCACTGGGACTTCTTACCGAGACCTCCGTGTTCCACCGATGACAAACATTCTCCAAGAGCTACACTGAAGACTTCAAAAGATGTTCCTGTCAGTGAGACCTTCAATGTTCGATGAGATGTCTTCCCGGGATCCTTGAGTTATCCTGATAGCCATCAACTATCGGCAAGACAACCTTTAGTCGCTAAGACGTTTCTTCGACCAATTTTGAGTTACTCCAAAGAATGTATGAATGTTTCCCTATCGGCGTGACCTTCTCCGTTCACTGGGACTTCTTAGCGAGAACCCTTAGCTATCTTGAAGCCCATGGTTGCCAAGAGTCTCCCCGAAATACGATTGAATGGCCTGTCGGCTAGAGGTCTCCCGAGCGCTATGAGGTCATAACAAATACACTATGTCACAATGATAGACTCCACAATGCAACCTTTTGGCAAGACATTTGCAAGGTCACACTGACCTGTACAAACCAGAATGAATCAAGCTGCTAGTCGGCCAGACAATGAAGATGTCACACTGACTTGTCTCTAATGGAGGTTTCAACTTGTATAGTTTGAGGCACATATTTCCAACAATCTCCCATTTGACGAAGATCATACAGGTACCTCCAGAGCACATCATAACTTACTAAAAATCATGGGCACTAAGGCCCATTGAACTGACACACCACCTGAACTTATCTGTGCTCACTGGCTTCGTCAATGAATCTGCAACATTCTCTAGAGTATCAACCTTTTCCAAACTGACCTTCCCATCCTCAACCATATCTCATACAAAGTGGTATTGTACATCAATATGTTTCGTCCTAGCATGGAAAGTAGGGTTCTTTGCCAGACAAATTGCACTCTGACTGTCACATAAAATAGTTATTTCACCTGCATCAAAACCAATGTTAGAACACAAACGTTTCAACCAAACTGCTTCTTTACAAGAATGAGTAGCTGCCATTTATTCAGCCTCCGTAGTGGACAAAGTGACTACAGCCTGCCGCTTGCTCATCCAACTCACTGCACCACCATTCATCATGAATATGTGTCCACTGGTGGATCTCCTACTGTCAATGTCCCCTGCCCAATCAGAATCAACATAACCACGAATGCTGAGAGTCCTCTATGATTCAACCGAATTCCCATGGTAACACAAAGCAAAATCTGAAGTTCCCTTCAAATACCTAAACACTTTCTTCACATCATCCCAATGCGTTCTTCCTGGATTAGCCATAAATTGACTAAGTACTCCCACTGCTTGGGCAATGTTTGGCCTTATACAGACCATTGCATACATAAGACTGCCTACTGCACTAGCATAGGGTACACTGGTCATGTCCTCCATCTCAGTAGGAGATTTTGGACAGTCCTTAATAGATAGCTTCATTCCCTGCATGACTAGAACCACTAGCTATTTGCAATCATTCATACAAAATATCTCAAGAATAGTTCTGATATACTTACTCTAACTGAGCCATAGTTTTATATTCTTCATGTCCTTGGTTATCTCCATCCCTAGAATATACCTTGCTGCACCAAGATCCTTCATTTCAAACTTAGCAGACAACTGAGACTTAAGATCATAAATCATTAGCTTGCTATTTCTTATGAACAACATATCATCAACATAAAGAGCAATAACAAGTACTTGATCACTTTCAACTTTATAATATACGCAGTGATTAGATTTTGATCTCACAAATCCCAAAGACAATACAAAAGTATCAAATTTTTGGTACCACATTCTAGGTGACTGCTTTAACCCATACAGAGACTTCTTTAATTTGCATACTAGTTTTTCTTTACCTTTCTCAACAAAGTACTCGGTGGGACATATAGATTTCTTCTTCAAGATCACCATGAAGAAACGTTGTCTTCACATCCATCTGTTCGACCTCTAAGTCATAAGCTGCTGCAAGTGACAAAAGAAATCTAATGGATGTCAGATTTGCTATAGGAGAAAATATTTCCCCATAATCGATACCCTCTACCTGGGAATAACCCTTTGCAACCAGTCTTGCCTTGTACTTTTCTACACTACCATTAAGA
The DNA here is from genome assembly GCA_007258455.2 of Sequoia sempervirens. Classification (NCBI taxonomy): domain Eukaryota; kingdom Viridiplantae; phylum Streptophyta; class Pinopsida; order Cupressales; family Cupressaceae; genus Sequoia; species Sequoia sempervirens. The sequence continues at coordinate 263,845,058 of VDFB02000017.1, read as the reverse complement.
CCAATCTTTTTCTTAAATACCCATTTGCAGCCAACAGCCTTTCTGCCTTTAGGCAAGGGCACCAGACTCCAAGTTTCATTCTTATCTAAAGATGCCATCTCTTCTTCCATGGCTTCCAACCAAGAATCTGAATAGACATTTTAAATGCCTCTTTCACAGTCCTAGGCTCATCAGTACTAGAAATCAAAGCATAGGCACAAGTAGAATCAATCAATGAGAACCCATACCTATCTGGTTGTTTTCTTTCTCGGATTGACCTCCTCACTTGCTGAGGCTGAGGTTCTTCTTCTTCAAGAACTTTAGAATTGCTCGAGCTCTCCTCAGTTTTAGGTACATTTTGAATTTCCAATTCCTCTTTCTCAGGTGTAGGAGGAATTATTGCTACATCCTTATTGTTATATGACTTTGTCTCTGACTGCAGATCCAAAGTGGAAGGTTTCAGCTCACGAAAGATTACACTTCTGATGTATACAACCTTCTCTGTATCAGGATTCCAAAGCTTGTATCCTTTTATGACAGCGCTATAGCCAATGAAAATACATTTGACAGCCTTGTTCTCCAATTTAGATCTTTTCACATCCGACACATGAGCATATGCCTCACAGCCAAAAACACAAACATGTCTAAGTGAGGGCTTCTTACTAGACCACGCTTCCAAAGGTGTTTTCTCAATAAGAGCAAAATTTGGAGACTGATTAATTAAATAACATGTAGTAGATACAACCTCAGCCCAAAATTTCTCCTCCAAGCCAACACTACTGAGCATACTTCGTGCTCTCTCCATCACTGTCCTATTGAACCTTTCAGCAACTCCATTCTGCTATGGAGTATAAGGTGTAGTCTTATGTCTTTTGATTCCATTGTCTTACAATATCTTTCAAATTCATTAGAACATAATTCACCGCCATTATAATTCCTTAAGCATTTTATTTTTCTACCAATCTGATTTTCAACAAGGTTCTTGAATTCCTTAAATCGACTGAACACTTCTGATTTACTTTTCAAAAAATAAACAAATTCTTTTCTTGAATAATCATCAATGAACGACACGTAGTATCTTGATTTAGACAAAGAAGGAACATCTACTGGACCAAACACATCTGAATGAATATAGTCTAACAAACCGGAAGATTTATGAGGACTGGAATAAAACGAAACACGGTGCTGCTTTCCATATATACAGTGTTCACAAAATTCAAATTCAAGATTACAATCTTCGAGCCCCTCAACCAGGTTTTTATTCTTCAAGGTTTTTAAACCTTTTTCTCCTATGTGGCCTAACCTATGATGCCAAAGCATATTCTTCTCTGCAGGAAGTTTTACTTCCATAGAGTTTACAAAATTAGGGATATTTCCCTCTTTACCTCCATGAGCAGCTTTTAGTGACTTTCCAGAGACACTGTTGCATTGAAAAGCCTATGCATCCAGCTTGTACAGGGTACTAATTCGAGCACCTCTAGCCAGCACCATTGAACCTCTAGTCATCTTGCAACCACTTCCAGATAACGTAACTTGTACTCTAATATCGTTCAACATACTTACAGACAATAGATTTTGAGCCAGACCTAGTATGTGCATAACATTATTAATTCCCTTCACTCAGCCATCAGGGAATTGTATTCTGACTCTTCCATAGCCAACAATCTCCAAAGTTGAATCACTCACCAAGTACACCTTTCCACCATCGTATTCTTCATACTTTATGAAGCACTCTCTATGAGATGTCATGTGGAATGATGCTCTAGAATCAATCATCCAGACATCATCTGATGCCTGTGTAGCGAAGGCTGCAATGAAGGCGTCACCATCACTATGAGAAGAACCATTATTAGAAGAGCCCTTCTTCTTCTTTTTCTCCTCTTTACAATCCCTTCGGACATGACCAAGTTTCCCATAGTTCCATCACCTTGGACTTCTTGCCAGGAGACTTTGATCTCCCTTCTGATTTTGATTTGGACTTCTTGTCCTTCTTCTTGCCTTTCTCCTTCAGTCTTCCTTTGATAGCAAGAGCTTCCTTCGCCATCTCAGAAGATTTCCTTCTCATCTCTTCTGACAGCAAAGATGCAACAACATCTTCCATCTTGAAACTGGATGTTGTACTCCCAATCACCATCACCAGATGATCCCATGAGTCTGGCAAAGAACACAATAGAAGCATACATCGATCCTCTTCTTCAGTCTTCACACCAACATATGTCAATTGAGCAAGCAGCATATTAAATGCATTTAAATGATCAGCTACAGACCCTCCTTCCTGCATTCTCAAAGAGTATAGTTTCTTCCTCAGGAATAGTTTATTCACCAAGGACTTCCCCTGATAAATAGACGCTAGTCTCTTCCACAAGGAAGATGCAGTCTTCTCCTCATGCACATTCAAAAGCACTAAGTCTACCAAATAGAGCCTTATCATCCCCTTAGACTTCCTATCTACAAGGTCCCAATCTTCTTGCTTCATGCCTGTAGGTTTCACTCCAGCCACAACAATCCAAAGATCACGGTCAACAAGAAGATCCTCCATCTTGAGTTTCCACAACTCAAAGTTACTGTCGTTGAACTTCTCTATTTCAAACTTTCCAGATGTACTAGCCATTCTCAACCTGTAATCAGAAATAACAATTTTCTACAAGACTCCCACTGAACAAAACTGACTCAAAAAACCCAACGTACCCACAAGGATAACACAACTGGCCAGGCTCTGATACCACTTGTAAGGAAAATTAGATGCGAAAACAATTCTCCTAATGTCAATACCTCAGGAAAGAATGTATATACACTTTAAAATTTACAACTACAGTCCAATTAAGATGCACTATGAAACAAACAACATAAACAGAGTATTTGACAATCACACATGAACACCAGATATACGTGGGAAAACCCTTACGGGAGAAAAACCCACCACACCAAGAGAAATCACTTTGTATTACAGTAATGAAATTACATACAAATTCTAGACTTATCTTTCTGGTGTCATTATACAACAACATTCACCATTAACATTCTTGTATAAGAATCTTCACATTACAGTCCACAAAATTCATCTACTGATACAATCACTCAACAACCTGTCGATTCAACCAACCGATTACAAACTGTAATCACAGAGTATATCCATGTCGAAATCTGTCTATAGAACTTCCTCACAGAACCGTTGCAACTGACTGTCTTCCAACTGTTCCCATTCAGCTCCTCCTATTCATCCATGAGACTCCACATAGGACGGTCTTACTCGGTCAACAAAATTCGCAATGTACTAGCATCTCGGTGAGACACTAATAGTGTCTCGCCGATGCCACATAGACTTCATATCGATGTCGCCAAGAGACTCTGTTATCGCTAAGACGTTCTATCGAGCTCCATGAGTTACACCGAATCACCAAGCAGTCGCCCAGACCTATCGTATTTGCGAGGAGACCATAGTGAGTCACCAAAGGTATATCGAAGATACAAGTCATATCGAGCTCCAAAGGATAGTCGTCAAGACATACCGATATCTCCAAGAGGTTTCTCTGAGACATAAAGGCTACTCCAAAGTGTTCACCCGTCGCCAAGACATTTCCCTTCGCTGAGAGAACATACTGATCTCCATATGTTACCCCGAAGACTCTTCATCATCAGCAAGACTCATCAAAGTCACTGGGACTTCTTACCGAGACCTCCGTGTTCCACCGATGACAAAAATTCTCCAAGAGCTGCACCGAAGACTTCAAAAGATGTTCCTATCGGTGAGATCTTCAACATTCGCTGAGATGTCTTCCCGGGATCCTTGAGTTATCCCGATAGCCATCGGCTATCGGCAAGACAACCTTTAGTCGCTAAGACATTTCTCCGACCACTTTTGAGTTATTCCGAAGAACGTATGAATGTTTCCCTATCGGCGTGACCTTCTCCATTCGCTGGGAATTCTTAGCGAGAACCCTTAGCTATCCCAAATCCCATGGTCGCCAAGAGTCTCCTCGAAATACGATTGAATGGCCTGTCGGCTAGAGGTCTCTCAAGCGCTATGAGGTCATAACGAATATAGTATGTCACAACGATAGACTCCACAATGCAACCTTTCGGCTGCAAGGTCACAACGACCTGTACAAACCATAATGAATCAAGCTGCTAGTCGGCTAGACAATGAAGATGTCACACCGACTTGTCTCTAATTGAGGTTTCAGCATGTATAGTTTGAGGCACATATTTCCAACAAATAATGGGTTACACTTTATGGGACATCTTGATTTTTGTTGAAATCACATATTTTTAGAAAATATAATGATTTAAGCCTTGAAAGGTTCCATTTAGAGGATTTTAATTGAATATGGTTTGATCAAACCCCCTTAGATCAAACCCCCTTGGATAGAACCTTGCTAGTTTTAAACCATACCTATAATGGAGTCTCTTCTACACCTATCGAAATGATGGTAAAAAACCACTTTTGATTTACCTTTTGGGGGATCAAATGAATTCATTTAAAATTTATGTTTTGTAAGTATGTAGTCCTTATTATAAGCTTCCCAAAAAGTATAATTATATATATAGACTGCAAGAATTAGAATCGGGTAGCTGCCCCCTATAAGCTGCAGTGCGCTTGGTAAAAAAAATTCATGTGATCGGTGACGTTGGTGCAACATGCCATCTGGTACCATGGGGATGATGGGGAGATCAAACATCATGACCTATTTCCTGCAACATGATACTTTAGCCAATCAAGCTAGGCCCACCGTCCAAAATATATTTAATTTGATTATTATATTTATTTTTTATTTTTTGTGAATGTAGGTTTTTCATCAAAAATCAAGCTCTATATTCTGCACATGTGGAAAAATAGTAGATTACCAAAAAATAATTATAAAAATATCTATTCTCTTGATATTGATGTCCTTGATCCAACAAAAAAAATGAATTTTTGTACATACAAAAAAAGTTGTTAAGAAGTTGTTGAGATGATTTAGCATTGTTGTCATTGATGTCAAAACCTGGGATCCGGAAGGTTGTGCTATAGATGATAAAAAAAAATGATCTATCCTATCATGAGCTTTGCTATTGAGCAATGTGGATATTATCCTTGATCCGGATATGGCAATACTTCTTTTTGGGACATCTGTGGAAGTCAGTTAATGCAGAATAATGAAGACTAATATTTTGATATTGGTTGCTATGCTCAAAGCTTATTCTGGGTCTCCTTGCTATCTGGAAATTCATGTAGCATGTTACAAGTTTCGGTATGTCTAATTGTGTTTCTTTGGTTGGTATTGAAATTGATGGAAATCAAGATTTGGTCTTGGTTGTGGCATTCCCATCAGCTCTAAAATATATTCATGTAATTCAAAGTTTGCTATCTTTTGGTAATTATGCTATCTTATGTATGGCCTATTTATCAGTCCCTTGGTAATATTGTAAGGAGATATTTATGTGCAACCTATCCTTTGGGTCCGGTGCTAGCGTGCCAAGCCTTATTGAATATTTCAAGGTTGTTCTTCAAGCTGGCATGTTTTGTGGTGACCTAATTCAAATTGTGTTTGGCCGACTTAGGAGATTATGAAGGCATGGAATGGTATAAGTAAAAGTTGATTATGTTCAATGAAAGAAGGTGTGTGGTGAATGCAAATATGAAAATCTAGATATTGTGAAGTGTGTGAATAGATAAAAGGGTGTGAAGGATTATGCGAAAAGAAACAGAGAAGGAAGTTGAAGGAAAGTGTCAGGAAGAAGTAATTTGTATTGCAAAGGTTCTGCAAGGAAGGTGGGCAGAAGATTCTTGACCAGATTTGCTATAGAAAAATATTGTGCTTCAATGAGAACTGTATTCATGCATATACAAATGCAATTATAGTAGTTCAATTATGTAACATATACTCCAACAGTAAGCTGTCTCTCAGTTGTAATTGCTAGTTTTTGTATCTTGGGAAGTGAGCCACCCAACAGTGAGCATTTTGGCAGTGGGCCCTTGTAAAAATCACCTTAACTAGTGTCACCTTAACTGGTGTTCTATAATTGAGATTTAGAATTCTCTGTGGTTTTTCCCTTCTTGGGTTTCCATGTAAATTCTGGTGCTCATTGTGCATGGTGTTGTTATGTGATTTATTGTTCATATCTATTTGATTATCATCTGATTGATATAAGCATACTTTGGATTAATTAAAGTCAAGAAAATTGTTTTATGATAACTAATTCACCCCCCCTCTCAATTATCTGGACTGTTCAACAATTGGTATAAGAGCCTGGTCCCTTGCAGATAGAGCTTAACCGCTTGAGGGAGATCTTGGTAGTTTGAAAAAATGGCAGGAGATTATTACTTTGATGAAGAACTAAGGGAAATTTTAGATGATATGGAAAGCACAAAATCTGAAAATGAAGAATTAAAAGAAAACCTTAGGGAGGAAAATTCTTGTATCTCAAAGCTAAGGGAGAAAATTCAAAAATTCAAAGCAAGACAAAAAGAGGTCAGCCAAGAATTAAAGGAGTCAAAGGAAAGTGTTGTGAATCTCAATATATGGTTGGATGAATGCAAGAAGACTAAAGAAGATCTCAAAGATACCATAAAACAAAAAATGGAAGAATGGAAGAAGATTGAAGAAGATCTTAAGGATACCATCAAACAAAAATTAGAAGAAAATGAGAAGTTAGATTAAGAGCTAAGAAAGCTGAAATCAAAAGCAAGAGTATGTGAAAATAACATAATTCTGGATCAACTCTTGTCCCTATAGAAATGTCACAAGGATAAGGGGGGACTTGGCTTCTCAGGTGAAAGCTCAAATCAAAATACTAAGGGTAAAGACAAAGTAGTTGAAGCTGAAGCGAAGTATGTTGTAACAAGCAAGGTCCGGAACTCTAGAACACCTACAAAAAGACCTCCGATCAGGCAACCAAATGCTCAAAGGTACTTATCGTTTAATGGATATTGTTTTCTATGCAAAAATTTTGGACATAAGGCTATAGAGTGTAGAAGCAAGAAGGAATCGAGTATTCAATGCTTTAACTATCACAAGTTTGGTCACAAAGAAAGTCATTACAAAAGTCAATTATGTAATCTGGCTAGAATGAATGGAATGAATAATCTCTTTCATGGTTATTTCTATGTATGCCATGGTTATGGTCACAAAGCTAGTTTGTGCAGATCTATGGCTCACTCAGTTAAATCAGGACAAAGATGTTACAAGTGTAGTCAATCTGGATATTATGCTAACACATGCAAATATGTTGCTCTAGAAAAGTCTAAAAATAAAAAGGTTTTAGAATTAGATGAATCTAAGAAGAAGAACGCCATGGTTTGGAAGAAAAAGGAAACAAGTTTGGGGAGCTCTTTTGTGGTACCAGATCTTGGTACAAGCTCTTCCAAAATCTAAGCCAACTTGCCTTGGCTCAGGGGGAGTTTTGCAATACATATCCTGTCGATTCCCCCTCTCTGAAGTAATAGTGATGTGTTTTTGACATGACTGAGTTTGATCTGGTTAGTGATGTATGATGAAGCTTAATCTTTCTGATTGAAAAGTGAAGTACAATTGATGGCATCGTCGATGTAAGTTTTTGGCAGCGAAATCATCATGAGCAATTAAATATAAAAGGTGGAGTTTCAAATCATTTCTCACAGTTTGAATTTTGTAGTCTAATAATGGAAAACCTAATTGAGAATATCAAAATGTCTTTGGTTGAGAGTTATCCATTTCATTTTGGGTCTCTGCTCATATGCTTAGTATTTTACTTTCTGATTTCTCTATCGTCAAAGGAGAATGTTAAGTGGAAGTCTGACATCCTTGTCAGAAAGCAAGTTTACATATATTTGGAATGTATGGAAGATAAAGGAAGTGCATGCAAAGTTTATTTCTCATCCTTGCAGATGGATCTGTGCTCTGGTGTGATAGTGTCTAGTGCTATGTCTATCAGTCAGTTTGAGAAGGGTCCCTCCTCTGGTAAGGATTTAGAGGTTGTCATTGATGGTTGCCCTCTAGAATCTAAAAGGAAGAAAATTAGAACAGAGGATGCCATCACTATCTTAGAAGAGAAGGAGAAGGAAGAAGAGTCTCTTCCTGGATTTGACTCTTTTGATCCAGATAAAATTCACTCGGTGTTGGATGAAGGTGATATGAAAAAAATGGTGAAATGTGGTATGCCTGCTCTCCAGACAATAGGCCTAGAATTGAAGATACTTTTGTTAACTATTTGCTCAAAAAGGGTATTACTATTTCAGTTGTTTCTGAAATGTTACCAGATGATTTGGTAGTTGTTGAAGAAAGGTTGTTGTGGGAAGGATTTAAAGGACATAAGACCCAAGATATGATTGAAAGAAGGTGTGTTAAGCCAAACAAAAGTTATCCAAACACATTGGTGAGACAAGAGAATGCATCAAGGAGATGTTTGACATCTACAGGTATTGTCTCTGATGGCCTGCTACTTTTGACAATTTTAGGATCAAAATTGAAGCTATTGAATCTGAATTGAATGATATTGGAATTTTTTTGACTTCTTCAAAGATAAAGATGGAAAAAAAAGAATAAGAGTTGATGAGTTGCAAGCTGAGTTATTGTCTACTTAGAGACAGAGGGAAGATTTGGTTAAAACTTTTTGGTTGGTTAAAGAAATTGTTGAGGTATGTTTGGATCATCTCTCTGGGATACTTTCTGATGCAGAGGATTGTGAACTACTGTGCCTATCTTTGGACTGGTCATCATCATTTAAGTTGTTCGTTCTACTAGATAGTATGTGTGCTAGAATGGTTTCTACTATGCAAGCTTGGAAGAGGATTCTCCCAACTATGAGAGAAAGGTACAAGAAAAAATTATGTGTGAAAAGTGTTTTTTTACTTGATCTCCTAAATGTTCTTATTTGACCCTTTTCCTTTTATGGAAAAAAGGGGGAGAAAAATGAAGAGAAAAACAAAAACAAAAAAGAGGAATTGATTTGCTTGACAAAGGGGGAGTGCCTAGAGTCATTTGTTTGTAGTTTTTGTGTTTTTGTTGTTTTTCCATTAATGCCAAAGGGGGAGATTGTTGAGAAGTTGTTGAGATGATTTAACATTGTTGTTATTGATGTCAAAACCTGGGATCTGAAAGGTTGTGCTCTAGATGATATACAAAAATGATCTATCCTATTGTGAGCTTTGTTGTTGAGTAGTGTGGATATTATCCTTGATCCAGGTATGACAATACTTCTTTTTGGGACATATGTGGAAGTCAGTTAATGTAGAATAATGAAGACTAATATTTTGATATTGGTTGTAGTGCTCAAAGCTTATTTCAGGTATCCTTTCTATTCAGACATTCATGTAGCATGTTACAAGTTTTGGTATGTCTAATTGTGTTTCTCCAATTGGTATTGAAATTGATGGAAATCAAGATTTGGTCTTGGTTGTGGCATTCCCATCAGCTCCTAAATATATTTCATGTAATTGAAAGTTTTCTATCTTTTGGTAATTATGCTATCTTATGTATGACCTATTTATGGGTCCCTTGGTAACATGGTAAGGAGATATTTATGTGCAACCTATCCTTTGGGTCCGATGCTAGCATGCCAAGCCTTATTGAATATTTCAAGGTTGTTCTTCAAGCTGGCATGTTTTGTGGTGACCTAATTCAAATTGTGTTTGGTCAACTTAGGAGATTATGAAGGCATGGAATGGTATAAGTAAAATTTGATTCTGTTTGATGAAAGGTGTGTGGTGAATGCAAATCTAAAAATCTAGATATTATGAAGTGTGTGAATAGATAAAAGGGTGCTTAGGATTATGCGAAAAGAAACATAGAAGGAAGCTGAAGGAAAGTGTCAGGAAGAAGTAATCTGTATTGTAGAGGTTGTGCAAGGAAGGCGGGAAAAAGATTCTTGACTGGATTTACTGCAGACAGATATTGTGCTTCAGTGAGAACTGTATTCATGCATATACAGATGCAATTATAGTAGTTTAGTCATGTAATATATACTCCGACAGTAAGTCGTCTCTCAGCTGTAATAGTTGGTTTTTGTATCTTGGGCAGTGAGCCCACCAACAGTGAGCCTTACCTATAGTAAGCCCTTGTAAAAATCACCTTAACCGGTGTCATCTTAACCAGTGTTCTATAATTGAGAATTAGCATTCTCCATGGTTTTTCCCTTCTTTGGTTTCCACATAAATTCTGGTGTTCATTGTGCATGGTGTTATGTGTTTTCATGTTCATATTTGTTTGATTATTATCTGATTGATATAAGCTTGCTACAGATTAATTAAAGTCAAGAAAATTATTTTATGATAACTGATTCACCTCCCCTCTCAGTTACCTGAACTGCTCAACAGTTGTGTTATACAATAAGCCTATGTCTAAATTGTAATTGGTTTGATTTCAAAACTTAATTAAAAAAGAATTAAATAAAACACTATGAAACCAAATGAAGGAGCTAGATATTGTAGTTACAAATCTAAATTTGAAAAAAATAGAATTTTATCCTTCATAGAAAAAAGTTATGTGTTATACAATAAATGCCGGTCTTTAAAAATGTTATTTACTATTAAAAACTAGTTATCAAAGGAGATGGAAAAATAAATGCAATTTGATTCCAATTTTTTTTTAAAAAATTTAGAATCTATAGACAAAATCACAAATCACTAGTTTGCATCATCTTCAAATTCCTCATGGTTTAGTAGCTATAGGTGTCTGAAAGTGAAGATTTAGTTAAAAAAGTTTAGTTCAATGTCAATTTTGTCCAAAAAGTGTAACCCACTACTGTGGGATCACCCCCTAGATGAGTCAACATGACCCATACAACATCTTCAAACACTTCATAGACTCCACACAAACTCCAACTTGTGGTGCAAACCTTGAACATATCTTAGTCAACTAGGAAAAAGCATAACCCAACAACACCTTCATTCTGGACCATAGCCTGTTCCAGAGAAAACAAAAAACATTTTGCGGAGCAATAGGAAACATCACATGATCTTCAAGAGAACTCTCCACCAACCAATTCACCACTTCATACAACAAGTTGGCGTAAGCCAACAAACACTGAAACTAGCTACTGAACAATATAGTCCTACACTCTGTCACTTACTACTTTATCTACGGAAGGAAAAATGATATGAAACTTTGGATATAGCACCTTCACAACACACTAAACATAAATTTTGAACTACATGACCATATCTGCAAACACAAAGAAATGCAGAGCCACACTTTGCACCTCTGTGAGTTTCCTCATAGAGCCAACACTAACTTCAAACTATCACTTGCAAATTTTTTTTCCTGTAATCCGAACAACATGAAACTTGGATCACACATGCCCTGACAACATATGAAGCTAACTTCCAAACCACATGAGAACAACATCACCAATAGAGAAATGTGGAGCATATATCAGAGACTTTGGCAACCAAATAGCCAAACTACAAACACTGCCAACCAAACTACAACCAAATTCAACGTACTTTTGACATCAATTACAACCATATTACAACAATATCCACCTTTGGCATAGATGGAAAAACCAATCGGACATGCACTCTTCTCCCCCTTTGACATCAAGGACAAAGGGAAACTTTTTCTCTCCCTTTTTAAGCACACTTTCTCCTCTTCAACCTTCTCCCCCTTTGATGTACATTATCTCCTACTTGAAATAGCTTATAGACTCCCCCTATTAGCAATAACCACTAATAGCTCCCCTTGAGAGGTAGCCACAATCAATCCAGGAAATAGATATAGCTTGAAGTACTCCCCCTAGATGGATGCACCAACTATGCATCTAGCAAGAAGAAGGAGGGGAAATTACCCATAAATTTTGTTAGACATACTCAAATGTATCCTTTTCAAGAGCCTTTATGAAGATATGTACAATCCAATATTTTGTAGGAACATACTCTAACTTTAACTCTTTATTTGTAACCTTCTCTCTTAGAAAGTGATACCTGATTGATATGTGCTTGGTTCTAGAATGCATCATCAGATTCTTGGAAATATTGATATCATTTGTATTATCACACAAAATAGGAATAGGCTCATCATATTGTATCTTGATATCCTTCAAAGTTTGCTTCATCCACAACACGTGTACAACAAGATGTTGTAGCAATATACTCTACCTCTATAGTTGACAATGATATTGAATCTTGTTTCTTACTATGCCATGAAACCAATCTGATTCCTAAAAAGAAAACACCACCACTTGTACTTCTTCTATCATCCACACAACTAGCCGAATCAACATCAATGTATGCACTCAAATAAAATTCATTACCTTTTGGATACCATACGCAATATTCTAGACTACTCTTCAAGTATTTGAAGATTTTCTTGACCACCTTCACATGAGTTTCTTTAGTATTAGCTTGAAATCTTGTAACTAAACATACTTCATGCATGATATCAGGTCTTGAAGCAATTAAATACAATAGCTTCCATCATAGATCTATATAAATTATGATCAACCATGGGAGACTCATCATCTTTACTCAAATGACAACTAGTAACCATGGGAGTACTAACTCATTTCCAATCTTCCATCCCAAACTTCTTCAACGTGTCCTTGACATACTTTTCTTGAGAAATAAAGATACCATCATTCAGCTAAGCAATTTGAAGACCAAGAAAAAAATATAACTCACCAATCATAGACATCTCAAATTCCTTCTACATCTTTTCAAAAAACTTCTTGCACATCTCATCATTTCCACCAAAGATAATGTCATCAACATACTTGAAAACTATCAAAATTCTCCCATCCTCAATCTTGAAGTAAATATTATTATCTGCGGTACCTTTCTCAAATCCTTGTTGAAGCAAATACTTATCTAATATTGCATACCAAACTTTAGGAGCTTGTTTTAGACCATATAATTATTTTTTGAGTCTGCATACCATGTTAGGTTCTTTTGATAGCCGAAATCCATTAGGTTTCTCTATATAAACTTCCTCTTCCAAATCACCATTTAGGAAAGCTGATGTGACATCCATCTGATATACCTTGAAGTCCTTGTAGGCAGAAAAAGCAAGAAAATTTCTAATAGCTTCCATCCTTGTTACTGGAGCAAAAGTTTCCTCAAAATCAATATCTTATACTTGTGAATATCCTTTACAAACCAATCTAGCTTTATTTCTTACTTCTCCTTCCTCATTCAACTTATTCCTAAATACCCACTTTATTCCTATCACATTTTTGTTCACAAGCCTTGAAATCAAATCCCAAGTCTGATTCTTCTCAATCTGATTTAACTCTTCTTCCATTACTTGTATCCATCCTTCATCCTTGCTAGAATCATCAAAATTTTTAGGTTCTACCTTTGATAACAAATAAAAGTTAACGTGTTCACTTGCCTTTGCAAGCCATCTTTTGGTCAGCACTCCTTCATTCTTGTCACCAATGATCTAATCTTATGAATGATTTCTTTGAACATACTTTATAAGAGTCTTACTGATATTTTTTGGTATTTCTTCTTTCTCTTCAACATATTCTTCTTCATCTTCATCTGAGTAGGGAGGAGCATCAGATCTATAGTCCTCAATTTTATTCATATTTTGATGTAGATCTTCATCAACTTTCACATTATTAATTTCAACTATTCTTCACAATATCTTATTGTAGTACCTATATGCTTTACTCTGAGAAAAATATCCCAGAAAGATACCTTCATCAACCCTTGAATCAAATTTCCTTAACACATCTTCATCTATCCTGATATAGCATTTACTTCCAAAAACTCTAAAATAAATGATAGTTGCAGACCTTCCATACCATAGCTCATAAGGAATCTTAGTGCTGCTCAATATTAACAATCCCCTATTTTTAACATATATTACAATATTAATTGGTTCTCTCCAATAGAAATCAGGAAGATTTTCTTCCATCAGCATGGTCTTTTCCATCTCTTGAACAATCCTATTCTTTCTTTCAACCACCCCATTTTGCTGAAGAGTTCTAGCAGTAGATAGATGCCTCTTTATTCCATGTTTTTCATAAAAGTCATTGAACTCACCTCCTCTATTAGACCTCAAACATTTTATCTTTGCATTCATTTCATTCTCAACCATTGATTTAAAAATATGGAATCTACTAAAAGCATCAATTTTATCTTTCAAGAATGTAATCCATGTCATCCTAGAGAAACCATCAATTAAGAGCATGGAATACCTTTCTCCTTTCAGAAATTTTGTTTTGGTAGGTCCCAACAAATCAGTATGAACCAACTCCAAAGGTCTACAAGAAGAATACTCTTTAGACTTGAAACTTATCCTTGTCTGCTTTCCAAGTTGACATTCCTTGCACACTGCACTAGCAAGCTTGATTATCTTAGGCATATCTCTTATCGCATGCAACGAGAAAAATTTCACAAGATTGTCAAATTTGATGTGCCCCATTCTTCCACAACTACCATTCACTTTCTTGTACCAAAAGACAAGATCTAGTACTATTGACATCTCTTAAACTGTATATATCACCACTTGTTCTAGATCCTTCAACAACCAATTGTCCTTGGACTTTTATTTTCTAATCTCACATACACTTTTATTGAATAAGAGATTGTAACCATTTTTGCACATTTGAATCACATTAAGAAGATTATTCCGAAGACCTTTGACATAAAGGAAATCTTCTATTCTGCTCTTTTCATTAGTACTTATAGAGCCTTTTCCATAGATTTGCACAGAAGTATCATCTCCAAGCTTGACTATACCACCATTCCACTTCATAAGTTTGGTAAACTTGCTCTTATATCCTATCACGTGGTTGGAACAAACACTATCAATCACCCATGAATTTTCCCCATCCTTTGCATGAAAATTAGTACACACCATTCTTGGATCTTTAGCTTTATCTTTAGTCTTCTTGGCATCCAAGAACAAGACCTCATCTTCATTATTTAGAACACTAGAATCATCATCTTTTGTAGAGCAGGAATCCTCCATAGAGTAGAGACTCTTCTTAACCTTATTCCTTTTAGTCTCTTTACTTTTCTTATTAGAATCTTTCAAGGGACGTTTTGAAGAAAAATGACCAACCTCTCCACACTTAAAAAATTTGAAAGGTAGCTTACCTTTGTACTTGTCAGTACCTCTTTTCAACTTCCTTAAAAATTTGCTTCCTCTTCATTAGTGTCACTATCCGGATTAGATTCTTCATATGTTTCTTTCGTACTTGCTTTGAATGCAACTTCCTTCTTAGGACCTTCTTTATCAAACTCTCTCATTTAAAATGCAATAAGGGCACCATACAATTGATCCATTAAAATTTTATCCAAATCTCTAGCTTCCTATGATTTTGTATTAGGAAATAGCAAGGATTTAAAGAAACATGGGTTATTTGCCACTGGATAGTGTCGGTATGCACCCAAATTTGGTGTAGCACACAATCTTTTCCGATAGGAACAAACACTTAGCTACGTATGATTTTGTATTAGGAAATAGCTTTAAATTGGCTTTGATATTAATCAGTTTCAATTGGAACATACAAGTTTTTAGTCTAGAATGGAATAGAAAATAGGAAAAATAAATAAAACTTGCAAAAGTTTTAGATCTTTGGAATCCAAAAATTCTAAACTTCAAAAAAAAAAAAACTCTCGACCTTTTATAAGAACAAGGCCCTCGAGGAGTTCAATCAAAACGCATGAAATATAATCTAGGGAATGAATCATAACACAACACGTGGCACATGACAGTTTGCAAAAGAAACTTCTAGAATAAGTCAAAAGGAACTTTGACTTTCTTTAGCACTTAAAACTTTTGGACTCATGTCTTTAGGATACAATTAGGATACCAAAATAGATTGAGCAGGGCATCAACTTAATCTTCAAATAAAATGTAGGAACTAGTTGGATATTCAAAGTGATCAACTGGATATAGAAATTTTAATCCATTAGCCCTATGTTCCTACCTCCAAGCTATGAATTCAAGAAAAATGCTAGCAAATGTAGCTTCTTAGAACTCAACATCTCCTTCATCACATGTGTAATACCTAGATCTATGGTTCCCCGGTTACTTGCGTTTCTTCGTCATACACTCCTTCCTCGTATGCACTTCCAAAGTATGCCATCTAACCTAGTTGATATTGTTAGATCTACTCATAATCTAACTTTTCTTGAATGTCCATACCTGAATGTTTTCCAACAACCTATTTATCTTGCACATAAAATTCCACATGTCAATTCCCTCTTAATCCATTAATAAAAACCTCATTAGAATAAAACTATATGTATCATTAATCCTTTCATAACCAATATGTAAATAACACAATTTAACTCCTCGTAATTGCCAACTTTATGTAGGCTGTCAGATGTTTTATGCACTTGCAAAAAATTTAACAATAAGCTTGAACATTTATGCACCAACACATCATTTACTCGGGTACCCAAGTATCCAACATCCGATTACCCAGTTGCCTTTAAAACCAAACTAGCCGATGTACTGCACTTCTAAAAAAAAATCACAACCCAGATTTCGCCTTCTAGTTGTCTTTTCAGACCCACAGGCTTTTGACTCCCAGTTGTAACAACTTATCCAATTTTCTCCACAAACTCAAATTACCCGAAAACCCATTCACCCGGACTCCTCGACACCCAGTACACTTGATCATGAATTATTTTTCAATATTGTCAACTTCCCATGAATTTTCCTTGAGGTTGCCAGCCAACTAGCATCTGTCTTAAGCAATAATTTTCCACTTGGGTCCCCAAGCCTTATATTCTTGGGGCATGTTGTGATACCACACAACAACTTGCAACCAAAAAAACCAAATCGAAAAGAAAAACTCGGGAATCAACCACTCGCAATAAATTATAACTTATGCATATTTTCCATAGTAACCTCTTGCCTTTATTTGAATTCCAATGTAAGAACCATAAAATTTCACCTGAAAGTACCGGTGTGTGCATTGATTTATTACCATCTCTATGACTTGATGAAAAGGATTGGTCTGTTTACATTGAGCTACCTAATTTGGTAATCCTTCTTAGCCAACCTGGATATTTCCTTGCTTCCAGTCAAGCATCCATAGCCCCAATAAGGTTATCTTTGTATTCCTCCTCAAACATAGCTCTACTGCCAGTTGAGTGGCTATAGCCTCAGTAGAGATATTTGGAGAGCCCAAAGAGTTAAATTTTCTCTTTCGATATTTCTATGATGTTCATTTTTTCATTTTTTAATTTGATATTTCATTATAAGCTCTTTTGCTTCAACTAGTAGGCAATGAAGCCCACTATTAAGTTGGGAATTACAGTGGTAGCAAAGGTTACCTTTTGATTTTTCACTCAATGCAAGCAACTGCTATCCCAAATTCAAGTAGAATTATTTAAGTGTGGGCGTTTGTAGCTCAATATCAACTAAATAATTTATGCGAACTAAAGTAAATGAATCCAAAACAATTCCCTGCTTGTCTATGATTGGAAAGCTACTTTTGGCTAAAACATGACTCACGTTTCCAGAATTGATATTCTATAATTTTGACTACCTTTGGAGGGTGCTAACTATTTAACACATCTCAACAACACAGGACCCGAAAAGCAAGAAAAACCAAAGAAAAAAATGCAAAAACCCCAAAAGGAACAAAAAAAAACTATTTACATATTTACAACAATGACCAGTGACCAACACTAAGCTTGAAAATAATGCTTCAAGAATTGTCCATTGACAGACAATGGAATATCTTCTTCAGTAAGAGTTTTAAGCCTATAGGTGCAGTCTCCGAGGATTTCAGATACTTGGTAAGGACCAGTCCATAATTTGTCAAACTTACCATGTTCACCCTTGCATTCATAATATTTGTCCTAGGATAGGACTAGGTCAGATATTCTAAAAGACTTTACTCTAGCTATTTTTTCAAACCAAAACTTAACTACAAGTTGATGCTTAGCAAAATGATCTATTTCCCTAGTACATTTTTCATCTAAATGCATCAGTTGTAACAACCAAGCCTCAGTCTAGTCATCTAATCCAACATACTCCTGGGAAAACTGCCAAGTAGGGATCTTCAAAGTTACAGGCAATATAGGATCAACTCCATAAACCAAATGGTAAGGGGAATTCCCCAATGCAGACTTCATCCTAGTCCGGTCAAACCAAAGGGCGAATTTTAGCAAGGAATGCCATTCTCTAGGATTCTTCTCAATCAATTTTCTAATTATGTCCAACAGGTTCTCATTTGACGATTCTACTAATTTGTTTCACTGCAGGTATTAATTAGATGAAAATTTTAGCATTATACTATATTCAAATGGCCAATTAGAAAATTTAAATGAAGAAAAAGCAGGGCCCTTATCACATACCAGAGCATACGGTACTCCAAACTTGGTAGTGATGATTTTTTCTAAAAAATTGGTTACCACTTTCGTGGTGCATTGTTTACTATGGCACACTTCAGTTCACCTGGTATAATAATCAATAGAAGTTAGCACATACCTGTGGCCTGTAGACGATGGTGGATTAATTGTGCCTATGAAATCTAACCTCCACTGTGCAAAGGGACACATTTCCATCACAGGTTGTAATGGTTGTGCATTGAATCTTCCTTTGTCTACAACAATTTGGAATGTATAATAATGCTTCACATGCTCATACGTATCTTTAAAAATGGTTGGACAATAATAACTAGCTTTTAGAATGAGGTGTACAATGGCTAATGGTGTTTTGTGAGGTATGCCAAACCTGTCGTGTAATTCCTGCAACACTTCACCTACTTCTTTCTTGTTTAGGCATCTTAAATAGATACCTTCATGGTTCTTCTTGAAGATAACCCCTCCTTTAATCATGTAGCTCTGAGCTTTAATCTTCAGGGATCTTCTTTGATGCCTCTACATGTTGTCTGGGCAGTTGTTATTGACCAAATAGTACCAAATGTCTAATTACCAATCATCTTAATTTTCCACATCTAGGGTATATTGTTGGCTAATATTTGAGGATCAATCTTAGCAATATATTTAACCAATTCCTACCCATGAACCACCTTCATGGGTATAATTTCCAAGTTGAATTCTTGTAAAATAATGACCCATTTAGCTCTTTCTCTCCAAGTTCACTTTGTGCGAGTAACATTTTTACCGCAGCATCAGGCACAATCACCTTAACTATACTCCTGAGAATGTAATGTCAAAACTTCCTTACTGCCTTAACCAATGCAAAGGATTACTTTTTGATGTCCATGTACCTTAGAACAACCTCTTTAAAGGGAGCGTTCATGAATGCAGTTGGTTTTTCTTCTTTATTTTCACCTTTTTGCATTAAAGTAGCTGCACATGTATGACCCGAAGCAAAAGAATAAATGTAAAATGGTTTGAAATAATCTAGAATTACCGACACCGATGCTTCAACAATTGTGTCTTTGATATTCTTGAAAGCAAGCTTAGTTTCATTTGTCCATTCAATTTTGGTGTCCTTTTTCAACATATCATTAAGGGGCTTTACTATCTCAACAAATTTGATAATGAACTTTTCCGAAATAAGACTTCAACTCCTTTTTGCTTCCCAGGGGTTGCAATTTCAACAAGGCACTCACTCGATCTGGATCTATCAAAATACCTCTCTCCAAGATAATGTGTTCAAGAAATTTACCCTCAGTTACCCCAAAAATGCATTTCTTCAGGTTTAATGACTCTCCATATGTCTCACATTTCTATAATATGGCTCTAAGATCACGAAAATGATCTCTATTTTTGGAGAACATCGTGAGGTCATCCGTATATAATATGATGCACTTTCCAAATAAGACTTTGAAGGAGTAATCCATGGCTCTCTAGAACATGGCCCCAACATTTATTAACCCAAACAAAATCCTTCTATAAGCAAAAGTTCCCCACTTTGTAGTGAAGGCTATTTTCATCCTATCCTCCTTAGCAACCATTACCTGGTTGTACCCTAAGAATCTATCCAAGAAGGACATCATCTATGAACCATTGACATTCTGCATTATTTCATCCAACAAGGGTAGGGGGTTTTTATCTTTCTCAGATGCCTTATTGAGATTTCAAAAGTCTAAACATAACTGAATGTCTCCATTCTTCTTTCTAATAGGTACTAAGTTAGCCACCCAAGTAGAATGTCTGATGGGAAAAATAATCCTGCCTGATAGGAGATTTTTTACTTCCTTTTGAATCAAGGGATCTAGAAGTGCATTTACTGCGTATTGTTTCTGTCAAAAAGTCTTTGCATCAGGTTTCAACAGGATTGTATGAGTTATGATGGAGGTATCATACATCTTTAAGTCTTCATAGGTCTACAGTATGACTTTCCAGTAATCCTTGAGTGCTTGAGAAATATTCCTTCACTCCTCCTTAGTGTTCAAATTATACAACTCAGATTGTCCCCCATCAGTTTTAGGTAGGTCCTTCTGTCGAGCTATCTGATATATATCAAACAATCTTTTCCAATTCAATGATTCCTTTTGATATATTATTATCTTTTGACTGAGCTAATTCATCATCCCGAAGTTCGCCATCAAGGTGGTCTACTTCGTCAATTTTTAAAGCTTTGAAAACACCTGAATTAGTAATGAACTCAAAAATGTCCCTATTATCCTCGAATACTTGCAAATTGGTAACATTATCCAAAACCAAAGGAAATTGTACCAACTCAACAATAAAACTTCTCAATTATCAAGCGTCTAATGACTCTAAGGTACTAGCAGCAGTGGCTAAGACATCTACTCTCTAATTAAATCTCCATGGGATGTGATTAATATTAAAAGAATCGAAGTCTTCAATCAAATCCCACACTCAATGTTGATAACTTGACAAGCATTTGTAATGACAAATATATTGCTTCCTAACTTGCTTGACAACTAGTTCTGAATCACCAAATACTTTAAGAATCTTAACCTTTTTCTTAATAGTGAGCAACAAACCATGGATAAGGGATTCATATTCTGCCACATTGTTAGTACATTGAAATTGCAATATGTAAGCAACAAGAAATAACTTACTATTGTGTGGTCTCACAACACACCCCAAGACTATAAGACTTGGAGACCCCAAGTGAAAACTAACACTTATGGCAGGTGTTGGCTAGTTGAAAAGATCACCGGAAGTGAAAAGCAAGGAGATTTTTTTTTTTAAAGAGTACTTCATAATTCAAGTGTTTCGGGTACCGGGTACCGGGAACCAGGAAATGTAAAAGGTAAAGCAAGATGTTGAGCAAAGTGTTCTGGTCTGAGAGTAAAGGTCCAGTAAATTTGAAATTTTCAGTAAAAACCAAGGTCTAGGAAAATTATGGGTAAAAGCTAAACACCGGGTACCGGGTAACAATGCAAAGTAAAGTTTCAAAATTTTAAGGTTATCCAAAATGTCCGATGGTCTGGTAACCCGACTAAAAAAGATAATTACACAAGAATATATGATTTTATTGAAAGTGTGTTATTTATGATGGATTTATAATGATAATGAATTAATGATGGTTTTATTTACATGAGATTTTTAATAAATGTTTTAAAAGGGATTTAATAGGTGGAATTGGTGATAGCAGGAGAAGCAAAGTGCGATGCAAAATTCGGGTATGGACGGTCAGAAAAATTTGGATCACGGATAGAATCATATCCAAGTTGAGCTACACATTCCAGGAAATTGAGTTTGAGTCATCAGAATATTGGGGATCTCGGTATTACACATATAGTGAAGGAAAGTGCCAACCTCCGGAGAAGCTCATTCCCGAGAGTAGAAAGCCTGAGGTAGAACTGAAGTGTAGGAACATGATGATAAAGAAATCATTCTGAATGTATGGGAAAGTTCCTACATACTATCCTGATTCAATTTATTATCCTGGTGATAATAAGAAGATGAAACACTCGAAGGACATTAATGTGCAGATGAAGGTTGACCTTCGTTGACTTCGTTTGTGATTCTCTTACTAGTCACCATATTCCACGTGCCTTGATGTGATTCATCCCTTGGATTTCCTCTCATGTATTTGTCTTATCCTATCTATGTCTTGCTTCTATAAAAGGCCAGGGGATACTTCTTTCTAAGTTAAGTTCAAAATTTGTGGATGTCGGAAGAGCCAAAACTTCTCTAAGTTTTGTTCTTTTTTCCTATTTTTTGAATCATTCCAAATTAAAAAATTATATGCACATAGAACTTAATCAATATCGAAGCCAATTTGATAGCTACCTATCTCATGTATTTTTTTTAGCTGGTTTGTTCGTTCAATCAGACAAGACTGTATGTTGTGCCATTTAAGGGTGCATACAGAACCTACTCGGTGTCTAAACTAAACCCCTCTCTTTAAAAGATCACATCGTTCTATGCCTAGATGTGAAGCAATCTGGTGAAGTATAGAGCAATTTTCTTTGATTTTATTAAATCTTGGGGTATGCATGGAGAATACCCGGGAGCAATTTTATTTTTTTAGTATTTTGATGCTTTATTTTAGATTAGATGTTAAATTTCAGAAAAAAATTCTAAAAAAGAGATGAATGAATGGAAATATTATTGAAAATATTTTGTTTCTATGAAATTGTTGAATGCTTAAAGCTAAATTTACTTAAGTGAAAGCAAAATTGTTTAATGTTCATGAAATTGTTTTATGATTGGATTGAAAAGTTTTTATTTGATGCTTATGATTCCTTAAAAAACCGGAGATAACCATAGACCCCTTGAAATTAACATCAATATCACACCATACCTTGAAGTGAACCTAGTATGGTCAAGACTTGACTACCAGAGCCTTGGGATTAAGCCACGTCAACCTTTCCCCATTACTCAGACTTGTAGGTTGCCTTGGTTCAGTCTTTCAAGTAAAGATAGGTTCTTCGTAGTTTTCTTGTGAGGATTTTATATACACTGTTGTTGTGACTAACATTGTCATCAACAGGAACTAGAGCTAGAAGGAGGGCACTTTTTTTTATATATCTTTCCCTTCAGGTTTTGTTTAGGAGTCTGTATTGGTTCTAGGTTTAAAAGTAGCTTTTAAGATGAAAGTCTATGCAAGCTGGTATTTTGAAAATGGAAGTTGAGAAACTCCAAAAAAATTAACCAGAGATTATATCCTTTGAGTTTATTCACCTTTGGTAGGGTCACTGAGTGTAGAATTCATGATACAACTGATCACAGTGAGCTCGATTGTGAAATATTTTAACTAGGGTAAGTTTGGCTACACATAAGGTGATTATGTTAATGGAAGAGGTTTTAACTACTAAAAGAAAGGAACTGTTAATGAGAAATATTTTGAATTCTAAACATGAGTATAACCCTAGTGGAGCTTAAAACATTAAAAAATTAATTGATATATCAAAACAATTTGTTAACTACAATTGTTATGAAGAAAATCTTAAGGTTTTGCAAGAAGACAGGCGAGAATGTCGAGACTTAGAAATATTGCACTGAAAACGAGGAAACAACATTGATGAGTCATCATTCTTTTCACATGTGGAAAACATTAGTGAAGAGAAAGAGCAAGAAAATCAAGTGAGAGACGTGTGTTTTTTGTTCCAAGCTGAAAATTCACAAGCTAAAAAGGGAAATTTTCTTGATTTCATGCAAGATATAGAGTATCAAGTTTTTACTTTTTCTCTCATTGATAACAATATAAATTGTGATACTGCTTGGTCTAACAATTTTTATGTGAAGATAGGGCCGAAGACATAATTTTTTTTGGAGGAGAATAAAATCAAGCAATGGATACAATCGTTCATGGAATTGAACAAAGTAAAGAAGAAAACCATGAACCGGGATTGAAAGAAGGTAGAGTATTGAAAAAACAATGAAAGTGTGTGTGATCGACCTTTAATGAGGTCATTTTTGATGCAGGGGCATCTAGGGGTGTAGGGAAATCTTGCATCACCCAAAAAAATTGTTTTCTTTATTTTCTTTAGTTGTTTTGAGTCCCATGATGGCACTTAAGGGGTATAAGACTGTCAAGCGTCAAAAATAGCGAAAAATGAGCACTTACTATTTTTAGTAAGTCGACCTAAACGGGCTCGTATAGACGTGAAAATTTACCCCAAGGACTAGAGCTGAAAAACATTTTTGGTCATGAAAGAATCGCCTCAATACCCTACACAGTTTGGGAGAAATTAAAGTTTATGTCATGAGAAATTTCTCCAATGTAACTTCAAATTCAGATATAAAACTTTAGAGGCCCCGAAACAGCTCAAAAAGTGGTTGAATTGACCTATAGTAGTTCGCACATTGTACATCTCGTCGAGAGCTTTCCAACAATATGCAATAATAATGAATCAAACACCCAGATCAAAAGTTATGGCCCCACGAAGTTGGTCCTCTAAAAAGTGAATTTCATAAAAATTTCTTCCTAGGCTAGAAATCAAACAGAAAGACTTTTGGTGCCCAAAAAAAAAGGGGAAAATTGAACTTTCTAGAACATTCTAGGGCAGATATTGGGGAAAATAAAAAGGGCTAAGTGGAGGTTGTAGAAGTTGGCCCCGATAGTGTAGATTGTGGCTCTGAATAGTAGATTTTCTTTTCAGAGTTATTTTTGTTGTAATGAATCAAGCCCATGAGGCTCTAGCATGTAAGCTTTGAATCTGTAATTTCATTTTCTAAAAATAATTGAAAGTGAGTCATTTTTTTGTCTCAAATCTTCTGTGTTGGTATCTATTGTTGTGATTTCTATGGATTTTGGGTTGTATGGTCTTCATCAAGTGGTATCAAAGCAGGAGTTCTTGAGTTTGTAACAGAGCGTCAAATGTGAGGTAGTTGCAACAAGACCTATGAGTGTGGGTTGAGTTCAAGATGCCTCCAAGACTTGCTCAGTATGCCAAAGGTAGAGGCCGAGGTGGTGGAGGAAGAGACCCACCTAGAGATGAAATCAGAGCCCTTAGAAGGCAATTAGAAACCTTGCAACAAGAGGTTTGAAGAAGAGATGTGCAACAAGACAGAGATGATAGTGAAGATGAAATAGAAGAGGAAATGGAAGAGGAAGAGAAGGATCCAATGGATCCTGGAGAAAGAAGATTGTTGTGAGCGATCTCAAGCATTGGGAAGAGACCTAAAATGAAGGTTTCAAATTTTAGTTGAAATCTAAATCCTGAAGAATTGATTGATTGGATCAATGATATGGAGAAATTTTTTGAGTTTGAGGAGATTGAAGATCCTCACAGAGTGAGTTTTACAAAGAAAAAATTGAAAGGTCACACCAGTATATGGTGGAAAGAGGTCCAGTTAGAAAGAGGAAGACAAGGGAAAGATAAAATTTCTAGATGGGACAAAATGGTGTCAAAATTGAAGAAAATTTTTATTCCAATCGATTACAAATTGGAGCTACTCAAGAAGATGCAGAGTTTGAGGCAAGGGACAAGGATGGTGAAATAATACACAGAGGAATTTCACAAGGTCCTGATTCAGATAGGACATTCTGAGGTGAATAAAGAGAAAGTTTCTCGTTATATTAACGAGTTGAAGCCAAGCATATAGGAAGGATTGGCATTGGTAAGAATGACCACCATTGAGGATGCTTATCAATTTTCTCTAAAGGTTGAAGAACAACTGAACAATAGGTTTGAGAATAAACAATGAGGTGGAGGCCATGGAGGAAAGATCGGTGGATGGTCATATGGAGGTTGAAATGAAGATCAAAGAAGGGTGAAGGCTCCAGTAGCAGCCAAAACTAGAAAGGAGATAACACCTACCATCCTCGTGATCAGAATAATGGAGACCAAAGAGGAAGGGGAAGATCTGAACGAGGACCGAGAAGGGGAGGCTTCTATGGAACCTATTTCCAATGCAGAGAAGAAGGACATAGAGCCTATAAGTGTCCTCAACATCAAGGAAGGACAAATAAAAGACCTGAGGGTAATGCATGAGTTGCACATGTTGATGAAGATGTTGAGTCTTCACATTCTGAGGATGCAGAAAGAGGAGAGGTTCTTGTTACTAGAAGATCCTTGCTAAATGAGAAGAAGGAACCAAATCAAAGGAAGAATTTGTTTTGCACCACATGTAAGTGTGAAGGTAAAGTTTTCAATTTTATTATTGATGGAGGTAGTATTGATAACCTTGTTTCAGAAGAAATGGTTAGTAAGTTGCGGTTGGAGAGAAGAAGGCATCTGAACCCATACCAGATTGCTTGCTTGCAGAAGGACCATAAAGCCTTGGTAAATGAACAATGTCTGGTAAATTTCAAGATTGGAAATTACCATGATGAGGTATTGTGTGATATTATGCCTATGGATGTTTGTCATATGTTATTAGGCAGACCGTGGCAGTTTGATCAACGAGCAGTACATGATGGGCATGCCAACACCTATTCTTTGACAAAGGATGGAGTTCATCATAAATTGAAGCCCTTGAAAGAGGCAGAGGAAAGGGTATGCAGTAATGCAAGAATTTTTTTGGTTGATGGAAAAAAGTTCCTAGAGGGTATGAAGCATGAGCATATTTGTTTTGCATTGATCCCCAAAGTTGATAAAGAAGATACTACTGAGGTACCTGTAGAGGTTTCAGATTTGTTGAATGAGTTTCAAGCTATTATTTTTGATAACGTACCTAAATGTTTACCTCATGTAAGAAAGATTAATCATTAGATGGACTTGATTCCTAGAGCCAGTTTGTCAAATAAGGCAGCTCATTGTATGACTCCAGTAGAGAGAGGAGTTGAACAAACAAGTGCAAGAGTTGTTGTGGAAATAATTTACTCGAGAGCGTTTGAGTCCATGTGCAATACCTACAGTACTAGCACCAAAGAAGGATGGGGAATGGTGGATGTGTACAAATTCTAGAGCCATCAACAAGATCACCATCAAGTATAGATTCCCCTTGCCAAGGATGAATGACATTATGGATTTTTTGAGTGGAGCTAAGTACTTCACGAAGATAGAATTGAAGAGTGGATATCACCAGATCCATATTGGAGAAGGAGATGAATAGAAGACAACCTTTGAAACCAAGGAGGGCTTGTATGAGTGGTTAGTCATGCCTTTTGGGCTAACCAATGCACCAAGCACATTTATGCGGCTTATGAATGAGGTATTGAAAGAGTTTTTAGGAAAATTTGTTATTATTTATTTTGATGATATTTTGATTTTCAGCAAGATATTGGAGAAGCACTTGAACCATATCTGAAAAGTTTTTGAGAAGCTAAGGGAGGAGAAGTTGTTGATTAATTTGAAGAAATGTAGTTTTGTGAAGAAAGAGTTGGTGTATCTGGGGTTTGTTGTCTCAACAAAGGGTGTTAAAATGGATCCAGAGAAGGTGAAAGCTATCATTGAATGGCCTACCTCGAGGAATGTTACAGAGGTAAGATCATTTCACGGTCTAGCAAGTTTTTTATAGAAATTTTATTAAGAATTTCAGTAGTATTTGTGCACCTCTAACTGAAGAGATGAAAAGGGATAGAAAAGAGTTTAAGTGGACTACAGGAGCATCTAAAAGTTTTGATATGCTGAAGATGAAAGTTACAAAGCAACCTATTTTGGCACTTCTAGATTTCAATAAGGTCTTTTAGGTAGATTGTGATGCTAGTGGCACTGCCATAGGAGCTATTTTGAGTCAAGAAGGTAAGCCTGTTGCCTATTTTAGTGAGAAGTTAAATGATGCTAAGAAGAAATATTCTGTCTATGATCAAGAGTTTTATGATCTAGTTCAGACTTTGAAGAAATGGAGACACTATTTTTTTTTTTTTTATATACTAATCACCAGGCTTTACGATGTCTCAATAGTCAAGGAAAGTTGAATCAAAGGCACTTAAAATGGGTTCAATTTTTGCAGAGTTATACCTTTGTTTTGAAGCATAGGAGTGGAAGGTCAAACAGAGTTGCAGATGCCTTGAGTAGAAGGAAAAATTTGTTGGTAGAAATGAATATGGAGGTTGTTGGGTTCAATGAACTCAAGAGTTTGTACCCAAAAGATCCAGACTTTGCAGAAGCTTAGAAGGCTTGTTTGGAACCTGTTACATTGGATAGGACGAGATGGTTGGATTTCTTAATCCAAGATGGGATGTTGTTTAGAGGAATCCAATTGCACATTCCAAGGAGTTCTATGAGAGAGAATCTAATCAAGGAGAAGCATAGTAGAGGATTGGATGGACATTTTGGTTGAGATAAGACCATTGCTCTTATCAGTGAGAATTATTATTGGCCACAGTTACAACAAGATGTGAAGAAGTTTGTACAAAGTTGCAGAGTATGTGAGATGGAAAAAGGAACAAGTTAGAATATTGGATTGTATTAGCCATTAATTGTACCTGAGAGGCCATGGGAGGATATTAGCATGGATTTTGTTCTTGGCTTGCCAAGGAAATGTTGGCAACACAAGGGAAAAAAACTAAGAGGGGGGGTGAATCACTTGTCACAAAATTTCAAACTTATTCAACTTATTATGCTTATTCTCAGATCTAATCAATAACCATGAAAGCATAAATCAACAACACATCAGAAACACAAATAATACCAATATTTTTTATGTGGAAACCCTGTTAGGGGAAAAACCATGGTGGAGGTTAGTCCACAAGATTATACCCTATTAAAAGTATAAAGAAATGTGAAAGGGGAATGCACATGCATTCAGGTGCACTGCCTAGAGCTCACTGCTCAATTATAGAAAGGAAGAATCACTGTCTTATAAAGATATGAATTACATCCACAAGATTTGAATTGAGAAAAATAGCATCTGCTAATGCCTGATTATAGTTCTGGTTAAGCACATGAACACTTCTTCACTATTCTTCACACTCTACTTCTACCTTCAAAAGATCTGAACAATATTCACACATAAGACTCAAACACTTTACATACTCATTCCTTCAGATGATAAATCAATCGCTTATATATATCCACAACAAGAAATTACATCTCTACAAGTCAACCTTAATAAAATAATAAAATGAATACAAATTGTCGGCCCAAAACATTAAAGATTAATAATGCGAATGAACCAAGGTCAGCGACAACATAGTGAAGACCCAAAATAAAATTCTCAAACATGACCAACCTTCAAAAATTATTCCTTGAAGATCCACAACACACTACAACACCCTGTTGGCCAAGAACATGAAAAACATGAACACGCAAGAGAAAATCTTGAATCGTGAGCATAACGATCAATGCGAACATGCAACACAAATAGAGTATGATCTAGAAACATCCACAAACATCATGAATCACCAGAGAGGCATCCACAACAACTGAACTTGATAAATCTCATCACCTTCATTCAAGAACATCAACTGAAGCAACAAAAAAACTGTCAGAATACAAATCTTCATAATGAGATCAAATCTTCACGTCGATCTTTGAAACTTAACATGGATAAACTAGATACACTCAAAAAGAAACCCTTTAATCCAAAACCACTGATCATCAATGTACTGAACTCACCAACTGACTGAAATTCACTTCACCATTAACAACCTGCAACTTATTTCATTACAATTTTCTCAATATCCTCGACATATAAAGCCTCTAAGAAATTAATGCCAATAGTGTTGAAATCAATGACAACCACATATCAGAAAAACAACCACAACATCCACCAATATCCCCCTTTGGAATTGATGGCAACACATGATGTGAAAAACACCATCAACATAGTTGTCTTCAACACTTACTCCCCCTTAGGTTCTAACTCTTTTCTCCTCAACAAATCTTCTCTCACATGACTCTTCTTCTTAGAAAATTCACAGTTTTTCACATGACTCTTCTCCCCCTTTGACATCAATGACAAAGATCTCTTTTCTCCACACAAGCGTTGAACCATATATCTAAACATCTGACTACTCCCCCTGAGTAGCAGCCACCACAACATCAATCCAGATCAAAATATGACCATAAAATGCACGGATTGATGCAAGTCAATACATCTTAGTTTTGATTTGGAGGGGTAATCACCCCTAGCTTCCTTCTAAGATACTTTAAGTATCCTTAGGCAATGGATTTGTAAAGATATCTACAATTTGTTCCTTAGTAGGCACATACTCCAATCTAACTTCCTTTTCACTCACCTTCTCTCTCAAAAAGTGAAACTTGATAGATATATGCTTGGTCTCTAAATGTAGCACTAGATTCTTAAAAATGTTAATTGCACTTGAATTATCACAAAATAGAGCAATGGGCTCATCATACACAACTTCTTCCAATTCGCCATTTAGAAATGTTGACTTGACATCCATATGATAAACCTTTTAATTTTTGTAAGCAACATAAGCAAGAAATAGTCTCACAACTTCAATCCTAGCAACAGGGGTAAAAGTTTCTTCAAAGTCAATTCCTTCCATCTGGGAATATCCTTTACACACCAATCTTGCTTTGTTTCTAAAAACCTCACCTTGCTCATTCAGCTTGTTTCTAAAGACCCATTTAGTTCCAATTACATTTTTGTCCTTAGGTCTAGGAACAAGAATCCATGTATTATTCTTCTCAATTTTCTATAGCTCTTCTTTCATTGCTTCTACCCAATGTTCATCTTTGCATGCTTCATTCACACTATTAGGCTTGGTCTTTGAAATCAGACAGTATTCTTCTACAATTCTTCTCCTAGTATGAACACCTTTGTTCTTATCACCTATAATTTGATCTTTTGAATGATTTAGTCTTACATGCCTTGGAGTCTTAGGATGTAATTGAACTTCTGGCTCTTGTGATCTCTCTTCTGCACTTTTACTAGTTCCTTCCTCTTGATTTTCTTGATTCACCAGAACAATTTGAACTTGATTTTGAGTCTAAACTTTCTATACTATGTCTGAACTATTATTCTGATCATCTTAATCATATGCACAGGTTCTGTATGGTCTAGCTATGTCTTCATCAACCTTAACATTTGCACTTTTAACTACTTTCCTCAATCTCTTGTTGTAGCACTGGTAGGCCTTTCTCTCAGTAGAATATCCAAGAAAGATTCCTTCATCACTCCTAGCATCAAACTTTCCTATCTCTTCATCTCTTCTGATATAGCATTTACTTCCAAAGATTCTGAAATATCTAACAGTAGGCTTATGACCAGTCCATAGCTCAAAAGGGGTCTTACCAATATCACCTTTGACTTGTACCCGATTGAGAATGTAAACAACAGTTGTCACAACTTCTCTCCAATAGATATGAGGAATATTTCCTTCCAGCATCATAGTCCTAGTAGCATCTTGAACTATCTTGTTCTTCCTTTCCACAACTCCATTTTGTTGAGGGGTCTGTGGGGTAGATAATTATCTCTTTATCCCATGCACTTCACAAAAAGAATTAAACTCATGAGAAGTGAATTCACCACCTCTATCTGATCTCATACATTTAGTCTTCAGACCTGTCTCTGTCTCAACCATAGCCTTAAAAGTCTTGAATTTCTCCAAAGCTTTAGATTTCTCCCTTAAGGAAGTAACCCACAACAATCTAGAGTAATCATCAATAAGTAACATGAAGTACCTATCTCCTTGTAAGCTTCCGAATCTAGAAGGACCACACAAATTAGTATGAACAAGCTCTAACACTTCTTTTGAACAATGTTGTTTGCTCTGAAATGAATTTCTAGTTTTCTTCCCTAATTGACATTCCTTGCATATAGTATTAGTAGGCTTTACCAACTTAGGAAGATCTCTCACTGTATGAGTAGAACTTATCTTACATGACACATTCTCCTATGCCACAACCAACTTTCATCACCTTGAGCAATCAGATAACTTTTACTAGCAGCATTCAGGTGAAAGATGTTACCTTTTGTTTTTGTACCTGAAGCAATCACATTTCTAGAACTCCCCAATATTCTAAATTTTCCATTCTTCAATTGAAGATTTTATCCCTTTCCAACCATGTGTCTGACACTTATGAGATTATGCTTTAAACCTTCCACATAAAGAACATCATCAGTATTATTCTTACCATCAAGAGAAATGGATCCTCTACCACAGATTACACTAGCTTTGTCATCACCAAATCTTACAACACCACCATCATACTTTTCCAGGCTCACAAACTTGCTTTTATCACTTGTCATGTGATGAGAGCATCCACTATCAATCACCCATTCATCTTTCTCTTCAACTCTGGCCATTGGAGCTTTCTCTACATTAGAGCAACTAACAAACTCAGTAGGGGCTGGATCATTTTCCTTGATAGGAATAAATACCCATTCATCCTCACTTGCATTCCCTTGATCAGATTCATCATCTGTCACACCGTCATTAACAACATAATAACACTTTCTTTGAAATCTAGGCTTGTTAGGTCTTGGCTTAAGGACTCTTTCTAGACACCTTGATGCAAAATGACCTATCTTATTGCAAGAAAAACATTTAATAGGCAATTTCACTTTATACTTACCTTCTCCTCTAGCTTCTCTCTTGACAATAAGTGCTTCAAGCTCCTCTAGGTTCTTCTCCTCTTCTTCAATCTCTCTCATTTCCTCCTCATAATTGAATACCTTTCTAGATGAACTTTCTCCTAGATCATATCTCTATTTATCTCTTCCACAAGTAGTAGCCTTGAATGTAGATTCTATCTTAGGAAGAGCATCACCAAATTCACTTAACTCAAAAGTAGTAAGCTCACCAATCAACATGTCTATAGTTACATTTGTTACAATTCAAATCTCTTCAATAGTAGTAGCTTTGAATTTGTATGCAACAGGAAAGGATCTAAGCACTTTAGCAACAATCTCTAATTCTTCTAACTGTCCACCAACACATCTGATACCACACATAACTTCATTCATTCTTTGCATGAAATTAGTAATGTTCTCATCATCACCCATTCTCAACATTTCATATTTCCCTTTCAAACTTTGTAACTTAGCAATCTTCACATTAGCATCACCTTCATACAAAGTTTCCAACTTTTTCTAGATCTCATAAGCAGTCTTCAGATCCATAACATTTGTCATCTCAGAATCAGTCAAGGCACTCAACAATGCTTCCTTAGCCCTGATATTGTGCTCAACATCTCTAATCTCAGCAGGAGTAGTAGGACCATTATGAGGAATAACACACCTATTGCTTGTAATGCTTTAGTAGGGTTCACCAATGCATCTCAGATGGCATTCCATTCAAGTCTTCCACAAAGAATAATTTGTTCCATCAAATCTCAAACTATCCTTCTTGTATGTCGCCATCCCAGATCACCTCAAGTTGTTAAACTTCTTCCAAGGAACTTGTTCTGATACCAATTGTTGGCAACACAAGGGCAGACAACTGAGAAGGGGGGGTGAATCAGTTGTCACAAAATTTCAAACTTATTCAACTTATTATGCTTATTCTCAGATTTGATCAATAACCATGAAATCATAAATCAACAACACATCAGAAACACACATAACACCAATATTTTTTACGTGGAAACCCTGTTAGGGGAAAAACCACGGTGGAGGTCAATCCACAAGATTATACCCTGTTAAAAGTATAAAGAAATGTGAATGGGGAATGCACATGCATTCATGCACACTGCCTAGAGCTCACTGCTCAATTATAGAAAGGAAGACTCACTGTCTTACAGAGATATGAATTACATCCACAAGATTTGAATTGAGAAAAATAGCATCTACTAATGCCTGATTACAGTCTAGTTAAGCACATGAACACTTCTTCACTCTTCTTCACACTCTACTTCTGCCTTCAAAAGATTTGAACAATATTCACACATAGGACTCACACACTTTACATACTCATGCCTTCAAATGATAAATCAATCACTTATATATATCCAAAACAAGAAATTACATCTCCACAAGTCGGCCTTAATAAAATAATAAAATGAATACAAACTGTCAACCCAAAAATTTAAAGATTAATAATGTGAATGAACCAAGGTCAGCCACAACATAGTGAAGACCCAAAGTAAATTTCTCAAACATGAACCACCTTCAAAAATTATTCCTTGAAGATCCACAACACACTACAACACCCTATTGGCCAAGAACATGAAAAACATGAACACACAAGAGAAAATATCGAATCGCGAGCACAACGATCAATGCAGACATGTAGCACAAATAGAGAACAATCTAGAAACATCCAAAAACATCATGAATCACCAAAGAGGCATCCACAACAACTGAACTTGCCAAAATCTCATCACCTTCATTCAGGAACATCAACTGAAGCAAAAAAAAACTATCAAAATACAAATCTTCATAACACAATCAAATCTTCACACGGATCTCTAAAACTTGATGTGGATAAACTAGATATACTCGACAAGAAACCCTTTAATCCACAACCACTTATCATCAATGTATTGAACTCACCAACTGACTAAACTTCACTTCACCACTGACAACTTGCAACTTATTTCATTACAATTTTCTCAATATCCTCAACATATACAACCTCTAAGACATTAATACCAATAGTATTGACATTAATGACAACCACAACATCCAACAAGACACAGAGAGGGCATGATTCCATATTTATGGTGGTAGATAGATTTTCAAAGATGGAACATTTCAGTCTGTGTCATAAGACCGATGATGTTGTTCATGTTGCAAAGTTGTTTTTAAGAGAGGTGGTGAGACTACATGGTCTACCAAAGAGTATAGTCTCAGACAGTGATACCAAATTTTTTGGTTATTTTTGGAGGACATTATGGAAGAAGTTGAAGATAGATTTGAAGTTTAGTTTTGCACACCATCCATAGACTGATGGACAAACAAAGGTGGTGAATAGGAGTTTGGGCAACCTGCTAAGATGCTTATTTGGAGATAATCCCAAGGGATGGGATTTGATTATACCATAGGTAAAATTTGCTTACAACAATTCTATCGATAGGAGCACTGGTAAATCACCATTCCAGATTGTATATGGGAGTAGTCCAAGAACTACTTTTGAACTGAGAATGATGGATAAGGGGGAGAAGAGTAGTGTTGAGGTTGAAGATTTTGTTGAGCACCTAAAGAATTTGCACGAAGAGGTGAAGAAACATATCAATAAGATGAACTCACAATATAAGGCTCAAGCAGATCAGAAAAGGAGGTATAAGGAGTTCCAGGTAGGAGATGAATTCATGGTTCATTTGCGAAAGGAAAGGTTTCTAGTTGGTACATACAACAAGTTAAAGATGAAGAAGTTTGGACCATGCAAGATCCTGAAGAAGCATGATTCAAGAAATGCTTATGAGGTAGAGTTTCCTAGTGGAATAAAAATTTCTCCTATGTTCAACATTGCTGATTTGACAGAGTGTCATGAAGGTGATATAGAGGAGGGGTCGATAAAAGAATAGTGGAAAATTCTAGCACCTACTTCAAAGAAGGAAGAGATAGAAGAAATATTGGATAGTCATGTGGGTAGAAGCATAAGAATCAGACAATACGTAGAGTACTTGGTGAAATGGAGGGGAAGGCCTACTGAAGATTCATCATGGTTCTCTAAGGCTGAGGTTAACCATCTTGGTTTCCCTTTAACTCTTGAGAGGTGATAGGGTCACTTTTCAAATTACCTTGGGTGTTTGATGCAGGAGCATTCAGCGGTGTAGGGAAATCTTGCATCACCCAAAAAAATTGTTTTCTTTATTTTCTTTAGTTGTTTTGAGTCCCATGATGGTACTTAAGGGGTATAAGACTGCCAGGCGTGAAAAATAACAAAAAATGGGCTCTTACTATTTTTATTAAGTTTGCTACATGGGCTTGTATGGACATGCAAATTTACCCCAAGGATTTGAGCTGAAAAAAATTTTGGGTCGTGAAAGAATCACCTCAATACCCTACACAGTTTGGGAGAAATTAAAGTTTTCATCACGAGAAATTTCTCCAATGCGGCTTCAAATTCAGATATAAAATTTTAGAGGCCCCAAAATAGCTCAAAAAGTGGCCAAACCGACCTATGGTGGTTTACACATTGTAGAGCTCATCGAGAGGTTTCCAACGATATGAAATAATAGTGAATTAGACACCTGGATCAAAAGCTATGGCCTCGTGAAGTTGGTTCTCTAAAAAGTGAATTTCATAAATAATTCTTCCCAGGCCAGAAATCAAACGACGAGACTTTTGGCGCCAAAACAAAAAAGGGGAAAATTGAACTTTCCAGAACATTCTAGGGCAGATATTGGGGAAAATAAAAAGGGTTAAGTGGGGGTTGTAGAAGTTGGCCCCGATAGTGCAAATTGTGGCTCTAAATAGTAGATTTTCTTTTCAGAGTTGTTTTTGTTGTAATGAATCAAGCCCATGAGGCTATAGCATGTAAGCTTTGAATATGTAATTTCATTTTCTGAAAATAATTGAAAGTGAGACATTTTTTTGTCTCGCATCTTTTGTGTTGGTATCTGTTGTTGTGATTTCTGTGTGTTTTGGATGATGTGGACTTCATCAGTTTTCATACATGTGAGCCAATTTATTGGTAAGTACACCTTTGAATTTACATTCTTTAAACACATAAAATTTAAGGTAATTCATTGTTACAGTAGGACATTTGAAATTTATTCCAATGAATTCAAGGATAAACTTGTTGTAATTCGTACCAAATCAACAATGAAAATATTTATTGAGCTTAAAATAAATTGCTTTGTTAGGGTTAGTCATTTGTTAGAGTAAAGTTCTGGTCAGTTAGGGTTAGTTTGTTTTTGTAGGGTTTATTTTTGTTTTCTTTCTTTTTTTTGTTTGGCCCTTTGCATTAGCAAATTCTGCTTAACTTATCATACACATTAGATTTAATTCAAACATTTATAACATTGTGCTATGAAATGTAAAACAATGAAGCCATACACAGTAAATACACACTTTAAAATGTATGATAAATCTATATATATGTGTGTGTGTGTGTGTGTGTATCACGTATATACATGGAAGTACCAAAATTCTTGCTATAAAAAGAGAAAAAATGAAAAAGGAGGGAGCTAAGTTGTAGAAAAGGGTGGATTTTCAATCAATCTGGGATGCCTCATCCATCAGGGCCAAATATCCTATGTAGGAAATTTCTCTAGGAACTTCTAAGTCAGGGGTATGGAGGTCAGTCAAGAATGGCCAAAGTGGAACTACTTCCCTGTGTTCCAAGAACTGAGGAATATCATCCATAGAGGGGATTCCAATGGTTGGGTGTGCAACAAATAGAATAGTATCTAGATTCCCAAAATATTTAGGCTGCACTATCATATTCACAATCGAGCAAACATCTTCAACAAAGAGCCCAATGTCTAGGAGTGATGCTACAAAGTGAGAAGCCAAGTCAGAATAAAATTGATAGTAAGCTCTGGATTCCACATATTGTTCCCCAAGGACTAAGCACAAGTTTGACACAATGAAACTGGTAGTCCGAATGAAGAAAACATTGTGAAGCCTTTGAGCCATGATGCGACCCATGAAAAAATTCTAGCGGCAAGAGTAGGTCAAGCAAATTGGATTATCCATGACCTAGAAGCAATCACGCACTAGCAGAGCATAAATGCAAAATAATAATCAAAAGAAAGCAAAGGTGTGAAGAATTCGAGAGAAATGTGAAATTTATAGAAAATCGTGAGGAAGTTGTGGTACATAGTTTCCTAGATTGAGGTATTGGAAATCATAAGTGAGGTGGCAACTAGATGAGTTTCTCTAGAGCAGAATGTTAAATCAAATTAATTCTTACACAATTAGTGAAAATTTGCTTCAAAGTTGGCCAGTATGAAGATTACGAATCAAGCAAGTTAAAGATTTCAAAATTAATGGTGGTCATTTCATTATATTTTTATTAAGCTATGTTAATCATGAAGGTGTCCATGTGTGCAAAGCAAAAAGGAAAATGAAGCTGATAAGGTAGCACACAAATTTGAAAGAAATGAATGCATGCACATTGAGGCGTGTGAATTTAATGTATAATAATGTGATCATGTTTAAGTGTCATCATGACATTTTTTATCCATTATTGTGGTGTAGCACCGTCAAATCAGAATCGCTAGCTGAGTATTTAGTAGTTGCCATAAAATTCAAATGGAAGGGTGGTAACTAATGGTTCTAAATTTAGATTTAAATTTGGTTATTAAATTGTTTGCTACTAAATTTTAATTTATGCATATCTTCTAACATATAGCAAGTTGCAATTAGCTAGGATTTGGCATAAGAGTGGTAACGTTTAGCTAGGAATACACACCAATAGGGAATAATTAAATGAGTTTCTAGGAAGTAGTGAAATGATGAAGGGATTTGCATTGAATGAAAAATAAAAAGGTAACCTTTGCTACCATTGTAATTCCCAACCTAATAGCAGGCTCCATTGCTTGCAAGTTGAAATGAGCTGTCAATGAAATATCAAAAGAAAAAATGAGCTACCAATGAAATATCAAAAGAAAAATGAGCTATTAATGAAATATCAAAAGAAAAAAAATCAACTCTTTAGGTTGTCCAAATATCTCTACCGGGGCTATAGACACTTGGCTGGCAGTAGAGCTATGTTTTGGGGAATTACAGAGATAACCTTGTCGGGGCTATGGACACTTGACTGGTAGCAAGGCTCTATCCATAGTTGGCTTTGGAGGATTCCCAAATTATGAAGTTCAATGTCAATGAACTAATATTTTCACCGAGTTCCGACAACTGGAATTAATCAAAGCACACACAAATATTTTTAGAGAAATTTTACTATTTTTGTGTCAGAATTTAGGTAAAGGTAAAGAGCTATTATTTTAAAATATGCATAAATTATAATTTATGACTAGTGATTTAATTCCAAGTTTTGGTTTAAATTTGGTTTTATTGGTTGCAAGTTGTTGTGTGGTCTCACAACACGCCCCAAGACTGGAAGACTTGGGGAACCCAAGTGAAAACTAACACTTATGGCAGGTGTTGGCTAGTTGAAAAGATCACCAGAAGTGAAAAGCAAAGAGAAATCTTTTTTTTTTAAAGAGTACTTTATAATTCAAGTTTTCTGGGTACTGGGTATTGGGAACCAAGAAAGCCAAAAATGCAAAAGGTAAAGAAAGATGTTGAGAAAATCCTTCTGATCTGGGAGTAAAGTTCTGGTAAATGTGGAAGTTCCAGTAAAATCCAAGGTCTAGGAAAATTATGGGTAAAAGTTGAACACTGGGTACTGGGTAACAATGCAAAGTAAAGTTTCAAAATTTTAAGGTTATCCAACATGTCTGATGGTCTGGTAACCTAACTAAAAAAGATAAATACACAAGAATATATGATTTTCTTGAAAGCATGTTATTTATGATGGATTTATAATGATAATGAATTAATGATGATTTTATTTACATGAGAATTTTTATAAATGTTTTAAAAGGGATTTAATAGGTGGAATTGGTGATTGCAGGAGTAGATTGCAATGAAAAATTCAGGTGTGGATGGTCAGGAAAATTTGGATCACAAATAGAATCATATCCAGGTTGAGCTACACATTCCAAGAAATTATGTGAAGGAGTTTGAGTCATCAGAATACTGGGGATCCCGGTATTACACATACGACAAAGGAAAGTGCCAACCTCCAAAGAAGCCCATTCTCGAGAGTAGAAAGCCTGAGGAAAAACCAAAGTGTAGGAACATGATGATAAATAAATCATTCTAAATGTATGGGAAAGCTCCTACATACTATCCTGATTCAAGTTATTATCCTGGCGATAATAAGAAGATGAAACACCCGAAGGACATCAATGTGCAGATGAAGGTTGACCTTCGTTGACTTCGTTTGCAATTCTCTTACCAGTCGCCATATTCCACATGCCTTGATGTGATTTGTCCCTTGGATTTCCTCTCATGTATTTGTCGTATCCTACCTATGTCTTGCTTCTATAATAGGCTAGGAGATACTTCTTTCTAAGCTAAGTTCAAAATTTGTGGATGTCGGAAGAGCCAAAACTTCTCTAAGTTTTGTTCTTTTTTCTTGTTTTCTAAATCATTCTTGATTAAAAACTTGTATGCACATAGAACTTAATCAATATCGAAGCCAATTTAATAGCTACCTATCTCATGTATTTGTAGCTGGTTTGTTCATTCAGCCGAAAAAGATTGTATGATGTGCCATTTAAGGGTGCATACAGAACCTACTCAGTGCCCAAACTAAACCCCTCTCTTTAAAAGATTGCACCATTCTATGCCTAGCTATAAAGCAATCTGGTGAAGTATAGAGTAGTTTTCTTTGATTTGATTAAATCTTGGGGCATACATGGAGAATACCTGGGAGCAATTTTATTTTTTTAGTATTTTGATGCTTTGTTTTAGATTAGATGTTAAATTTCAGAAAATGTTTTAAAAAAGAGATGAATGAATGGAAATATTATTGAAATTTTTTCATTTCTATGAAATTGTTGAATTCTTAAAGATAAATTTACTTAAGTGAAAGCAAAATCGTTTAATGTTCATGAAATTGTTTTATGATCATACTGAAAAGCTTTTATCTGATGTTTATTATTCCTAAAGAAATCAGAGATAACCATAGACCCCTTGAGATTAACAAAAATATCACATCATACCCTAAAGAAAACCTAGTATGGTCAAGACCTAACCACCAGAGCCTTGGGATTAAGCTAATTCAACCTTTTCCCTTTACTTGGACTTTTAGGTTGCCTTGGTTCAATCTTTCAAGTAAAGATAGGTTCTTCGCAGTTTGCCTGTGAGGATTTTATCTACACTGTTGTTGCGACTAACATCATCATCAACACTTACCTTGGGTATTGATCAACTCAACCCCTACTTTGATCCCTTATTTGGATTTTTATCCATCAAATATGAGGATCCAAGCTTGTTCTATGATGACTTTGAACTTAACATTTTTAGAAGTTGATAAATTGATATTTTTCAGTCCATGTTGCAGGTATTTTATCACTAGGCATTATGGGCTTAGACTTGTTGGGAAGTGTACCTTCCTAGAAGCATTGATTTCCAACTCTATGGACAACTTCCAGGAACATCACATAATTTTCTTTTGAGTATGTAAAATTATGCAGCCTGCACTAGCCTTGTAGCAACAAACCTTTCAATGAATCTTTAGTCCTTCGGCCCTTGTGGGCTTCTCTGACAGTGGTCTTTCGAATTTTTTCCAAGTGATTATCTTCCCCTTCAGAAGAGTCATAGTCAGATTCTACTAGCACGTCCATCCCCAAAGTTATTCTATCATGCTTTTATGCATTGTACATAAAAACCTCTTCTATCTTAACTCCAGAAATTTTAATACTATATACACCAAGTTCTACATTGATGTATAGCACTTCAATTTTTTGATTGTAATTTGTAATTATATGTCTCATACATGTTTCCCTCTCTATTTTGATCTAGTTAGGAACTCCTTTCTAGGGTAACCACATATGTGAGAAGTCGGTGGCCATATATCCATTCAAAGTTTTTGACCAATATCTACTTAATAACATCCCATAGGTAGCTGGTATCTCGACTACTTGAACGCCAATATAGTACTAAATCCTAGGATCCAATTCTAACTACATATGAATGTTAGTTAACTCTCCAACTAAGTTCACCTCAGTTTTATCCAACTGAGTAACTTTCTTTAAGGAGCTAGCTAGGGTTAAACCTAGTGTCTAACATATGGACAAAGGCATCACATTGGTGGAGGCTCCTGAATCTACAAAGAAATATTGAAGATTCTTACCAAAAATTCTTAATGTTAACAGAAATGGCGGTGACTCTGTCTTCCCTTTATACAAGGCTACATGTGCATCCACCATAGGGATAGTGTTTTTGTCCTTCATTTTAATGGAGTTGTCTTTAACCTGCATCTCTTTTCTAACTGAGCTTTCCTTAGGAAGTTCTTCTAACATGATTAAGAAATATTTTGTGATCATAGGTGTTTTAAGCAATTCTGATAAAGACAAACTAATCTTTACCCTTTTAATTTCTTCTACCAAATAGGTAGTTAAATTACTCTACTTGACAACTTCTAATTTTCCACTCCGAGAAGGATTCTGATAATTATTATATTACAAAGTTACCTTTGGTAACCCCCAATTATTACTAGATTTATCATCTGGTGGCATACTAAAGTTGTTAGGCGGGATTGACATAGTCAAGGGTCCTTTGAACCTACTCCCACCAATAGTATTACTCCTCATATTGTAATTGTGTCCTTTCAGATACTATTGGAAAGCCTAAATTTCATCAGCTTCATCTTGAGGCTCATTTCCATCCTAATAAGGGAACATATAAGTTTCCAAAGTCATGGTTGAACCATCTCCCCACTCACAAGTGTTACTCTCAACAACCATAGGTGACTCAGAACACACGTAACTATCTAGTACCAACATTTAATCATATCCTATTGGAACTAGTTCACTTCCTTGGGATGGGTGAGAATCACACTGATCATTATGATATGTTGAAGCTAGGAAAATATTTGACACAATTTTGAACTGCAGACAGTCAACTTCTGCATGAGCATTGGTATTGTGAATCTTGCACCAATTACTCATGGAAATTTTGGCCAAATTTACTTTAGATGTGGACCTATCTTCGGAGGAGTTGGTATTATCCAAAGGTGTAGATACTCCCCCATTTTTAGGCCATGTATTCCAAGGCCTAGGTGTTCTAGGAGCATTATATGTTTGACCTTGTGAATTCTAACTATTACTTTAAGAATAGAAATTTTTATTTCTTAGCTGTGTAACCTTAGTTTTTAACCTCTTAAGCTGAGCTAGTATTTCTTTAATTTCTTCTTTATCTTCTTGATCCTTTACTCTTCGACTCTCTTGAGTCTACATAAAGAAATAATTTCCATTAGGATGTATCTCGAAGATAGTCTGGCTAGGGTGTGGGACTAATGCTTGATTATTTCTAAGTTGAAAGAAGTTATTTTCTGGAAAGGTTCTACTCTGGACCGGTAAAGGTAAAGGGTTAGGGATCACTCCATTACTTAGTGGGACTCCACTCATGCCTGGGATAGGATAGTTATTCAAACTATTCTTGTCGTTCATAGATGATATGTTTCTGACATGTTTCATTTTTAGATTCACACTTATATCTTCCACGTAGGCTTCAATTAGGGTAGTAGGAGGATTTACCTTCATTTTTACAAACATCATTGTTAATGGATCAACTTTACTATAATAGATAGCAAGGATAGATAAATTATCCATAGCGTAAGGTGCTTGTAACCTAGAATAAGCCTTTTGGAATCTATCATTAAAAGTTTTTATAGGTTCGCCATCAAATGTTTTTATTTGAGCAAACTGATGATATAGTAAGGCAGGATTTACCGACGTTCTAAACTTGGCTAAGAATTTATTTTCCATATCTTGCCATGTTTTGATAGAATTACAAGGCAGATTGATATACCATTGGTAAACTCCGTCGCTCAACGTGTA
Source organism: Sequoia sempervirens (assembly GCA_007258455.2). NCBI lineage: Eukaryota > Viridiplantae > Streptophyta > Pinopsida > Cupressales > Cupressaceae > Sequoia > Sequoia sempervirens. The sequence goes on along the minus strand of VDFB02000017.1, from coordinate 263,802,050 downwards.
GGGAAACAACCTACATAGTACATCTTCGTGTTGTATTCTAGCTCTATAGCATGTATCCTTGAAGATACTTATGTGTTACTTCATGTCCTTATGGAGGTAATACTTTAGACACAATTCATCCAATTTTTTTAGAAGATCATTGTATACAGTGAATTGAATAGGAGACTTTATGTTGAAGACAGCCATCGCTACGGGTGGAGGAGGTGTCACAGTGGCTTGATTTCGTGGGACTGTACCAATAGACCTTAACCTTCAAGCCCTAGTTGACGTTCAACCATTAAGTTCTACAAGTGTCACATGAGGATCACTAGGATGAGACCTAGTAACCCTACGAAACTCCAGCTTCCTTTGTTTTCAAAAAGAAATTCCCTCCTAGCACCAATTCTATTGATGTGAGTGTTGCACACGCACACCAACATGCAGATAAATTCTCTCAAAATAATTCCCTCCTAGCGCCAATTTTGTTGATGTGAGTGATGCACATGCACACCAACAAGCAGATAAATTCTCACAGAAGAACGCGAGAACCTACCTTTACTTGAAAGATCCACTGAGAAAACCTAAATCTAGGGTGATCTCAGTTCGATACCAAGGCTCAGGAATGTTAGGTTTTGACGTACTAGGTTCACTCAGGGTTTGTTGTGTAAATTGATGTTAATCATGAGGGGTATATGGTCTTTTAGGTTAGCTGGTATCCAAAGGATCATAATATAAGCTCAATTTTATCACTCACATATCACTTCACAACTTTATGAAACTAAATATTTGCAATAATATTTCATGAATTCAAATCACTTGCATGTATTTAAGAAAATTAAGCATTAATCACTCTACTACTTCATGGAAATGAAATATTAATAGTAATGCTCCATGCATTCATCATTTTTGAAACATTTTCTGAAAATATTAAACATCTATTATAAAAAAAGAATTTAAAGATACTGAAATTTAAAGATTATCCTAGGTATTATCCATGCATGCCCCAAGAAGCAAACTAAATCAAAGCAAACAACTCTATACTTCACTATATTTCTTCACAGCTAGGCATATAATGATGCAAGGATTTAAAGAAACAAGGGATTACTAGCCATTGGATAGTGTTAGTATGCACCCAAATTTGGCACAACACATAGTCTTTTCCAATAGGAACAAACAATCAACTATGTATGATTTTGTATCAGGAAATAGCTTTAAATTGGCCCTGATATTAGTTAACTTCAAATGGAACATACACGTTTTTAATTTGGAATGGAACAAAAAACAAGAAAAAGAAATAAAACTTGCAAAAGTTTTAGATCTTCGGAATCCAAAAATTTTGAACTTAACAAAAAAGAAACAACTCTCGGCCTTTTATAAGAACAAGATCCCTGAGGAGTTCAATCAAAGCACATGAAAGAGAATCCAAGGAACAAATCATAACACAACACATGACACATGACAATTGGAAAAAGAAACTTCTAGAATAAGTCAATAAGAACTTTGACTTTCTTTGACACTTAAAAATTTTGGACTCATGTCTTCTAGATACAATTAGGATACCAAACTAGATTGAGCATGTCATCAACTTATCTTCAAATAAAATGTAGAAAATAGTTGGATATTCAAAGTGATCAATTGGATATAGAAATTCTAATCCAATAGCCCTATATTTGTACCTCCAAGCTATAACTTCAAGAAATATTCCAGTAAATGTAGCTTCCCGGAACATGACATCTCCTTCATCACATACATAATACCCAAGTCTCTAGTTCCTAATTACCCATGTTTCTTTGTCATACACTCCTTCCTCACATGCACTTCTAGAGTACACCATCTAACTTGGTTGATATTGTTGGATTTTCTCACAATCCAAATTTTCCTAACCATCCATACTCGAATGTTGTCCAACAACCTATTTCTTCTACACATAAAATTTCACATGTCAATTCCCTCTTAAATCATTAATAAAAACCTCATTAGAATAAAACCATCTATATCATTAATCCTTTCAAAACCAATCCGTAAGTAACACGCTTTAACTCCTTCTTGTAACCACCAAATTTATGTGGGTTGTATGATGATTTATGCACTCAGGAAAAGCTGAACAACAAGCTTGAACATTTTTGCACCAACGCATCATTTACCATGGTACCCGACACTCGATTACTCAATTGCCTTTAAAATTGGACTAGCCAATGTACTGCACTTGTCAAAACAAATCACAACTCAACTTCTTCCTTCTAGCAGTCTTTTCAGACCCATGAGCTTTTGACTCCAAGCTGCAACAAATTATCCAACTTTCTCCACCAACTCAAATTACCCAAAAACCCGTTCACCCGAACTCCCGACACCCAGTACACTTGATCATGAATTATTTTTCAAGATTGTCAAATTCCCATGCATTTTACTTAAGGCCACCAACCAACTAGCATTTTTCATAAGCAATAATTTTTTTGAAATATGGGAGCCTTGCAACATGAGCATGAAGTGTATATAGGTTTATTTGGTTGTTCCAATGTTTTCATTGATGCCAACATTATGGAGACATTATGGGTAACATATTTGGTATACCGAAAGCTAATCTATACTAGAAGAGTTCTTTACTAATGATCTAGTACGTTGGTTTTTGAGTCTAGAATTCACCGCAAAAAGAGATATGACTACTCTCTTAATCTCATTATTATGACTCATTTAGACAGCTATATCCAAAATCTTGAGAAGTTTTGTGTTGCGTACAAAAAGTTATCATTGACATAGTTTAACTCTATACACTATAGTTGTTTCTCTGTTATGTATACCAGTGTGGGAGACTCTGCATTTTCTTAGGAAGAACATTCTAATGTTGTGGTTCTAATGGTGGTCTCTATGATGTTAATGTGATGAGAAATTGAAGTAATGTTAGATCCAAAAAATGTTTACCTTGAGAAGCGTGTGTTGGTTTGGAGTATTTTTAGTAGGTCCTATTCTTGGCCGACCTAATATATGGCATGTATTAAGAAGAATAATTATACTTTACAAATGTTAGTTGGATCCCTTACAGATCTACGCTAACTTAATATGATACACCACATGGATAAAAATGTTTTAAATATTATATGGCTTCAACAAGAGTTATTTTGATTGGTTTGTTTACATCTAATTAGGCTGACCTAATTGATGCATGAAATATACTTGTATATATGTAAGACCTTTTTTTGGAGTTGGAGTGTGGTAGAGTGAGTGAATAAGTTTGTAAAAGGATGTGTATAAGATGAAGGATATTAAGAATGTGCGAGCTTAAATGATTTATCAGTTGTGAGCAGTTTATTGTGGAAAGAGACAAGGATCATAGAAAAATTGTTATGTGACTGCTATGCAGAGCAATACTTCACATTCAAAGCCTCATTGGAATTGAACACAACACATAGAAGGTGTATTCCATTAGTTCATACTCTTGGTAGTGAGCCATATCTTTTGTATCCTAGCGGTTAGCCATTTCATTTTGTATTCTAGTTGTGAGCCTTCTAAGGAAAATGAATCCTAACAATGAGCCTTGTAATATTATATATCTATATATATTATATTGTGAGCTAATTCTCATCGTGGTTTTTTCCATTTTGGGTTTTCCACGTAAAATCTGGTGTTCATGTGTTTTATGGTGTGATGTTCATTTCAATGTATTCATTCTGGTTTGTAGTCATATGTGCTTTAATAATTGTGTGGTTTACTACTGAATGGTTTAATAGAATAGTGATTCACCTCCCCCTCTTAGTATTTTGGACAATCAACAATTGGTATCAAAGCTTGGTTCCTCTGAAGAAACATAACAACTTGAGGAAGGTCCCAGAATTTGATTACATGGGAGACAAAAAAAATCTTATTCCTCTGGAAGAGATCTCTACTAAGCATACAAAATAAAATGAAGATTTGAAAGATAGGCTGAGGGAAGCAAATGAGTATATTAAGAATCTGAGGGAAAGATATGGAGAATTTAGTGATCAATTAAAGAAGGCATATAATGATATCACTGGACTGCTAGAATAATTAGAAGAAAAGAAAAGAATTGAAGACAGTCAGAAAACTAAAATTTAGAGGAAGATGAATGAATGTACAAAGCTTGAGCAAGAAGTGGAAAACCTGAAATCAGATCTGGAAAAGGCTAAAAGACATGAGGAAAAATTCAAGGTAAGCACTGCAATGCTTGATGAGTTGATTATTTCTAAGAGACCTGCTATGAATAAAAGTGGTTTAGGGTTTGAAGAAGGAAAAATTTCAAAGGCGAATCAATCTCCTAACATGAAGACTCAATGCAATGGTGGAAAATTCAAGAATATAAGAAATAATATCGAAAATACTCCTATTAGACAAACTAATGCTCAAAGGTACTTATCTTTTAATGGTGTTTGTTATTTTTGCAATAAGTTTGGACATAGGGCAAAAGACTGCAAAGGTAGAATGAATGATACTTTATCATTCTTCGATCAATTTTTTTAATGCAATAATATTGGACATAAGGTTATGGATTGTAGAAGTCAGAAGTTGAACAAGGCATTTTATTCATTTAATGGGTATTGTTATTGTTGTAACTTATTTGGACACAAGGCTAATCAGTGCGTATATAGATTGAATAAAATAAAACCTGGATGGAAGAATGTTGTTTGTCATGACTACAACAATCTAAAACATTTTGCTAGAGACTGTAGAAATAGAAGGATGAAAAATAACTATCTGGCAAAGAGACATGAACAAATCATAGATCTAGAAGAAGTAAGAAAGGAAATGAAAATAATTTGGAAAAAGGGAGGAGAATTTAAGCAAGTTGAATTAGAATCATCAGTTTTATCTTTGTTGCCCTCTGGTGCAAATACACCTATCAAATTTTAAGTCAATTAGAAAAATTTAATAAACCCCTCATCGATATATGATGGCATATCATGACAAAAGTGCATTTAATAAGGTTACAAATTCAAGATTTCATGCGAAAGGAATTTTTAGACACATGTGTGAAGAATGAAGTTCATAGAGTTTGAAAGAATGGAAGTGTACATGAATTTTGAGGTGATCTACTTGCAATCTAAAGCATTTATTGCAAAAGCATTTGGAATGAAAGAAATAAATTCAGAAGTGTTATGGAAATTGCATTCAACAAAAGGAATTTGTGAAAAAGGAGAAGTGTGCAAAGGAAGTTTGAAGAAACCAAAGCAATTCCATATAGAAAAGTTTCAAAATTTGGTGAGAAATGAAGAGGAAATCGAAGTGGATTCAAAGTGTGCTCCAGAAGTTGAACATATAACCCTATTCTTCATTGACAATTATAGAGGTATTATGTTTGAACAATCTTTCAATTTTATGACATGGATAATTCAAAGGTAGTGAGTATTTCGGATAAATTGCAAATCAAATTAAGGAAATATTCTTTGAAAAATTTGTCAGAAGAATCCATTGGTACATTTTCTAGCATTCCTCTTAGAGTATTACCCACTGAAGACATTTATGCATACGTTTATGGTAAAATTGAGGAAATTTCACCAGTTCAATTGAGTATTTTGTGGAAGAATGAGTTGGAAGAAAATCTTGATGCGTATAAAATCCTAGTTGAAAATAATTTGGATGTACGGCGGAAATTCCTGTTACTTGAATTCGACAAGAAATACATTCGAATGGATTTAAGCAGGATTCATGGTGAATCTATTTGGATTGATGAAACACACCTGATAACTAGAGAAGCTATAAGAGATGTGACTGGTTTGTGTTTCTCTAGACCAGTTCCCAGAAAAAATACTTTAAATGATCAAGAAATAATTGAGATGACTAGTGCGACCCTCGAAGGAAAATAACTTGTTTTGAGAACAATTGAAGATCTTGTCATTCGGTATGTTGCAATGATTATCGAACACAAAGTTTGCTTACCAAGCAATGACCACACAATTTCTACTTTTGTCATTTACACTACACTTTATATGGTTAGGAATGGTATGGATTATGACCTTTGTGAGCTACTTTGATTGCATCTATTGAAGAACTTAAAAGAAATCAAGAAGAATAAGAAAAGTACATTCTGATATGGTACCTTAACAGTTTGTTTACTCTTTTAGTTTATGAAAGAGTTATCAGTAATTGGAAGGATAGAATGGAAAAATACATAACCAATTGCTCACCAGATTAGGAATTAATTGGAAAATATTGGTGGTTTGAATGCTCAATAAACTACCCTTGCAACATTCTTTGGAACTTTTTCAAATGAGAATGAATAAAAGAACAAGAATTCCAAAAAATGTGATTGAAAAGTACTACGGAAATATTATTTTCTTGGTTTCTACAGAATTTTGTTATATGGAAGTAGTTGAATCCATAATTGTGTGGATTTCTAAACTAGATTATGAAGTAACTTGAGGCAGCTTGATTGATCTTTATGCAAAAAAGCTTCTAGAGAAAGCCTTAGAACCCTAATGTAGAAGAAATGTCTATGACTGAAGCCTCTGATAGTGCAACTAGAATTGGAAAGAAGAGATAAAGTGTTGTTATCAAACAAGAAATCATAGAAGGACATGAATTAGAGAGAGATCAACATGAGCATGAAAGCACAAATATTCAAGAAGCATTAAAAGAATTACAGAAAGTAATCCTCAGTGCTAGCTTCAATTCATCTATGTCAATTGTGGAAAATCTCAGGAGCATGATTAACTCTCTAAAATAATACATATTCGGACTAGAAGTACAAACTAGAAATAGGTCTACAAAATAAAATTTAGAAGATATCAAGAAGAAATGTGCAGATGCACGTCATAGAGTTGTGAAGGAATTGAAGGAAGTACATAACTGTGAGAAAGAAGCTCAAGAGTTGCTTTCTTTCTGTTTGAATTGGTCTAATAGGACACTAAATGTAAGAGATGAAATAAGGAAGAGTGAAACTCGAATGAGTACTCAAGAATATGTGTATAGCTTGGAAAATGACAAGGACAATCAAAGATGGTCCTACATTATGCAGCTATGGGAAAAATTATTTTCCCTGTAGGATCAAAGAACAAAAGTAATTAAGAAGTTTGTGGCACTCAGAGATATGATAAAACTCAAGCATATTCATGTATCCAATGCCCTTGAAAGTGTTGGTAATCTATCAAAATTTAATCTCAGTCCCAACACTTTGAAAGAAGGTATAGAGTATTTGACTAAGTTTGAACTAATATACAAGACTCTTGCAAGTGAAAAAGTATCATGGGAAGAAGGAAGAGCTACATGGGAAGATACCCTGAAGAATCTCGAAGCATCTTCTTCTTCAAGATAATTTTTTTCTTATGTTTGATCAACCTTTTTGGTGCATGTACATATTTGAGGAATTATATTGGACCCCTTCATGACCTTTTCCATTGATATCAAAAGGGGAGAGATAGATAGATAGAGGAAAAACATTTTTGTCAAGAAAAATTTTGTAAGGAGAAGCATTAACCTTGAAAGGGGGAGTATTCAGTTGCTTTATATTGGGATAAAAATGTTTTTGATATGCATGTTGCCATCAATGCCAAAGGGGGAGATTGATGGAAATATGAGAGCCTTGCAACATGAGCATGAAGTGTATATAGGTTGATTTGGTTTTTCCAATGTTGTCATTGATGTCAACATTGTGGGTAACATATTTAGTAATACGGGAAGTTGATCTATACCAGAAGAGTTCTTTACTACTAATCCAATACATTGGTTTTTGAGTCTAGAATTCACTGCAAGAAGAGATATGACTCTACTCTCTTAATCTCACCATTATGACTCATTCAAAAGGATATATCTAGAATCTTGAGAAGTTTTGTGTTGCGTACAGAAATTTATCACTGAAAGAGTTTAACTCTATACACTAAAATTGTTTCTCTATTTTGTATACTAGTGTGGGAGACTCCACATTTTCTTAGGAAGAACATTTTGATGTTGCGGTTCTAATGGTGGTCTCTCTGATGTTAATGAGATGATAAACTGAAATAATGTCATATCTAAAAAGTGTTTACCTTGAGAAGTGTGTGTTGGTTTGGAGTATTTGTGATTAGGTCCTATTCTCTACCGACCTAATATATGGCATGTATTAAGAAGAAGAATTATACTTCGCAGATGTTAGTTAGATCTCTTACAGATCTATGCCAACTTGTTATGATACACCACATGGATAAAAATGTTTTAAATCTTATATGGTGCCGACAAGAGTTATTTTTATTGGTTTGTTTACATCTAATTAGGTCGACCTAATTGATGCATGAAGTATACTTGTATATATGTAAGACCTTTTCTTGGATTTGAAGGAGTGTGGAAGAGTGAGTGCATAAGTGTGGAAAAGGATGTGTAAGAGATGAAGGATATTAAGAATGTGCGAGCTTAAATGATTTATCAATTGCGAGCAGTGTATGGTGGAAAGAGACAAGGATCATAACAGAATTGTTATGCGAATACTATGCAGAGTAGTACTTCACATTCAAAGCCTCATTGGAACTGAACACAACACATAGAAGGTGCATTCCATTAGTTCATACTCTTGGTAGTGAGCCATATCTTTTGTATCCTGGCGGTTAGCCATTTCATTTTGTATTATGGCTATGATCCTTCTAAGGATAGTGAGTCTTGGTAGTGATCACTGTAATATTCTATATCTTGATATATTATATTGTGAGCTAATCCTCACCGCAGTTTTTCCCATTTTGGGTTTTCCATGTAAAAATCTGGTGTTGATGTTTTTTATGTTGTGATGTTTATTTCAATGTCTTCATTCTGGTTTGCAATCATATGTGCTTTAATAATTGGGTTGTTTACTGCTGAATGGTTTAATAGAATACCAATTCACCCCCCCCCCCTTTGAGTATTCTAGACAATCAACAATTGGTATCAGATCTTGGTTCCTCTGAAGAAGTCTAACAACTTGAGGAAGGTCCCAAAATTTGATTACATGGAAGACAAAAAAATTCTTATTCCTTTGAAAGAGATCTCTACTAAGCATACAAAAGAAAATGAAGATTTGAAGGATATGTTGAAGGATGCAAATGAGTATATTAAGAATCTAAGGGAAAGATATGGAGAAGTTAGTGATCAATTAAAGAAGGCATATATTGATATCACCGGGCTGCTAGAACAATTAGAAGAAAAGAAAAAAATTGAAGCCTGTTAGAAAATTGAAATTCATAGGAAGATGGATAACTGTACAAAGCTTGAGCAAGAAGTGGAAATTCTAAAATCAGATCTGGAAAAGGCTAAAAGACATGAGGATAAATTCAAGGAAAGCACTACAATGCTTGATGAGTTGATTATTTCTCAGAGTTCTGCTATGAATAAAAGTGGTTTAGGGTTTGAAGGATAGAGTTCAAAGGTGAATCAACCTCCTGACATGAAGACTCAGTGAAACGGTGGATAATTCAAGGATCTAAGAGGCAATACTGGAAAGACTCCTATGAGACAACCTAATGCTCAAAGGTACTTATCTTTTAATGGTGTTTGTTATTTTTGCAATAATTTTGGACTTAAGGCAAAAGATTGCAAAGGTAGAATGAATGATACTTTATCATTCTTCAGTTAATGTTTTGAATGCAAAAAGATTGGACATAAGGTTATGGATTGTAGAAGTTATAAGTTGAACAAGGAATTGTATTCATTTAATGGGTACAATTATCATTGCAACTTATTTGAACACAAGGCTAATCAGTGCGCATATAGATTGAATAAAATAAAACCTGGATGGAAGAATGTTGTTTGTCATGACTGCAACAATTTGAAACATTTTGCTAGAGAATACAGAAACAAAAGGACAAAAAATAACTATTCGGAAAAGAGACATGAACCGATCATAGATCTAGAAGAAGTAAGAAAGGAAATGAAAAGAATTTGGAAAAAGGGAAGAGAATTTAAGCAAGTTGAATCATAATCGTTTGTTTTATCTGTGTCACCCTTTGGTGTAGATACGTTTGTCAAATTTTAAGTTAGGAATTCCTAAGGGGGGGCAATAATCAGAAAAAATTAATAAACCCCTCATCGATATATGATTCCATATCATGACAGAAGTGCATTTAATAAGGTTACGAATTCAATATTTCATTCGAAAGGAATTTTTAGACACATATGTGAAGAATGAAGTTCACAGAGTTTGAAAGGATGGAAGTGTCCACGAGTTTTGAGGTGATCTACTTGTGATCTAAAGAATTGATTGCAGAAGCATTTGGAATGAAAGAAATAAATTTAGAAGTGTTAAGGAAAGCACATTCAAAAAAAGGAATTTGTGAAAAAAGATAAGCGTGCAGAGGAAGTTTGAAGAAACCAGAGTAATTCCATACAACAAAGTTTTAGAATTTGGTGAGCAAGGAAGAGGAAATTGAAGTGGATTTGAAGTGTGCTCCAGAAGTTGAACATCTAACCCTATTCTTCATTGACAATTACAGAGGTATTTTGCTTGAAAAATATTTTAATTTTATGACATGGATAATTCAAAGGTAGTGAATATTTTGGATAAATTGCAAATCAAATTAAGGAAAGATTCTTTGAAAAAAAATTCGGAAGAATCCGTTGGTGCATTTTCTAGCATTCCTCCTAGACTATTACCCACTGAAGACATTTATGCATACATTTATGGTAAAATTGAGGAAATGTCACTGGTTCGATTGAGTATTATGTGGAAGAATGAGTTGGAAGAAAATATTGATGCATATAAAATCCTAGTTGAAAAGAAGTTGGATGTATGGATGAAATTCTCATTACTTGAATTCAACAAGAAATACATTCAAATGGCTTTAAGCAGGATTCATGGTGAATCTATTTGGATTGATGAAACAAACCTGATAACCAAAGAAGCTATAAGAGATGTGACTATTTTATGTTTCTTTGGACCAGTTCCTAGACAAAATATTGTAAATGATCAAGAAATAATTGAGATGACTGGTGTGACCCTCGAAGGAAAAGAACTTGTTTTGAGAAAAATTGAAGATTTGGTCATTCGGTATGCTGCAATGATTATTGAACACAAAGTTTTCTTACCAAGCAATGACCACATAGTTTCTATTGTTTTCGTTTACACTACACTTGATATGGTTAGGAACGGTATGGATTATGAACTTTGTGAGCTACTTTGATTGCATCTGTTGAAGAACATAAAAGAAATCAAGAAGAATAAGAAAAGTACATTCTGGTATGGTACCTTAATAGTTTGTTTACTGTTTTACTTTATGAAAGAGTTACTGATAATTGGAAGGATAGAATGGATAAACATAGGACCAATTGCTTACTAGATTAGGAATTACATGGAAAATCTTGGTGGTTCAAATGCTCATGAAACTGCTCTTGCAGCATTCTTTGGAAATTTTTTAGATGAGAATTAATAAAAGAACAAGAATTCTAGAAAATGTGATTGAAAAGTACTAAGAAAATATTAATTTCCTGGTTTCTACAACAAAAAAAATTATATGGAAGCAGTTGAATCCAGACTTGTGTGGATTTTTGAACTGGATTATGAAGTAACTAAGACAGAGATTGATCTTTATGCAAAAGTGCTTCTAAAAATACTTAAGAACCCTAATGTAGAAGAAATGTCTATGACTGGAGCCTCTGACAGTGCAACCAAAACTGGGAGGAAGAGAAAAAGTGTTGTTATTAAACAAGAAATCACAGAAGGAAGTGAATTAGAGAGAGCTCAACATGAGCATGAAAGCGCAAATATTCAAGAAGCTTTAAAAGAATTGCAGAAAGAAATCCCCAGTGCCAGCTTCAATTCATCTATGTCAATTGTGGAAAATATCAGGAGCATGATTAACTCTTTGAAAGCATACATCTTCGGACTAGAAGTACAAACTAGAAATAGGTCTGTAGAAGAAAATATAGAATATATCAAGAAGAAATGTGTAGATGCACGTCACAGAGTTGTGAAGGAATTGAAGGAAGTACAAAACTATGAGAAAGAAGCTCAGGAGTTACTTTCTTTATGTTTCAATTGGTCCAATAGGACACTAAATGTAAGAGATGAAATAAGGAAGAGTGAAACTCAAATGAGTACTCAAGCAGATGTGTATATCTTGGTAGATGATAGGGACAATCAAATATGGTCCTACATTGTGCAGCTATAGGACAAATTCTTTTCCTTGTAGGATCAAAGAACAAAAGTAATTAAGAAGTTTGTGGCACTCAAAGATATGATAAAACTTAGGCATTTTCTTGTATCCAGTTCCCTTGATAGTGTTGGTAATCTATCAGAAGTTAATCTCAATCCCAACACTTTGAAAGAAGGTATAGATTCTTTGACTAAGCTTGAACTACTATACAACACTCTTGCAAGTGAAAAAGTATCGTGGGAAGAAGGAAAAGCTACATGGGAAGATACCATGAAGAATCTCAAAGCATCTTCTTATTTAGGTTAACATTTTTTTTATGTTTGATCAACCTTTTTTGGTGCATGTACATATCTAAGGAATTATACTAGACCCTTTCATGACCTTCTCCATTGATGTCAAAGGGGGAGAGATAGATAGATAGAGGAAAAACATTTTTTTCAAGAACAGTTTTCTAAGGAGAAGCATTTACCTTGAAAGGGGGGAGTATTCAGTTGCTTTCTATTGGGATAAAAAAAAAATTGATATGCATGTTACCATCAATGCCAAAGGGGGAGATTGTTGGAAATATGGGATCCTTGCAACATGAGCATGAAGTGTATATAGGTTGATTTCATTTTTTCAATGTTGTCATTGATGTCAACATTATGGAAACATTGTGGGTAACATATTTGGTATACCGAAAGCTTATCAATACCAGAAGAGTTATTTACTGATGATCCAACACATTGGTTTTTGAGTCTGAAATTCACCGCAAGAAGAGATATGACTCTACTCTCTTAATCTCATTATTATGACTTATTTAGAAAGCTATATCCAAAATATTGAGAAGTTTTGTGTTGCGCACAAAAAGTTATCATTGATAGAGTTTAACTTTGTACACTATAGTTATTTCTCTGTTATGTATACCAATGTGGGAGACTTCGCATTTTCTTAGGAAGAACATTCTGATGTTGTGATTCTAATGGTGGTCTCTTTGATATTAATAAGATGAGAAACTAAAGTAATGTCGGATCTAGAAAGTGTTTACCTTGAGAAGTGTGTGTTGGTTTGGAGTATTTGTGATTAGGTCATATTCTTGGCTGACCTAATATATGGCATGTATTAAGAAGAATAATTATACTTTGCAGATGATAGTTGGATCCCTTATAGATCTATGCAGACTTGATATGATACACCACATGGATAAAAAAAATTAAATCTTATATGGTGTTGACAAGAGTTATTTTGATTGGTTTGTTTACATCTAATTAGGCTAACCTAATTGATGCATGAAATATACTTATATAAATGTACGACCTTTTTTGGGAGTTGGAGTGTGGTAGAGTGAGTGTGTAAGTGTGGAAAAGGATGTATATGAGATGAAGGATATTAAGAATGTGCGAGCTTAAATGATTTATCAGTTGCGAGTAGTGTATTGTGGAAAGAGACAAGGATCAGAGTTGAATTGTTATGCGACTGCTATGTAGAGCAGTACTTCACATTTAGAGCCTCATTGGAACTGAACACAACACATAGAAGGTGCATTCCATCAGTTAATACTCTTGGCAATGAGCCATATCTTTTGTATTCTGGTGGTTAGCCATTTCATTTTGTATTATTGTTGTGAGCCTTCTAAGCACAGTGAGTCTTGGCAGTGAGCCCTATAATATTCTATCTTCAAATATATTATATTGTGAGCTAATCCTCATCGTGGTTTTTCCCATTTTGGTTTTTCCACATAAAAATCAGGTGTTGATATGTTTTATGGTGTGATTTTCATTTCAATTTCTTTATTCTGGTTTGCAGTCATATGTGCTTTAATAATTGGGTGGTTTACTACTGGATGGTTTAATAGAATATTGATTCACCCCCCATCTCAGTATTTCAGAAAATCAACATAATTTTCCACTTGGGTCCCCAAGCCTTATATTCTTGGGGTGTGTTTTGAGACCACAAAACACTACTGTCTTAATCCAGCCTCACAAATTTATCACAATTACAAATTTATTTTAGGGCTACAACTCAAGGAAGATACTAAGCCCTATGGAAAGGTTTTAGGGTCACTCCCAAGGAAGCTACAAATATTTGCAAACTTTATTTTAGGGCTTCAACCCAAGGAAGCAACTACTCCATGGAATGAGAACAATCTTAGAAAATATTACAACATGACAATCCTTCTACTATCTAAATATGAGAATGAAGCTCAATCCTTTTGATGATTGTAATTCTGCTTTTTCCCTTCTCTTTTGATGATTGCAATTCTACTTTGACAAATCTTCTGCAACTTCTTCAAATGTCTTCTCTATAGATTACTAGCTCATTGCTTTTAGCCTTCAGGAAGTTTTTCATTTGGCTCACTGCCTCGAGCAATTAGTTAGGCACACTCTTCACTTCCCTTTTATCAAAAAAATGTCTGCAATATGAATCCAAAGAGGATCTGTCACTTTTGATCTTTTTCTTTTAGTCACGCATCATAATGCATTACACATCCTTGACTCTCTTCTAATTGATACACCACCTAGATCAACTAGGTTTATAATATATACATGATATTACATTGATTGCATTACATTTCGACCAAGAACAACAAGAATATTACAATTACAAGTCAGCCAAAGATCAAACTTGAAACGTGTATAAGGCAAGCCTTAAAAGGACTAAACACAAAACCAAGAAGAATGACATGCCTTATGGATCCCAACACACATTTGACCTAGTCCTAAACATTCCTCACAACATCAACCTTCAAATAAAATCATCCACACACTTTGCACATTCAAATTAGGTCAGCCTTAAGATGGAAAATATGAAACTTATAGCATATCAACCATTACAACTTGGTAGTACACATGAAAGATAAAACATTAATTTTGCTTCTCCCAGATGAGTATAAATGACCCATACAACATCTTCAAACACTTCATATACTTTGCAAAAACTCCAACTCATAGCACACACCTTCAACATATCTTAGTTGGCTAGGCAAAAGCATAACCCAACAACACCTTCATTCCAGACCATAGCCTGTTCTAGAGAAAATAGAAAACATCTTGTGAAGAAAGAATAAATATCACATAATCTTCAAGAAAACTTTCCATTATCCAATTCACCACTTCATACAGCAACAAGTTGACACAAGCCAATAGACACTAAAACTAGCTACTAGACAATAAAGTCCTGCACTATGTCACTTACAACTTTCTTTGTGGAAGGACAAATGATTTGAAACTTTGGATATACCACCTTCATAACACACTGAACATAAATTTTGAACTACATGACCATATCTACAAATGTGGGGGAATGTAGAGCCAAACTTTGCACATTTATGAGCTTTCTCACAAAGCTAACACTAACTTCAAACTATCACTTTTAAAACACCTTTTCTGTTATCCAAACAACATGAAACTAGGATCACACATGCCCTGAAAACATATGAAGCTAACTTCTAAAATACAAGAGCACAACATCACCAGCGGAGAAATGCGGAGCATCTCTCAGAGACTCTAGAAACCAAATAGCCAGAGTGCAAACACTGCCAGCCAAACTTCAACCAACTTCAACATAGTTATGGCATCAATGACAACCAATACTCACACTTTTGACATCAATAGTAACCAGACTACAACATAGTTGTGTGGATGTATACAGACTCAAAGAAAATAAAATAAATACCATCATCATGATGACTCTCAATATCTAGGTCAAAGCAAAGAGATGATTTGGAAAATGGAAGAGATTTAGCAATTACTAGGTATGTATTATGTATTTCATGAATCATATTCAAAATTGTCATTGATGATATTTTATGTTATATTTTGTGAATCATATTGAATAAACTAACATACTACTATTTCCAATGTTCCATTTTAATCTAATTTTAAACGTTGTTTTCAAATTTGATTTATTAAACATATTTTTTAATTTTCATTTATTAGTTACCATATTATTAATAATTTCATATTATTATTGTGTGATACTAATAATATTTTACATGCATTCAATGATTCAACTAAATGCTTACTAACAAAAGTAACTAATGTGTATCTAGAAACCAATTTTTTCTTGAATTAAGCAATTAAATAATACAGATAATTAGAACACATAAATGGATTTGAGTTTTATATTGATTTTCAAATTAAATTATTATAAAATATTGCTCAAAAATAACTCTACACAAAGTTGAGTTGGAAACTCATATTATCAAATCATTTTATAAACTTTTGTAGCATGCTCAATTGTCCATCTGATGAAAGTGTAATTTTTTCTAACTTATAGTATTTGACTTAAAATTTTGTTAACAATTCATATCTGATAGTGGAACTTGAATACTTCAATCAAAGTTGCATTGAAGCTTATCAATGGTTTGATGGAATCCAAAAAGTTTGCCTCATCTAGGTTTTGAGGAAACTGGTCCAAATCAAACCTCATTCTATCCTTCATCTTCTTTTTTAAAGAAGTATTTCCAACGTATCACTATGTTGTGTCAAAATCCAATGAAAAACCAAGATCTATCAAATCCTTTACCTTTTTATGTAACTTTCGTATCTTTTTTGCAGCTCAAACTAGGCATTCCTTTGCTTCACATAGTTTTGAACATTTTTGAATGGTAGATGGTGTATTTATTGAGGTATCAATTTGATTGTGAATTTCTTTGGATGAAAATTGGTTGTCAGTGCATTTGTAGACTTTTTGAAAAATTTAATTTAATTTTCTCTCTTGAATTCACTTTTTTGTTGTCAACAATATTTTATCTGAGATTCCTATTATACACTGTCAAACCATCAATAAATTAAAATAATTAACATAAATGATCAATACTCTACATTATTTTCTCCCAAATACTTAATTTTATATGCCTCGTTTTTCTACAAAATACATAAAATTTGGGAAGGCTTTATTTTATTTTATTTTTTCTTCAATTCTAGCATCAGTTTTCAGTGTTTCTTCTCCCTTGCTCTTTTTTATGTTTCCATAGTTTTACCCTTTTATTTTTTGAGCTTGATTTGTAATGTATTGTTTAAGGCATTGGATTTTGTCAAGTTTTTTTATAATTTTTAAAGATCGACTCTTTCATTATCATATTTATTGATGCTTTCATCATCATATTTCTTGATGCTTTCATCTAGTCTTTGCTTTAGTTCATTTATTTTCACCTTTATCTGTTCATTCTCTTTTCTTGTAGATGTAGAGGCATATTTTGTTAGGAAAAATGGTGTCTCAACCTTGAAATTATAATACGTTAATATATTGAGGATGACAGTTGCAAGAAGGGTACCCCCCTTGCGGGGTCTAGGGGGATGACCTCCTCAGCGGGGTGTTCAAGGAATGTGTGCCCCAATGGGGGTTTGAGGGAAACACCATCGAAATCCATATTTTATGTGTATTTTATTATTTTGAATCTAGACCATTCATAATTAGGTCTCAAATCTGATGGTAGATATTTTGTTGACTTGTCTTACCCTAGAAGGAAACCCTATTTTATGAGGGCATTGTATTACGATTATGTATTATGATGTATTCTGAGAGTCTGATAGTTTTTGTGTTGCCTCTAGATCTTTGGTTGGTAATACTCCTATGAGAAACTTTCTTTGCAATTATATTGTAATATTCATGATTTTTAAATAATATATTAGGTATTTCAGAGTGTGGAGTTTTCTCTTGAAAGGGTTTTCCCCACTAAATCACTATTTTTTTTATATATTAAAATGGAATTATGGGAGCCAAACTCCAAAATACATAGCAAAACCATTGATCATTTATGATTTCATACAAAAATTCCTAAAAAACCAAAAAAAATCCCCAACCTTTTGTTCTCTCTACCCCTATTCCTCCACTACATTTCCCAACTCCTCTCCTAAATCCCCCTAAGGAGCGAGAAGCACTAGCACTGTTCTTGTGTCTAACATGTTATAGGCTCCTATGATCTCTTTCAACACCATGATGTTCCTTGCAACCTCATGCAACTTCATTTCTCTATCTTCCTTGATGCTTCATACCACAAACAACATCCATGACCTGTTATATTATAGAG
The DNA here is from genome assembly GCA_007258455.2 of Sequoia sempervirens. Lineage (NCBI taxonomy): Eukaryota > Viridiplantae > Streptophyta > Pinopsida > Cupressales > Cupressaceae > Sequoia > Sequoia sempervirens. The sequence continues at coordinate 263,784,020 of VDFB02000017.1, read as the reverse complement.
TGAGTTATGGCCATACTCACTCTGTAGGCCTTAGACCCCATCTTGTCACCGCATGTCCAAGTACATCTTTATTCCTTCCTACCAACACACCTTCACCAACTTCCTCATGAGCCACCTTTCCTTCCTAACTTCCTCCCTTGCCTCCAAAAACCATGCTAAAAATATGGAGGATATATCATTGTTCATGCGATAACCATAATTGGAAGCCAAAAATCTAAAGCCAATAATCACCCTAATTTCCTCCCGTGCCTCCATTTTTGTCACCATAAACACCTTTCTTATCCTTTTCTCAGAAAAAATTCCCCTGAATGCTATTTGTCTCTCCTTGGCATTTAAATAGATGGTCATTTTCATTTTATTTTTCCATTTGGGCTCAGCCTTCTGCCTTCCTTATAGCCCTTTCACCATTGAACTCCCTTCTACAATTAAATGTTTTGTCACCTTCATTACACCACCATCCTTATAAGCTTTGGTTTTTCCTTTTGTCACATGTGGAGAGGACTATGAATCTACATTAGAGGTCCTAACTAGATCTTCCATCATTGTAATCATCGCCTTTGACAACCTATCAGCCTCCCCATTACCTTTGTGATAGATATGGGAGATTTTATAGTCTTCAACTTGTCAAGCCACTCCCAAATTCAAGGGATATTTTTTTGTAATTTCTAATTAGGAATATTCTTTCTTTTAATCATTTTTATTATTATTATTGAATCCCCTTCTAGATGGAGTTTTTTAAACCCTATGCTCTTGCATAAATTTACCCCTACCCATGCCACTTGTATCTTTGTTTCATTATTCATTCCATCTAACAGTTTCCTTTCCACCTCTACAAGGACTCTACTATTGCAAGAATGGAAAAGAATGAAGGTGTTGTCATTGATGTCAACTAGTCAATTGGCTATCAACTAGTTGTTGTTGTCACTAATGTCATGGTTGCAGGTTATTGGCTTTATGTGTTGAAGATATTGAGAAAATTGTATTGAATAAAGGTTGTAGGTGTTCAGTGGTTGCTCTGAGATTTTCTCCTATGTTTTTGTGGTTTAGATATATTAGTCATGGTTGTTGGAAGCTACTATATCCATATTTTTGGCTCCTAATTCATTGTACAGTGAGAGTTATGTTCACCAATTGTGAATTGTGTTTTTTATGTTATGGTTGAGATCCGAGAGAAAAGTTGTTGGTCCGGATTTCTCTTTCATGAAGTCTTATGACTTGTGGTTCTAGAGTTGAGTTGTTATGTTTGTATTGAAGATAATTTCAATATCTGGAAGGATCGTGCTTAATTGTTCTATGTGTTTTACACTACTTTGGCTGACCTTATATTGAAAACTATCTTTGGAATTGATGTAGCGTGTTGGATCTATTTGGGTCCTCAACAAGCATGTTTTTGGGTCACCCTAATTCTAATTCCACCCCAGGATGTTTTGGTGTCAACCTAATTTGAATTTAATGTTAGATGGTTGACTTTGGATATGTTTCAAAGTTGAAGATGATATAAATGCAAGATGAGTTAGTGGTGAAATAATGTAAAAAGAGAGATAAGTGCAAAGAAATAGAGTAGATAGATGTGAGAATGATGTGAATCAATGAGTGTGTGTGATGTGAGTATGGCAGATCAGTGTGAAGCCTAAATGTTGAGTTTCTGAATGTAGTGAGTAGAAGGTGTACTCTATCATTCATGCATGTCTGTGAGTGGTTGAGAAAATTGCGGTGGATTTCTTTGTTGCATTGATATTTTCTTCTCTCTATAGCATATCTCTTTTATCTTCTTTATATCTCTATGGCAATGAGCCCTCCGGGTTGTTAGCCCTATTGGATAGTGAGTCCTAATTCAGATAGTGAGTCCTTGTTTTGGCAGTTAGCTTTGTTTCTCAAGTAGTGAGCCTTTTATAATCATTTTTTATATTCTCTACTATGTGAGTTAATCCTCACCGTGGTTTTTACCTTATTGGATTTTCCACGTAAATTTGGTGTTTTGTTTGTGTGATGGTTTTCAGTTTCTACACCTGCACTTAATGCTTAATCATTTAAGCAGTGTTAAGGATTAGTTCTGGTGAATGATTTAAAGGTTTTAATTTGCAACAACTAATTCACCCCCTCTTAGTTGTCTTATTCAACAATTAGTATCAAAACTTGGTTCCTTGGAGAAGAGCTTAACCGCTTAAGGAAGGTCTAGGATGGCTGGCAAAGTTATTTATGATTATCCGAGGTTTTATGGAACTAATTATGCTATCTGGAAAATGTTGATGAAAGAATATTTGGATTATTATGGATATGATGTGGAGAAATCTTAAAAGAATCCTTACACTCCTACTAATGGTCTGAGTACAACTGATGAGATCAAGGCACATGAAGTGAACAATAAGGCAAAGTACATTTTGAAGAACAATCTTGTACATTCCATGTTGATTAAGGTTCAGAATCTGAAGACTTTTAAGGAAGTCTGTGATGCTTTGGAAATGGCACATGAAGGTGATGAAAGGGTCAAAGAGGAAAAAATGTAGAATTTGGAAACATAGTTTGAGCTTCTACATATGTCTGAAGATGAGAATGTTAAAGCTTATGTACAAAGATTGGATGAGATAGTAGCTGGAATGCGAGGACTTGGTGCTACTGTAGATGAAACCAGGATTGTAAAGAAGATTTTTAGAACTCTCCTTGATGATTACAGTGAAAAGGTGTGTGCTATTGAACAAAGTATAGATTAAAATACTTACACTAAAGATTTTTGTTGGGATCTCTAACATATTATGAGATGTTGAATTTAAGAAATGGATTCAAATCAGAGACTACCTTTAAGGCTACAAAAGTTGAAGATTCAGATGAAGAAAATCTTGATGAAGTAGAGGCCAACTTTGTGAGAAGGATGAAGAAAGGATCTAACAAGTATGAAGGAAAGTTACCCTTTAAATGCTTTAGTTGTGGAGAAATAGGTCATTATGTTGTAAAGTGTCCAGAAAGAGCTAAGAGGAATAAACAAAGATATGAGAAAGAAAAGAAAGGTAAGAAGATCAACAAAGAATATTATGTGAATGAGAATGATAGTATATCTAATGAGGATTCTGATTATGAAGATCTTGATGACAATGAATGCTTTTTCTTGGCTATAAAGGATGAACCTACTTCTGTTAATTCTGAAAAATAGGTGAAGGAATACCCTCTGGAGAAGGAGAAAAATGAAGGTATTGTAATCTCTGCCCTACATGCTAAACAGGAAAATAACTATTGGGTTGTTGACAGTGGTTGTTCACATGACATGACTAGTGATAAGAGTAAGTTTGTTTAACTTAAAAAATGTGATGGAGGCTTGGTTATATTTGGAGATGATATTGGTGCTAAAATTTGTGAGATAGGTTCAATAAGTTTTGATGGAAAGCATAATACTGATGATGTCTACTATGTTAAGGGCTTAAGGAATAATATTTTGAGTGTTGGATAGATGTGTAGTAAAGGATATAATCTTGTGTTTGAGGATGAGAGATGTGAGATCAGAAAAGGATCCGGAACAATGATTGTTGGAGGAAATAAATATAAAGGAAATATCTATCAACTTAAAGGTGTTGATGGATGATGCTTTATGACTCAGATTAATGACAGTTGGTTGTGGCATCAGAGAATGTGTCACATGAATTTTGATAATTTGGTGAGGATTAGTGTAGTTCAAGCCGTGAGAGATTTACCAAGGATTACAAATCCTATCAATGTTATTTGCAAGAATTGTCAATTTGGAAAGCAAGCTAGAAACCATTACAGATCAAAGGAACAATCTACAACTGGACTAATAGATTTAATTCATATAGATCTTTGTGGTCCTACAAGAGTGAGAGTCTACAAGGTGAAAGGTACTTTATGCTTTTAATTGATGATTATTCTAGATATGCATGGGTTACATTTCTTAGAGAGAAATCAGATGCATTAGATAGATTCAAGACATTCAAAGCTATGGTTGAAAATGAAGTGAATTTGAGGATAAAATTATTAGGGTCTAACAGAGGTGGGGAATTAGCCTCCCATGAGTTTAATATGTTTTGTGAAGTACATGGAATAAAGAGACAGTTATCTACTCCAATAACTCCTCAGTAGAATGGAGTTGTTGAAAGAAAGAACAATACAGTTCAATATGCTGCTAGATCAATGATTACTAAGGTTGGTTTACCAAAAATCTATTGGAGAGAAGCTATTCATACTATTATTTATGTATTCAATCGAGTTCAAGCAAGAGAAAATAGTAAAAACACCCCCTATGAGCTATGGTTTGGAAGAATTCCTATTGTTAAGTATTTCAAGCTATTTGGAAGAAAATGTTATATCAGAAGAGATGAAGAAAATTTAGGAAAATTTGATGCAACAAGTGATGAAGGCATTTTTCTTCGATATTCTACCAAAAGAAAAGCCTACAGATGTTTTGATAAAAGACTGAGAAAGATTGTAGAAAGTGCAAATGTCAAGGTTGATGAAACAATGAAGAATTCAATTGGCATTGATGGATATGTATCTGATGAACCTAATTGCATAAGAATTGAAGAAATTGTGGAAGAATAGGAAAGGGATGAGCAAGAGAAAAAAAATAAAGAAAATGAAAGAGAAGAAGAAGCTTCAGTGGTGTCCCCTAAGCTACCTAGATATGTGCAGAAGAATCATTCAAAAATTCAGATCATTGGAGATAAGACAAAAGAAGTATTGACAAGAAGTAGAGCTGCTGCTGAAGTAAATTTGTGTTTATTTTTTGAGATTGAGCCGAAGACTATAAGTGAAGCATATAAATATGAACATTGGATGGAAGCTATGAAAGAACTTATGTAGATTGAGAAGAATAAAACTTGGGAATTGGTCCAAATACTGACAAACAAAAACATTATTGGATCAAAGTGGGTATTTAGAAATAAGTCAAATGAGAATGGAGAAGTGGTTAGAAATAAAGAAAGGCTTGTGTATAAAGGCTACTCACAAGAAGGCATAGATTTTTAGGAGACTTTCACTCCAGTGGCAAGAATGGAAGTTGTAAGGATGTTCTTAGCATTTTCTACTCATAAAGATTTTAAGGTCTATCAGATGGATTTCAAGTCTGCATTTTTTAATGGTGAGCTAGAAGAAGAGGTCTACATGGAACAATCAGAAGGATTTCAGTTGTCAGAACAACTAAATATGCTGTGCAGATTGAAGAAATCCTTATATGGATTGAAGCAAGCTCCTAGAGCTTGGTATGCAAGGTTAGACAGGTATTTGATTCAACAAGGTTTCAATAAAGGTACAACAGATAGTAATCTATATTTTAAGATTGAAAATGATAAAATATTGATTGTAGTTGTATATGTTGATGACGTTATTTTTGGAGGAAATGAAACTATGTGTAAGATTTTTGCAAAAGAGATGAGGAAACAATTTGAAATGTATATGTTTTGAGAGATGAATTTATTTCTTGGGCTACAAATTAATTAAATAGAGAAATGATTTTTTATTTCACAGTCTAAGTATGTAAAAGAGATGTTGAAGAAGTTTTGGATGGATGGTTGCAAACCGGTATGCACTCCAATGGTGACTGGTTGCAAATTGGGAAAAGATGATTCACCTAAGGCTAATCAGAGCAAGTATAGATCTATGATTTTTTGACTATTGTATTTGACTGCTACTAGACCAAATATTATGCATGCAATTTGTCTTGTGGCTAGATTTCAGGATCCTAAGGAAACACATGTTGTTGTTGCTAAAAGAATATTCAGATATTTGAATGGCACTCTAGATTATGGGTTATGGTATCCTAGGGATACTGACTTTACATTAAGTGCTTATACAAATGTAGATTGGGTTGGATGTGTAGATGACAGAAAGAGTACAAGTGATAGTACATTCTTTCTTGGTTGCAGATTGGTGGCATGGTTGAGTAAAAACCAAGATTCAGTTTCATTGTCTACTATTGAAGCTGAGTATATTGTTATTGCATCTTGTTGTACACAAGTTTTATGGATGAAACAAACATTGAAAGATATCACAATGGTGTATGATAATCATATTTCTATCTTCTATTATAACACAAGTGCAATTAACATTTCAAAGAATCCAGTGATGCACTCAAGGACAAAGCATATATCTATCAGGTATCATTTATTCAGAGACAAGGTCATGGAGAATGAAGTAAAGCTTGAATATATCTCTACGAAGGATCAGATTGTTGATATATTTATGAAGGATCTTCCTAAAGATACTTTTGAGTATCTTTGGCAAAAGTTAGGGATCACTTCCCCTCCTTTTATGGAGATGCATCAGTCTGGTGGATCTATGGATCTATCTTTCTTCTGGGCTGATGTTTTGGTGGCTACCACTCAAGGGGAGCAAGTAGTGTCATGCATTGTAATTGTATGAGTATTTTTTTTCTATAACAAAGGGGAAATCAATGTAAAATATCTTTTTCCTTTTCCATTGATGTCAAAGGGGAGAGGAAGAATATGAAAAAGAAAAGAGGAAGAATGAGAAAAAATATTATCTACCAAGGGAGAAACAAAAAGAAAAATCTTGAGAAGTGTATTCAGAGCTAGTATGTTGTCTTTGATGGTTTTTCACATCATGTGTTGCCATCAATGACAAAGGGGGATATTTTTGCAAGAATGGAAAAGAATGAAGGTGGTGTCATTGATATCAACTGGTCAATTGGTTATCAAGTGGTTGTTGTTGTCATTAATGTCATGGTTGCAAGTTATTGGTTGTATATATTGAGGATATTGAGAAAATTGTATTGAAGAAAGGTTGCAGGTGTTCAGTGGTTGCTCCAGGTTTTGCTTCGAGATTTGCTCCTATGTTTGTGTGGTTGGAATATATTAGTCATGGTTGTTGGAAGTTGCTATATCCATATTTTTGGCTCCTAATTCATTGTGCAGTGAGAGTTGTGTTCACCAGTTGTGAACTGTGGTTTTCTGTGTTCTGGTTGAGGTCCAGGAGAAAAGTTGTTGGTTCGGATTTCTCTTTGGTGAAGTCTTATGACTTGCAGTTCTAGAGTTGAGTTGTTATGTTTGTATTGAAGATAATTTCTTTATCTGGAAGGATCATGCTTAATTGTTCTATGTGTTTACACTGGTTTGGCCAACCTTATGTTGAACACTATCTTCAGAATTGTTGTAGTGTGTTGGATCTATTTGGGTCCTCACCAAGCATGTGTTTGGGTCGCCCTCATTCTAATTCCACCCTACGATGTTTTGGCACCAACCTAATTTGAATTTAATGTTGGATGGCTGACTTTGGATATGTTTCAAAGTTGAAGATGGTATAAATGTAGGATGAGTTAATGGTGAAATGATGTAAAAAGAGAGATAGTGCAAAGAAATAGAGCAGATAGATGTGAGATTAATGCAAAACAGTGAGTGTGTGTGATGCGAGTATGGAAGATCAGTGCGAAGCCTAAATGTTGAGTTTTTGGATGTATTGAGTAGAAGGTGTACTCTATCATTCATGCATGTCTATGAGTGGTTGAGAAAATTGTGGTGTATTTCTCTGTTGCATTGAGATTTTCTTCTTTTTGTAACATATATCTTCTATCTTCTTTGTATCTCTATGGCAGTGAGCCCTCTGGGTTGTTATCCCTATTAGATAGTGAGTCCTGATTCAGACAATGAGTCCTTGTTTTAGGAAATAAGCCTTTTGTAATCAGTTTTGATATTCTCTATAGTGTGATTTAATCCTCATTGTGGTTTTCCCTTATTGGGTTTTCCATGTAAATCTAGTGTTGTGTTTGTGTGATGGTTTTCAGTTCCTGCACTTGCACTTAATGTTTAATCATTTAAGTAGTGTTAAGGATTAGTTCCAGTGAATGATTTAAAGGTTTTAATTTGCGACAACTGATTCACCCCCCCTCTCAGTTATCTTATTCAACATCTACCACCATGATCTCTAAGAATGCACCTTGCCCTAGAAGATCCCAAGTTACCGCTCGAGGCTCCATCAAAGTTGAATTTGACCCATCCTTCATTTGGAGGTCTCCATTTAATATTATATCTTGGATTAGACAAATTAACCCAACCCATCCCATAAATAGGGGTTACGTAAATCATTATGTTGTAGTATGCATGATATTTATGTTTATTTTTGTTTAAGTTTTAGTAACTGTTGTAAAGATCTATAAATTTTTGCATCACTCTCCTCTCAAGATTAGTGTAGGAAGTTGTTCCTTTGACTTGGATTCCTTAAAAGTGGTATCAGAGCCTGATCACCTTTGGTTTTAGTTGTGGGTTGTTTGGTTTTTTGAACTAATCCAGATTTGAGTGGGAGATTGTGTCGAAAATACTTTGTGATTTTATTGTGCGAATCTTTAGATGGAAATTTCATTAGAGAGAATAGAGGTGGAGAAATTTTATGGAAATAATTTTGAGATTTGGAAGCTGAAGATGGAGGATCTGTTGATAGATCGAAATGTGTGGGATGTTGTTAATGAGAATGTTTAAAGACCCATAGATCTTACTTTGGGTGATCAATATGATATTATGGATCATAAATCCAAGGGTCTAATAAAATTGTGATTGGAAAACTCTTTTAATCAATGTTCATGAAGAGACCTCTACACAAAAACTATGGAAGAAACTTGGTGAGATGTATCAAGAAAAATCTTAAGTGGATAAGATTTTCTTGAGGAATAGATTGTATTATTTGAGAATGGAAGGGGGTGGAAGAACTATAGATCACCTAGAAGCATTCAATATGTTGGTGGCTCAAATGTCATCAGTTGGTGTCAAAATGGATGAGGAGGAGAAATGTCAAATTTTTTTTTCTCTTTTTTTGATTCATGGGATTCTCTTGTTATGACTATTGGGAGTACTTTTTTTATCTTGAAAACTGAAGATGTGGTAGGTTCTTTGCTTTCTAAATAAATGAGGAAGGTATTCATTGGAGCCAAGGAGGACCTAAATATTCATGAAGGAAAAGTTAAGAAGAATGATAAACGTGATAAATCCAAGTCTAAGGGGAGATCCAAATCTCTTGAAAAGTCCAAAGTTATTTGCTAGAACAGTGATAAGCTTGAACACTTTCGTAAAGAGTACAAAGAATAAAAGAAGAAATTTGATTCTAATTCTAATTTTGAGAAGGAATATGGTGATGCATTCATTGTAACTTTGAAAAATCATGCAAGTAATGATGCATGGTTAATTGAATCAGGTACATATTTCCATATGATCTCTAAGAGATTGGTTTTTTAAATATAAAACATTTGATAGAGGTAAGGTTTACTTGGGTGATGATTATTGTTTAAACATTATTTTTCATAGTAAATTTATAATCATGTTTCTTGATGGTAGAACAAAAATAATTAATGGTGTGTTGAATATCCCTAGATTAGCAAGAAATTTGTTATTTGTGAGCAAACTAATAAATGTGGGTGTGTAGATAGTCTTTTCTCATGCAAGATGCAAGATGATTAGAGGTGTTATGGTGATTTCTAGAGTTTTCAGATATGGTACATTGTATAAGCTTGATGCATGTATTTTTGAGTGCAATAGTACTTCTACAAAAAGAAATTCTATGGATACTTTTTTGGAAGAGGTGAGGATTTCATCTTTAGTAGATGGTCACGGCTTTTGGGTACCCAAGGGTGTTATTTATTCTAAATCAAAGTTATCTACAGAGAAGACTATATTATCACACTAGAGACTTGGAAATATTGGAGAAAAGGGTCTAAGGACCTTGAAAAATAAAAAATATTGTTGAACATTTGTCTGATTGTAATCTTGAATTTGATTTATGTGAGCACTATATTTATGGAAAACAAAAATATGTTCAGTTATACTTGAGTTTTCATAAATCTTGTGGTGTATTAGATCTTATTCATTATGATGTTCTTTGTCCTGTAAATCTTCCTTCGATTGGAAAACCCACATATTATGTTTTATTTATTTATGATTATAATAGAAGGATATGGGTATATTTTCTAAAGAGTGAATTTGAAGTTTTCGTTCGATTTAAATAATTTAAAGCAATGGTTGAGTTGCAAACTAAAAAAATAAAATGTTTGAGGATTGATAATGGCAGTGAATTTTTATTTGATGATTTTGATAGATTTTGTAAATATTATGGAATTCATAGATAAAAGACAACTTCGTATTATCCATATCATAATGGAGTTACACAAATAATGAACAAGATATTGATGGAGAAGGCTAGGAGTATACTAAGTGGTGTTGGTCTAGAATAAATGTTTTGGGATGAAGTTGTTGTTACTACTACTTACCTAATTAACAAGTCTCTTAAATCATCTTTTGTTGATAAGACGCCTATAGAGGCATGGTTAGGTCACAAGAATTCGCTAGGACATCTTAGAGTTTTTGTTGTGAGGCATGTGCACATGTGCCAAAGGAGAAGTGAACAAATTTGGAGAACAAGTTTGTGAAATGTATCTTCATAGGATACAATTATGATATGAAAGGATACAAGCTTTGGGATCCTATTGAAAAAAATGTAATATATAGTAGAAGTGTTATTTTTAGAGAAACTAAGCCTTCTTTTATTATATTACAACAAAAAAAACTAAACAAGAATATGTGATTCAACTTCTCTCTATGTCTAGAAAGTTGAATTTCTAGCTCTGAATCTTTAGAAGAGGAGGAAGAACCAGCTTGTTCATAGGTCTACAAGGCATAGACAACCACCTAAAAGGTATTCATTTGATGATTAGAGATATATTTTTCTTTGAATACTAATGTGGATGAAACCAGATCTGAAGAAGAGGCATTATGTAATAATGATGCAAAATATTAGAAGTTTTCTATGGATGAAGTAATAGAAGCTTTAAAAAATAATGATACATGGGATCTTGTTCCATTGCCTAAAGGATAAAAATTTGTTGGTTACAAATGGGTGTTTAAGAAAAAGATGGATCCAAGTGGAGGTATTGAGAAGTATAAAGCATGGTTGGTTCAAAAGGCTGCTCTCGAGTTGAGGGTGTTGATTATGGTGAGATATTTGCTCTTATTAAAAAATGACATCCATTATACTTTTTCTTTGTATTGATGTTGCTTATGATATATAGGTTGAGAAAATGGATGTGAAAATGGATTTCCTTCAGGGTGATTTGGAGGAGTATATTTATATGACACAACTAGAGCACTACGTGGTTAAAGGTAAAAGTAATTTGGTCTATAAATTAAAGAAATACTTGTATGGCGTTAAATGGAGTTCTAGGATGCAATACCTTAAATTTGATACATATGTGTTGAGTCTAGGATTTGGACGTTCTAAATCAGATCACGGTGTTTATTATAAATTTGATGGTTATTGTTTCTTGTTTATTGCATTATATGTTGATGATATGTTATTTATTGGTAAAGGTAGAGGGATTATTTCATAACCAAAGTCTCAAATTGTAGTTAAATTTGAAATAAAATATCTTGGTGCAACTAAGCACATAATTGGGATGGAAATTAGAAGAGCTAGAGTGAAAAAAGTTATGGCTTGGCTAGAGTAAGTATGTCAATTCAGTTTTACAGAGGTTTAACATGTAGGATTATAGTCCATTGTGTGTTTCATTTATAGTTGGAATGAAGTTATCTATTTTAGATTTTCCAACATCCATATCAAATATGGAAGACATGATTAGAGTGTCTTACCAGAGTTCAAATAGAAGTTAGATGTATATTATGATTTGCACTAGATCAGACATTGCCCAGCAATGGGAGTTCTTTCCAGATATATGTATAATCTTGGTAGAGTTCATTGAGATGTAGTTAAACTTCAGATATTTGTGGGGTACCTCAGAGTATTCCTTGTTCTATTATGATAAATTGATAAGAGGCGGATTTTCCCTTAATATTTATGGTTATGTGGATTCAGACTAGGTAGGTGATGTTGATAGCAAATGATCCAACAGTTCTTGTTTGTTTACTTTATTTGGTGGTGCAATCAGTTGGATGAGTAAGAGATAGGTTGTGGTTTCTTTTTACACTAGTGAAGTTGAGTATATAGAAGCTACTCATGCTTATAAAGAAGCCATTTGGATTCAGAGATTATGTTCAGATGTTGGAATAAAATAAGGTGTGGTGACAATTTATTGTGATAGTCAGAGTGTGATCTACCTAGCTAAGAACCTAATGTTTCATGCTAACACCAAGAACATTGATGTACAATATCATTTTATCAAATTTATGATCGAGGATGACAGGGCGAAGTTAGTTAAGGTATAAAATTTGATGAATGTTGCAAATTCTTTAACTAAGTTTGTGAGCACAAAGAAGTTTAGATGGTGTTCAAATTTTATGGGCCTCTCAAAACCTAGCAATTAAATCATGGTATTGATCCTCTCATTGCTCTTGCAAGGTGTTTGAAAAGTGGAACAATATTATAAAAAATGATGTCTCAACCTTGCAATTATAATAGTTTAATATATTGAGTGTGGGGGGTTCAAGGAGGGGTACCCCCTTACAAGTTCTAGGAGGGATGATCCCATTGATGGGGGGTTTGGGAGCCATGTGCCCCAAAGGGGTTTTGGAGGCAACACCCCTGCCACATTTTATGTATATTTTATTATTGTAAATCTAGATTATTCATTATTAGATCTCAGATTTGACAATAGATTTTCTTTTGGATTATGTTTTTGATTAAGGAACAAACAGGTTTTAGAGGGGTCCTGAAACCCTTATCAATTAGATAGCGAAGGATAAAGCATTAACAGAGCACAAACAAAAACAAGAAGCTACCCATAAAGAAGAAAACACTAAAAACCAGGGCAGAAAAGCCAAAAAACTGCAAAATAGTAGCCCCTAGGCCAGGTTCTGGAGGATCTCTGTTGCTTCCTGCTCCAGACTATTCATGTTAAGTGCAGTCTTCTTGATCTCCTGGATGTTGACTAAAGCTTGGTCTGCCTTCCTTTTCAAATTTTCTCTGGTCCTGTTACTCGGCCCCCCACTATCTGGCTACCCTTTGTGGAGAGAATTTTTGATGTTCCTCAGTTGCTCCTCCATATCTGCCTACTTGTCGTCATGATTGCATTTGAAATATTGTAATTCCTCCACTATTTTCTTGAGGAACTCAACCATATACTTCTTCTCTTCCTCAGTCCATAAATCAGTAGCCCGACCACTACCACTGCCTATGTTATTTTCATCATCAACTTTCTCCAATTTATTGTTCATAGCTCTCTAGTTCAACTTAATTTCCTTAATTTCAAAGAACCCCCATCTCATTAACCTAAAATTATCCACCGCCCCATTGTGGGCTATTGCAAGAACACTAGTGGGAAATTTCCGTTCCTCCTTAAAATAATGATCCCCCACCTTGAGGTCCATAGGGAAGAAGGGTCTCTCTTCTCTATCGTTCGCAGGATGGCTGGAATACTCAAAAAATGAATCCAACTACAAATCCTCATCGTTCACATCATAGGAGGGGTCCTCCGACACTTTTCTCTTACCCTTCTTCTAAGGAGAATCCCTAGATTTTCCTTTATCCTTGGCAACAACCCTATCCTTAGGCGACGGTGTCTAGTGAGGTAGAGTTGGCATTGCTTTAAAATGGTCATAAATTAGGACAAGTAGTCCTTCATGAAGAATAGAATACCTGGTAGGGTTCTATCTTTTGGATTATGTTACCGTAGAATTCAACCCTATTTTATGAGGGAATTGTATTATGATGTATTCTGAGAGTCTAATAGCTATTGTGTTGTCTCTAGATCTCTAGTTGGTGATACTTATGTGAGAGGTGTGTTAGGATTAAGGTGCCATCCACCTTTTAAATCCTATGTCATGGTTTTGACATCCTTGGAAAGTGTCTCTAGGAACTTAAGGTGTATTGAAAAAATATTTTTTAATATTAATTCTCACAATTGTTTGTAATATACTCATAAGGGGTGATGGGTCCACTAGCATTGGTAAAGGTAGGTTGTGGACATAAATATTTAATATTGTTTTCCCCACATGTGGAAACCTCGAATGGGATAATAAAAGATAAAGGAAATGATAAATGAGAAACTATTGGGATTCTCCAAGTGGGTGCTTGGAAAGAGGCAATAGGTGTCACTTGGTTTTCCATCATTTATTATATTTAATGTAATGTTTATCTCTCATGTTTGGCCACCCAAGTTGGAGGGAAAGTATTGGAGCAAAAAGCGGTGTCCTTTCAAATGTCGAGGAGGTAATCCAAAGGTTGGGGATGTTTGGAATGAAGGGTCATCTTTGGGTGCCATGTTTGGTGTATTATATGCCTTCACAAGTCTATAAATTTAGCCTCTTGGATGTAAGAATCAATGAGGAACAATTGAATGTAGAGTTACTCTACAGGAACAAGGACAGGTTGATGCATAAGGAGGTTGTTCATAGGTACATAAGTGCTTCCATATTGGAGGAAAAGAAGATAATGGAAGTGGTTGTATTGTAATCTCATTTATTTGATGATAATACATACTTGGCCTCTCTTCTTGGTGGAGTTTTTTCTCGCAAGGGTTTCTCAACATAAATCATGTGTTATGATCTTGTGTTTCTAATTTGTGCCTCATTTCTGCTATCTTATGGTGATGATATTCTTTATTTATTGTTTTTATAATTTCACATAAGGTAGTGTTTACAAGCATGATATGTTGGTTGTTTTTTAGCATCATAAAGAAGATGGATCTAATCATGGTAATTCCATTTTAAGGTTGCATATAAGTTTCATATTTTCATGTTGACATAGTCCAAGCCTTGTATCTCATCATTTGAAGTCATTTTTTTATAGAGATTGAATTTCCTAACAATTGGTATTGAACCTATTTATTTCTCATCATTTGGTATCAAAGCTTAAGGTTAACTAGGTTTTGGGTATTCCATATTTTTTTATTTCTTATCTTGGAAAGATTGTGGGAATTTGTTAGAAGGAATTGGAGGTTGTTGGAAGGCTTATGAAGTAGCAATGAATGCTATGTGATTTAACTTTGTTTTTCAGATTTGTGAGATTGGAAGCCATGGATATTGTCAATGAGATCTATATTGGGCATTGGAAGCTCATGATTATGGATCTTTATGGATTGGGTTATGTTATGGTAACTTGGAACTCTTGTTTGAAAATATGTGTGTATCCTCTTGTTTGTTGGTTTTGTTCCTTTACCTTGTGGTCATGTGTAGTGAGAAGGTGTTCATGTTGGATGGCTAGAGACATCTTGGTCACATGGAGGAACACTCTCGATTTGGACTACATAATGGAGTTCGTATGTTGGCTTAATGGTTTTAGCACTTGGTTACATGAAAGCATTGGAAGATAAGCCACTAAACTCTTTATGAGTTGTGGATTTTATAAGCCTTATATGTTATAAGGTCCTAGACAACTTGGTTTTTCCTGTTGGGTTGCAATTTACTGTTGTTTTCAGTTGTGGGTTTGTAGATCTATGCTTATTCCATTATTCAAATGACATGTTTGATGTGAATTTCTAGATGGTTATATGGATTTGAAATTTATGGAGATGGATTTCAATGTTTTACATGTTAACTAAAATATGTGGTATGTAGATCCGTGATGACATTGTATTCAAGGTGTTCTAGATGAAGATAGTTACACGTTTGCATGGATGTTTGGAGGGATTATTGATCTATGGTTAATCCTATGTGGGTTTGTTTGGAAAATTATATCTAGTATTGATTTTGGTGTTTGAGTCTTGGAAATCCACATGTTATACCTGATTATTTATGTTTTTCATTATATTCATGTGGGGTTGAATCTATTTTTTAGTTATTTGAGATTGGAGCACTGATTATGTATTTCTCCTTTAAGATGTTACATATGTGTAGATCTTGTAAATTTTTTTGATGTGGAATCTATTTGGTAGGCCATTTTTAGTCACCATTATTACATTGGTATGTTTATTGCAGTGGGAGATGGTTATTGGGAGTACTTGATATAGTTGTTCATTTGAATCTATAACAGTTATTCATGGTGCATGAGAAACTTTGTTCACTTTAAGTAGAGTGTTAGTAATGATTTTCTTCATGATGCCATGTGTAACTTAGTATTACTTTCAATGGGAGCTTTATGCAGTTACATAATGTGTTATATATTCTTTGTTTCAAGATTTTGGTTCTGAGCTATTGTTGTTGCAATTTGTAGTGATCCACGGATAATCTTTGATTAGAAGATGGATGGTCTTTTACAATGGTTGTTGGTGTCATAAGGAGCTCTTAGTTGCCTTTAGTTGGTAGTGAGAGTTTAATGACATATTTGGTTCTATCGACAAAATATGTGTGGTATTTGTATCTTCTTGGTTTGGAGATTATGGTTGTACTTTACCTTTTGGGAGCTCATGGTGTTAATTTTATTTGATTATGTTGGGGCCATGGAGGATCTTCAGTTAGGAGATGGTTATCACGATGCCTGGAAAGCTTGGTTACATAGTTTGGTGGGAGCTTTAGCAGTGGTGTTGAATTTTCATTTGATGATGGATGGTTATTTTCATGTGATCTCCTAGGAGGGGTTGCTAGATCGTGATGTCATGATATGTTCTTGATTATATAGTTATAATTTTGACAATGGTCTTGTTTGGTTCTCTTTGGTTTTGAGTATTAATCATTTGCTTGAAGCTTCATGATTTTGTAGGGTTGCATTTAAAGTTGGCATGGATTGATTGGTGGATGCTCATGGAGACTAGAGAGACTTGGGTGAGGCTAATAGAACCCTTATTAATGGGATTGTATGTTGATATGGTTACTCTTTGATGAGGATTTCAATAGAAATACCAAGGATTGTACACCTGGTTATGGATGTGAATCCATTATGGACCTAAAGAGAAGATTGTCATTTCTTGGTGTTGTGTGCACATGACAATCTCGTATCCCACTCTTGGTCTACTTAGCAAGTGAATGATCTGAGATTTATTACCCGCCTAAATATCATATGCATTCTTTATTTTGCATATTATCTTCTCATATGAGTTAGTCTTGAATATAAACATTTTGAATAATTGTTAAGAAGAAGATGCATGGTTTATGGATTTTCGTTATTCTCCTTGTTTTGATCTTGAGCTATGGATCTAGTTCTGAGGACTTATTTGGAGAGGTACAAGAAATTGTTTTTTTCTTTGGGAATATTCCCTTTTTTATGGGAATGATTGGTTGGTTTGATATACTATTGGTTTGAGAGGTTTATATTTATTGTTGTCATGTTTTCATTTGATCTGAATATCAGATGTTGATATCCTTTCAATTTGGGAATGGTGAAAGGAGATCTTATATTACATAGCTTGGTACATGTTAGTGTGGAATAAGGATATGGTTTGATTTGTAGGTTTTCTCCTTGGTCATGGTATTCTTCTTGGATGTTTGGTTTCACATGATTGAGTGTGAAGAACTTGGGAGAGCTATGGAGAGTAATGATGAGATAGGTATTGCAACATAACTTTTTGCAAAATTTTCATATCATTGTATGTTTCCTTGACACTATGTAATAAAGGAATTATCCAAATCCTCTATGTGAAGTACTATAGATAGACTCGATATGCCTTTATCCAATTTTCAGATTTGGCATTACTCATGCAGTGAGAGTTTTTGGATATATGTATGGTTATCCTCTTTGATATCTTGGTTTGTTAGTTACTAATGTGATGATGAGCTTGAATGTTTCATTGGATTTTGGATCTTTGAGTTATACATGTTATGGATTAGCTACCCACTTTCTTGTAGTCAGATGACTCGGATATGGATTGTCTATATCCACGAGACTGTTTCAGTGTTAATGCAAACTTTTTATTTGGCCTTGTCTATGGTCATTTGTACATTGGTATGTTGCATTGAGATAGGAGGATGGATATATAGAGACTTGATTACAGTTTTTGGGTTAGTATGTTGATGGCATGAATTTCTATCCATGTTTGGTATACCTTAGTTTGAGGTATGGTTAGCTTGGATGAGTTGCAATTTTTTGTGATTGCTATTCCAGGTGGTATGAGTAAGGTAGATACTCAAATAATTTTTTATCATTTGAATTTGATGCTTGTGTTCATGTAAAGATTGGTGCAGGTTTCAATAACAATTGATATGTTTTGCCTTGACATGTTCCTTTTTTTCTTCCATAGGTGGCATGTTGGAGGATATAAAGAGGGTTTTTTTGCTTGATGGTGGTTATCATCATTGATTTTGTAGGTATCTTGTTGGATCATGAGAGTATGGCGAAGATTGAAATGATACATGATTGGCTAAGGGATATTTTTTCCTTGTGTGTGATCCCTATGGGTGTATTTACAATGTTGATGTCAAGTGGGAGAATATTAGGATGAAGGTGCCATCCACCTTATAAATCATATATCATGGTTCCAACATCCTTGGAAAGTGTCTCTAGGCACTTAGGGTATATTGGTAAAATATTTTATAATATTAACTCTCACCATTGTTTGTAATATACTTATAAGGGGTGATGGGTCCACTAGTAGCGATAAAGGTGGGTGGTGGACATAAATATTTTATATTATTTTCCCCACATGTGGATGCCTAGAATGGGATAATAAAAGATAAATGAAATGATAAAATGAGTGACTATTGGAATTATCCAATTGGTTTCTTGGAAAGAGGAAACATGTGTCACTTGGTTTTCCATCATTTAATGTAATTTTTATCTCTCATGTTTGGGTTGCAAAGTTGGAGGGAAAGTATTGGAGCCAAAAGCAGTGTCCTTTTAAATGTTGAGGAGGTAATCCAAAGGTTGGGGATGTTTGTAATGAAGGGCCATCTTTGGGCACCATGTTTGGTGCATTAGATGCCTTCACAAGTCTATAAATTCAGCCTCTTGGATGTAGGAATTAATGAGGAATAGTTGAATGTAGTGTTACTCTGCAGGTACAAGGACAAGTTGAGGCATAAGGAGGTTTTTCACAGGTACATAATTTTTTCCATGTTGGAGGCAAAGAGGAGAATGGAAGTGGTTGTATTGTAATCTTGAATTTATTTGATGATAATGCATACTTGACCTCTCTTCTTGGTGGAGTTTTTTCTTGCAACATTTTCTCCATGTAAATCTTGCATTTCTGATTTGTGCCTCATTGTTGCTATCTTATGGTGATTATATTCTTTATTTATTGTTGTTATAAGTTTGCATAAGGTAGTGTTTACAAACATGATATGTTGGTTGTTTTTTGGCATCATAAAGAAGATGGATCTAATCATTGGTAATTTCATATTAAGGAAACTTCATTTTTAGATTTTCATATAAGTTT
The DNA here is from genome assembly GCA_007258455.2 of Sequoia sempervirens. Lineage (NCBI taxonomy): Eukaryota > Viridiplantae > Streptophyta > Pinopsida > Cupressales > Cupressaceae > Sequoia > Sequoia sempervirens. The sequence goes on along the minus strand of VDFB02000017.1, from coordinate 263,764,885 downwards.
TAGATTTTCATGTTATTGTAGTCCAAGCCTTGTATCTCATCCTTTGAATTCATTTTTAGATAGATATTTAATTTCCTAACAATCGATATTGAACCTGGTTATTTCTCATCATTTGGTATTAGAGTTGAAGGCTAACTAGGTTTTGGGTATTCCTTATTTTTTATTTATTAGCTTGGAAATCTTGTGGGATTTTTTAGAAGGAATTGGAGGTTGTTGGAAGGATTTTTGGGTAGTAATGAATATTGGGTGAGTTAACTTTGTTTTGAAAATTTGTGAGATTGGAAGTCATAGATATTGTCAATGTGACCTATGTTGGGTATTGAAAGCTCATGATTATTTATCTTTATGGAGCTAGTTATGTTTTGGAAACTTGGAACTCTTGTTTGATAATATGTGTGTATCCTCTTGTTTGGTGGTTTTTTTCCTTTACCTTGTGGCCATGTGCAGTGAGAAGGTTCTCATGTTGGATGCGTAGATACATCCCAGTCACATGGAGAAACACCCTCAATTTGGACTACAAAATGGAGTGCTTATGTTGGCTTCATGGTTTTAGCCTTGGATACATGAAACCACTAGAAGATAAGCCACTAACCTCTTTGTGAGTTGTGGAGCTGATATGTTTCATATGTTATAAGCTTTTGGAAAACTTGGTTTTTCCTATTGGGTTGTAGTTTACTCTTATTTTCAGTTGTGGGTTTGTAGATCTATGCTTATTCTATTATTCAAATGACATGTCTAATGTGAATGTTTGGATGGTTAAATAGATTTTAGATTTATAGATATGGTTTTGCATGTTAACTAAAATATGTCGTATATAAATCTATGATGAGACTATTAAGGGTGTTCTGGTCGAAGAAAATTACAAGTTTGCATGGTTGCTTGGAAGGATTCTTATTGATCTATGGTTACTTTTGTGTGGGTTTATTAGGAAAATCAGATCTAGTGTTGATTCTAGTGTTTGAGTCTTGTAAATCCACATGTTAAACTTGAATATCTTTATTCTACATGATACTAGTATGGGGTTGAATATATTTTTCAGTTATTTGAGATTGGAGCATTGATTATGTATTTCTCCTTTGAAATGTTGTATATGTGCAGATCTTGTAAAATTGTCTGATGTGGATTCTATTTGGTAGGCCATATTCTTGGTCACAATTATTATATTGGTATGCTTATTGCAATGAGAGATAGTTATTGGGAGTGTAGACATGGAAAATATACTGACATACTTGATCCCGATTACTAACACCATTTCATCCCGAATCACCTTCTCAGCTTATCATCACTCTTCATCCCTTAATTAAATAAATAATCATTTATCTGATTAAGTCATTCCCTCTTGTTAATTAAATCAATCAATTTGATCTAATTAACCCTAGGTCTCTATTTAATTGAATAATTCATTTTATTTGATTGAATCTCTAAAGTCATCTTATTAAATTAAATAAATTAAAAACTTATTTAATTTAATCTAACCATTGTCCCCTTTAGTTAAATAAATCAAATCCTTTATCACATTCTTCTCATCCTTTGATTTAAATCAACCCATAAATCTAAATCAAATTGTCACATCATCAAATCCCTCATTAAATTAATTAGACCTTAATTAATTTAATCTTAATCCATGTTCCATCCTCTATATTTTGCCACTTGCACATGAAAATACATTTAATTCATTTATTAAATCTTCATTTTCTCTCAACTTGGCATCTTTAGATAATATTCTTCCAAATTTTAAATCCTTCCAAGTGGATTTGTCCTTCCAACAAGACATTCATTCCTTCTTACATGTCCTTGTGCATTGAGCCAAGTGGCATTTAAGTCATTATTTTTCCCTCTTACATGTCATTTCACTATTTTAAAATTCCACCTAATTGCATTTATGGGCACACTCATCAAAATGTGCACATCCTTTGCCTATTCACACGTTGACAAGTGGCACTTGCCTATTGGGTGTTGAATGATCCCACATTCACCCCATTTTGCATTTCTCCATCTTGTCTTTCTATAAATAAGAGGTTTCTCTCCCCATTTTGATCATCCATAATTTGAGCAAGCTTATTATACTCAATTTTATCTTCAAGCATATCTATTTCCATCAATTTTATCAAAGTCGTAGCTAGGTTATGCAGATTTTCATCATGGAGCTCAAGTGAATCTTCAACAAAGTGGATCAACCTTCATCACTCATCAACATTGCATCATTGGAGTTGGAAAGGGCCAATTTTCACATCAAATTGGCACCAATTCCCCCATGAGATCAAGAGTTTGCATGTTTAATTAGGATTTCATTGCTTTCTTATTGTGTTCTTCATTTTATTTCCTAGTTTGACCATTGTTAATGGATTTCATGGGGAATTTTGATTCTTACTTGCATTTGATCTAACTATGTGTTTGTTTCTTATGTTTTGCAGGTATTAGGATTGGGGTTCTACAAGGAGTACCTGATATAATTATTCATTTGAATCTATAACAGTAGTTTATAGTGCATGAGAAGCTTTTTTCACTTTTAGTAGAGTGTTGGCAAATGATATTGGTCATGATGCCATGTATAAATTAGTATTGTAGACACAAAAAATGTACTGATTGATCCTATACACCTGATCTTGATTTTACTAACACCAGTTCATCTTGAATCATCTCTTTTGCTAACCATTTAATCGAATAATCTGCATTTAATTAAATTCATCATATTGCATCTCTTAATTAAATAAATCAATTTTATCTAATTAAGTCATATTTTCCCTTTTAATTAAATAATTCATTTTATTTAATTAATCTCTAAAGTCTTTCTATTAAATTAAATAAATTAATATTTATTTGATTTAATCTAACATCATCCCTTTTAATTAAATAAATCAAACCTTATTTAATTAAGTCTATTAATCATTTTCCTCTTATTTTGATTTAAATTAATCCAAAAGTCTAAGCCAAAATTGTCAAATTAGCTAATCTCCCTCTTAATTAATCAATCTTGATTAATGCTAATCTTAATCCATCAAATCCTCTAGCTTTTGCAACTTGCTCTTGAAAATCATTTTTATTGATTTATTAAATCTCTATTTACTTTCAAAAAGGCATCAAAAATAGAATATTCTCCAAGTTTGAAAAATCCCTCCAAAAGGGTTTGTACATCTAACAAGGCATTTAAGTTTCTTACATGTCCTTTGCCTTGAGCCAAGTGGCATTAACTTCATTTTCTTCTCCCTCCAACTTGTCATTTCATCAATTTTGAAATTCCACCTAATTGCATTTAATTGCACAATGACCAAAATGTGCTCCACCTTTGTCCACTCACATGTTGACAAGTGGCATTGTGTCATTGGTTGGTGTTTGATCCCACATTCATCCATTTTTCCTCATCCTCTATCTCTCTCATCTATAGATAAGAGGCTCTCATTTGGATTTTGGATCCACAACTTTATGCAAAGTCATTATCTTGAGATTTTGAATTTGCTTATCCATTGTTCATCCATTTTCATAGTTTTCTTCAAGTTTCATAGCTAGGTTATGCAGGAATTCCACCAAGGAGCATCAAATCTTCATCAATCATCATTCAATCTTGCAAGGAATTGAGAAAGGGCCATTTTCCACATCAAAATGGCACCAATTCCCCGATGGGATTGAGAGTTTGATCATTTAAATAGGATTTAATAGCTTTTTCATTGTGTTCATATTATTTCTTATTTTTATGTTTCAAATGGATTTCATGGGGAATGTTTTTTCTAACTTGCATTGGGGACTAATTATGTGTTTGTTCTTTTTATTTGTGTAGGTCTAGGATCACCATTCACATTTTGGCACTAGAAGGAGGGAGAACTTGAAGAATCTAACATGTTTTTCTTCAAAATTCTATTATTTTTTGAAAAAAATTGTATCTATAGGAAAGTACGCCACTGATAGAGAAACTACGCCACTATCAGTCTAGTGGCACCATTTAGCACCGCTATTAGTCTAGTGGCGCCATTTAGTGCCGCTATCAAACTCCAAACTGTGACGCTGAGTCATTCCCGCCCAAAATTTGAATTTCAAACATCGACGTTTGAGTCATCCTTCTGTTGACTGGGCCTCCAAACTCCAAACTTCATCGTTGGTCAAAATAGTGCCGCAATCGCGCTCTTTGGTTTCTCCATAGTCCGCCGCTATCAGTCCCAACGGCGCAGCGTCGTTGACTCCTTTAAACTGCACTGCCATCATAGACTATGCCGCTAGAGTTGGGTAAAAGGAACTTTTCAAATTAATTTCAACATGTGCTTTTTCATTTTGGTTGCTTTTGACTACTAACTAGTTTTTTGGCTTTTGTTTCTATAGTTTTAACCAATTTTTGTAAGTTGGCTTGATCAAAAGTGAAGGGAGGAAATGAAGACAAAGACTTCTCTATGGCATCATCATTTCATTGTATCAAGTGTTTTTAAACACTTTGGGGAGAAATTATAATCCCTTTTGTAAGGATTTGCTATCTTTCAAGATTTAGGACTCAATAAATTTCATTTGGGCTCTAAAAAGAACAAAACAAACAAATTAAAAAGAACCTTAGGCAACTTACTAGATTTTGTTTTGGACTTAACAATTAAACAAGCAAATCTCACATTTCCTTTTGGTGCTTAAAAAGAATCCAATTCTTGCATTGATGAATTAAAATGAACATGTGCCTTTATGTTTTGTAATCTCTTATCCAAAGTAATATCATCTAAAAGACGTATGCGCTTCTCTCGCGCCTCACGGCGATCTTGAGAATCAAAAGGCTTTTTGTGATATTAAGTTGTATAAGTGATTGCCTCCACACTTCAATTTGGATTCTTAAAATTGAACAAAATATTGCAAGTGTGAGTGGAGTATATCGCATGTGTTCTCTCTTTGTTTCTCAACAAATATTGATCAAACTACGGATGTGCTTGCTCGCTTTTGTTTATCCTTAGAGGGCTTGTCTAGTGGGAAAAAGTAATCACCCCAGGTAATGACCCAACCGAGAACACGCTAAAGCCAAGCGACTTCCACTCGGTATATAAGTGTGGGTACTTGAGGAAAGTTCAAGTATCACGAGGATTGTTCCGACAAGAAGGGTAGCAATGGTCTCTTGTCGTATGGATGATCCCCCACGAACGAAATTCCTATACTAGAACCCTTTTTTTAGAGGCCCAAAATCTTTATCTATTTGTTGGTGCAAGAGGTCAAACCTCTGAAGTTTCCCCACATTTTTGCGGTTCTTGGTAGAGATGAGAAGTATGCCATGGGAGTTTCATGGGTACTAAATCTTGGCTGACCCATAGAAGTGAGTATCGTGGAGGGGAGCCAGTGTGGTCAATATTTTAATCATCCGCTTAGAATAAGCGCAGCTGGATTTATCCAAGTGGGGATTCAATAAATATTGCCTCTTATCCATAGGGTTGTGCATTTTCTTGGAATCAAAACACTTTGCTTGGATCTTAAACATTAGAAAACAAACATTCAAACATGATCATAAAATTTTAAACCCTTTAGGAAGCAAATACCTTTGACAAAATTCAAGTGTTATTGCTTGTCCTAGGGATTCTAAGCATTTGAATTTATATCTCCATTTTCTCTCACTAAAGTCAACAATAGGGAACTTTTGCCTTAATTTCCTTGATTTCCACATAATGGACTTTATGGGATGAGAAGAAATTGGGACATTGGACATTAGTTTTAAAACCTAATCAAGAATTGTTTGTGGTAAAAAGAACTCACTAAGCAAAGATAAGAAAAAATTGGACCCCACACATGTGCTCTTTCAAATGATTTCCTGAAATATCAAAATCCGAAAACCAAATTCCAAAGGTCTTAGTCGAAAATCTCGCAAGAAATGTTTGTCTATGCTTTATGAATTTAGAGAAATATTGACCTTCAACTTTTACAAACGTGCATCAAGGAACAATCCAAAATTGTATTCATTTTACTATTGTCAAAATCCAAGTCTCTTTCAAATTCTCTCTAAGTCTCTTAGTATCAAAATCAAAACACTCTCATCCATCCTTCAAACATCAAATCAAAATCACCTCACGAACAACTCTTGGAAATCTTGAAAAAAATCCTTTATGCTAAAGTTTGGGCAAATCCTTTGAAATCAAAATCCAAAATCATCTTGTTTGACTAGGTGTGTGTAGATGAATCCTTCTTTACACACTTAGAAAAATTATTATCTTGTGAATAAGTTCACTCTAGGACAACATCCAACCTCTTAGAGTTTATGAGTTCATTATCCAATCAAAATAAAAATCAAATCAAATCAATCCAAAATCAAGACCCAAAATAAAAAATCAAATCCAAAAAGTCCTAAAGTTTATTATCCTCTTCAAGGTTTCCTAAGAGTTCAATCATCCACCAATCATCCATCTTTCACTATCTCATCACCATCCTTTGATCCTAAATATCTTAGACTTTCTTTTTTGTACCTAAAGTTTAGATCAATCAAAGGAATTAAAGGTTCACCTCTCATTCCTGAAAATTGATCCTCATTTTATGGTCCAAACTAGATCTCAACACAAGAAGAACATGGAAACAAACAAAGAAACATCCACTTCGAGTGACTTGAGTCAAATCACTTCTGAAATCAATCTCGTTGGGTCTAACAATCCCATGCTCAATCTTTCGCCACTTCCATAAGATCATCAAGAGGAAGGTGCCCAAGTGGAGGACATCACCAAAAATGTTTTAGGGATGACTCAAGATGAAATCATTGAGATGGTTCAAAATCCCAAGACACACAAAATTTTCAATGCCATGATGAAACTCAATCCCTCACAATACATGCTAGAATTGGCCAAAGAAGGGGCTAAACTCCCTTCTTATTTTGATGTAAGCACTATTATGGATAAGCCTCTTGGGATTATGCCTCCAATTTCATCCACACCCCCAATCTCATCCACACCTCCATTTCAAAGCATCACTCAAAGCATCCCACAAATCACATCATCCATCACTCTAACTTAACCAATTGTCAACAAGGGGAGCTCATTACTTCATGCACTACAAACACACCCCCTTGTGAACAACCAATATTTGGATGTGAACACCATATTGGGTCAATTTTTCCAATTAAATTTGCTACACCCATACATTATGCTCACCTTCCATGACCCCAATGACCTATCATCTTTCCACGCAACACCATCATTTCCTCTCAACACACAAACCTCTCTCCCTATGACCTCGCAAGGAGAAGGTGGGATATTTGGACCAGGGGGAATCTTTGACCCATCATCATCATCATTTCCCCAAGGGAACACACCACCCATTTTTCCACCACTTCTTCCTTTGCCATTAACATCCACACCACCCCTCGGATTAGGGCTGCCTCCTTTACCACCACTCAATAAAAGTCAAAACAACCCCCCAATCATCAATCAAAACATCATGTTGAATCCTCTTATCTTTCCATCAATATCGCAACAACAGGTGGCAACCATCCAGGAAACACAAGCAATCACCACACCATCCATAAACATGGTCTCTCAAGGACCAAGCACATCAATTGCACCATCTGCCACACAAGTCCCCATCATCAATATAATGACACCCCTCATCACAACAACAAACACCATTCCAAATCCACCACCGCCACCGTCACCAAGACCAAATGTGGCCAATCAATATAACATCATGTTTCAAGTAGCACAACAGGCCTATCAAAAGGAACTTCAACAATTTCAAGTGCAACAAGCATAGAACACGCAAGTTTCTCAGCAAGCGCAATTTCCTCAAGCAGCTCAAGCTGCACAACAAGTACAACAAGCACAACAAGCATAGAAGGATGCTCAATCCCAAGCCTTATTACAACAATAGCAAGCCACCCAAGTTTCCCAAGTTGTGTAAGAAGTTCAAGCCACTCAAGCTGCATAGGCTACACAAGTCGCACAAGCTGTACAGGATGCACAAGCTACCCAAAAGGCACAAGCCCAATACCAAGCTCAGCAAGCACAAGCGCAAGCCCAATACTAGGCACAACTACAAGCAACCCAACAACAAGCATATCAGCAATCCCTACAACAGTACCAAGCATACCAAGAAGTAGTCCAATTACTAGCCCAACAACAAGCATTGTTGGCACAGCAACAGCAAGACCAACAACAACAAAAAGACCAACAACAAGCGTTGTTGGTGCAACAATAGCAATAACAACAACAAGCATTGTTGGAACAACATCAAATGCAGGCATATCAGCAAGCCTTTATCACATAGCAGAGCTTGCAACAAGCTCCCACCAACATACCCAACACTCCACCCATCACTCAAACACCTTGACCACTTCAAAACACATTCACTCCACCTCCCGATTCACAAGATGACGTGACAACACAAATCAAATTGCTCTTGCAACAAGTGCTCGATCTCCAATCAAGGAAAACAACAAAGACACCAAGAAAATTGTGTCCCTATCCTTTCAACAAGAGCCTTGCAATGGTACCATTCCCAAATGGGTTTGAAATCCCTAAATTTGAAAAATATTGTGGGACAGGAAACCCTAAAGATCACATCAGGGACTTCTAGGTACATTTCATGGAGGTCGAATATGACGATACATATCTAATGCAGCTATTTCCTCGAAGCTTGGTTGGTCTTGCCATGGAGTGGTTCTCTTTCCTTCCTCCTGGCATCAAAAATTTCCAAGAGATTATAGACACATTCATAAAAAACTATGCATTCAATATAGGTATGGATGTCATTCTAGAGGAACTATCGGCTCTTAAAAAAGCTAAGGGGGAATCATTTGTTTCCTTCTTGCAATGATGGTGATCCAAGGCCAACAGGAGCAAGTGGGCCATGCCAGAAGAACAACAAGTTTGCACCATCATTACTAATCTTGAGAAAACCTTGGCATTCCATCTTAAGATGCAATGTATCACCATGTACAACCATTTGATCCCCAAGGCACTCAACATCGAACAAGCCCTTATTGCACAAGGGGGGACACCCACATATCCAAAACATCAAGACAACTGCCCTTCCACCAGCTATAACGAGAAACCGCGCACATGGGCAAAAAATAGAAACGTCACTAATGATGGTGTGGTGGATGCCAAGGTCATAATCAATGCTCCAAAACAAAACATGCAACCATACCAACAACTACAAGGCAACAATCAAAACAATGTGCAATCCAACACGGTATCACAATAGCCACCCAATAATCAAGTCAACAACCTGAATAACCAAGGGGGACCACCCCCGCGAAACAAATATCCCCCCAAGCGAAAGTAAACTACCCTTGGGTAACCAATTGAATCGGTCATGAAGAAACTGATAAACCCTCATCGATGACAAGGTCATAAACGTTGAACAACCAACTGGAAATCAAGACCTAAAAATATACATGAATCTGATGTCGGATCATAACCAAGGGAACAACCATGGAAAGACCAAGTATGCCAATGTGAACCATGTGTATGATCATGTTGTTGCATCCCTAAATGAATGGGTCACTGTCGTTAACATCAAGGGAGCCAAATTTGATTATGGAGTCACCACACATGGCGGAAAAGTCACCATTGTTGGGTCATCATAGCCACCTAGGGCATCCACCTCCAATATGAAATTCATTCCTAATGGCTACAATGTCCTAGACCAGATGAAAAGAACCCCCGCTCAGATCTCCATCATGGAGTTGCTAAAGATATCACCTGCACATAGAAAAATCCTAGAGGAAGCTTTGGCTTCATCCACCATCTCTGTGGATCTTGATGTTGACCAATTCCAAGCTATGGTCAGATATATCACCACCCCAAGTCTCCTAACATTCTTTGATCAGGACTTCCCCACACAACCATCTCACAATCGTGCACTCCACCTTGAAGTATTGGTTCATAAAAACAAAGTCAAAAGGGTCTTGGTGAATGGAGGTGTAGGTCTAAACATTTGTTCCTTCAAACTAATAAAGAATCTAGGATTCTCATAGGATGCCATTGAAAAGGGTAAGGGCATCACAATCAGAGCATATGATGATCAAGAAAGAGTGTCTCAAGGCACTATTTAGCTCCCTATTCAAGTAGTGCCAGCCATTATGGAAACAACATGCCAATTCCTTGACCTTGATTTTCCTTATAACATTCTCTTGGGGCATCCATGGATCCATGGGATGTAATTTGTCACATCAACCTTCCATCAGTGCATCAAATTCCCATATCAAAATCAAGAGGTCACGATCCACGGTGATCCCAAGCCCTTTGCCTACTACAAGAATCTGGAAGCAAAATACTATAAAATCCCCCAAGTTCTAAAGAACGATGAAGGCCCCACAACTCCATATGTAGACCTAGCTACTGTGGCCTCCACTTCCAAGACAAAGACACTTGACATTCCTGATATATTCAAAATCAAGGTCATTATCCAAGACAATGGATGTGGGGATTACAGAATGAAGAAAAGTGTTTTTTTCATAGGGGAGCTACCTAAATCTCTAGGACTCACGAGCAACCCCAACCAACTGAAACATCATCCCATACCTTCAGAGCAGACCCTTCTAGATTCAAATGTTGGAGAGATCTAAGTCGGGAAATAGTAGATGAGAAAGACATATCAAGCTTGTTATACCAAGATGAAAGGCTCGCGCTTGATCTTCCCATGGATGAGAGTAGCAAAGGATTACAAATGATACTTGGTATGGGCTATAACAGAAACAAGAAACTTGGACATAATGACAATGGTCTTCTAGTACCTCTCATTTAGGAGAAGCGTATAAGAAATCTTGGCCTTGGGTGTACCCCTCCGAAGGTGACCATACTTGGAAAATGTGCCTCGGTTAGAAAGTTCAAAACTCCCCCTTAGCTATCAACAATCACCCTTCAATTACCAGTATCTGCAAGTCGAGTCATAGATAACTTTACCTTTGACATAACTGATGTGTGTAGTAGTGATGAGGATCCCATAACTGACTTTCCTTTGCTTTTCAAAGATTCCTCCCTACTCATGATTAGCACCCTGTCTTTTGAGTTAGACCATCAAACCCATGAAATAAAACTAGTCTATCCCCAACTCATCGATTACAACCAACGAGGACCACCAATTCTGGACACATTCGAAAACAATGAGGCACTCTTGGAATTCATGGGATTGTGGGATATGATACCATATGGAGACCACAAGGCTAGGTTTGACATCATACTGGACACACATGCCTACTATGGGGAAACAATTGAATCCTTCAGTCGCAAAAGCGAAAATCTGAGAATAATCTCTAGGTCTTTGAGTGAAAACCACACTGTGGCACTCTTTGACCTAAAAATAGTAAAAATAAAGGACGTATCCAATGGTGAAAACCTCTCTAACACACTGAAGGATGACGGATTCAATCTTCCTCTCAGTGTAATTCATCAAGAGAAGTCAACAGTCCTAGCAGAAAAGTGCAATCTAGTCAACCTAGGAATAGAGGAACTGCCACAACATTTTATGCAAAGTCACTTCTAATAGAAGAATAGGAACTTCTAGCTACATTCCTAAAATAAAGAAAGATAAACTTTGCATGGACCTATACTGACATGCCTAGACTTGATCCAGAGGTGGTGGTTCATCACCTAGCTGTGTACCCTGAAGCAAATCCAATGAGACAAAAGCTAAGAAAAATGCATCCCCATATAGCATTATTGATCAAAATGGAGTTACAGAAGCTCTTAGATGTAGGGTTCATACGGCCAATCGATTATCCAAAGTGGGTCTCAAACCTTGTACCTATTTCAAAGCCCACTGGGGGCATCCGCATCTGCATGGATTTCAAAGACCTCAATAAAGCATGTCCCAAGGATGACTTTCCACTTCCAAACATTGACATGATCGTGGATATGACAACAGGACATGAGATGCTATCATTGATGGATAGATTCTCAGGCTACAACCAAATCATGATAGCAAAAGATGAGAAGCATAAAATGGCCTTCACTTGCCCATGGGGGACATATTGTTGGAATATGATGTCGTTCGGGTTGAAGAATGCAAGAGTAACCTATCAAAGGGCCATGACACTAATCTTTCACAATATGATTCATAAAACTATGGAAGGTTATGTGGATGATATATTTTCCAAATCAAAGAAAAGACGAGATCACATAGCAGCATTGGGCTCTATCTTTGATAGGTTAGAAGAATACAAAGTCAGACTCAATCCAAAGAAGTGTGTCTTTGGAGTACAGTCAGGAAAGCTCCTTGGGTATATCGTGTCTATCAGAGGGATTGAAATAAATCCTGCTAAGTTTAATGCAATTCTTGAAATGGAGGCACCCAAAACATTGAAACAGCTAAGAGACCTACAAGGAAGACTCCAGTCCATTCGTCAATTCATAGCGCAACTAGCAGACAAGGCTGTCCCATATTCTCACCTACTCCACAAGGGGGTAGCATACAAGTGGGATGAGAAATGTGATCAGACCTTCAACAAGATCAAGGAGTACTTACTCACGTAACCAATTCCAGGAAAACCTTTGATCTTATACATATCGGCAACAGCGCCAACTCTCAGCGCTCTCTTAGCACAACACGATGAAAATGGAAAAGAGAGCTATCTATTATATCAGCAGAACCATGGTGGGACATGAACAGAACTATACATCCATTAAGAAATCTTGCTTAGCGGTTGTATTTGCAACACACAAGTTTATACATTACATGCTAGCCCATCAAATAAAGCTCATGGCAAAGATAGACCCGCTCAAGTACCTATTTTCTAAAGCAACTCTTATAGGGCAGACAACTAAGTGGATTATGATCCTCACAGAGCATTACATCGACTATGTGGAATGCAAGGCCATCAAAGGACAAGCAATTGTTCATCAGCTGGCAGAGGCACCAATATACTTAGAAAATCCACTTGTCTCAAAATTCCTCGACGAATCGATCTTCAACTTAAGTGTAGCGGATCATTGGAAAATGTACTTTAATGGATCCTACACGTAGCATGGGTTGGGGGCAGGGATATTCTTCATCACCCCACAAGGGGACTGCATACCAAAATCATACAAGCTATCATTCCCTTGCACAAATAACATCACAAAATATGAGGCTCTTGTCATAGGGTTAAGAATTGCGGTACAATGACAGATAATGACACTTAAGGTCTATGGAGATTGATAGCTCATAATCAACCAGGTCAACAATGAGTATCAAACAAAGGATGAAAAATTGACTCCCTACAAGAAATTGGTGGAAAGTCTCAAGGAGTCTTTCATTGATATCACATTTGAGCAGCTACCAAGAGCAAAAAATAGAGCATCAAATGCAATGGCTACAATCAGATCACTCCTAGATGTCCCACGCAATGTTTCAAAACAAGAATTCCTCGTAGAGTAGCTTCTCATGCCCGCATTCAAGGAACCGGAGTCTGATTTTTTGTGTGAAATCATTGGTCCTGGTGATCCCTAGTACCATGATATATACACTTACCTGAGAATAGGAGTCCTCCCGACCGACATAACCTCAAACCTCAAAAGAGCCTTTATCAAAAATTCATCTCATTTTATCATCCTAGGAGATACCCTTTACCATAGAAGCATTGAAGGAACCTTGTTACATTGCTTAAACGTTGAGGAGGCATTGACTGCCTTAACCGAAGTACACACCGACATTTGTGGTTCACATTCGAGTGGTATGACCTTGGCCAAGAAATTGTTGAGGACATGGGTACTATTGGCCTACAATGGAAAGGAAAGCACATGACTACATCTGAAGGTGTCTACAATGTCAGCAGCATGGGGACCTCATCCATGCACCAGCTCAAGAGCTCCACCCGATTGTCACACCTTGGCCCTTTTCACAGTGGGGGCTTGATCTCATTGGAAAAATCACCCCCACCTCATTCAGTGGACATAAGTTCATCATCACTTCCACTGAGTACTTTATGAAGTGGGTAGAAGCCATTCCCATGACCTATATCACAGGAAAGCAGATATCAAAGTTCATCCTGAACTACTTAATTTGCTGCTATGGTGTCCCTCAAGCCATTATCTCAGATAACGGGACACCTTTCAAGAATTAGGATGTTCGCAACCTATGCCACAAGTTTAATATCCAACAACACTTTTCCACCCCATACTACCCCTAAGGAAATAGCCAAGATGAGGCTACAAATAAAACCATCTTGAAAATCCTCAAGAAGACGGTCAATGAAGCTAGTCATGATTGGTATCTCCAATTGAATCTTGCCCTATGGGCCTATCGAACAAGTATCCGCACACCAACAGGTGCCACCCCTTTCTCCCTGGTATATGGATCAGAAGCCATACTCCCCATTGAGATCGAGCTCCCATCCCTAAGAATATCACTGTAGAATCTCATCACAGATGAGGAATATCGGGTGTCAAGATTAAACGAGCTAGAATTACTAGATGAGTGGCGCATGGATGCCTTAAACCATTTACAAGTGTACCAGAAATGACTCAAGTAAAGTTATAACAAGAATATCAAGAGTCATACATTCCAAGTAGGAGAATTTGTGCTAAAGGAGAATCAGAAGAATGTTCCAAATCCAGATGGCAAGGAAAAATTTGAACCCAATTGGTTGGGACCCTTCATCATCACAGTAAGTTACAAGTCAGGTGCATATCAGTTGTCAACACCCAATAGGGAACCTTTGCAGAAGCCCATGAATAGCTCCCATCTCAAAAAAATTTATGCCTAATCTTCCAAGGTATAAAACCAAAAAAATTTAAAAAAATCAAAAAATCAAAAAATCAAAAAAAATCAAAAAAAGGATTAAAAACAATAAAGAGAAAAATCGTCCTCTAGTGAAAACCACTTCGGTGGCGCTTTGGACAAGTACCTTGGTGAAAACTTGGCAAACATGCGCCTTGTGTAAAGAATCACTCTTCATGCACCAAGATCTCCATGACTCATTCTGCATCATCCATCCATTACGCTTCCATCATCCATCGCATTCCATATCTCCATCCATCACCCATCTACGTCTGCATCATAGCTTGATCCTGTGTTCGTGTCATGATCCCTCCTAGTACTACTTGGCCCATTCTCAAGGTCAGTTTGTCCTGCCTATATTAGAATAGTCTATTGCATCATGTTGGGGGCATGTTCTCATCGGGTCGGATTCATGTATATTATTGAAGTCTTCCCAAAATCAAAAAATCCAAAAACATTGAGAAAATTAAAAAAATTAGAAAAATCATAAAATCAAAAACATCCAAAACATTCAAAATCCCAAAACAAGTCAAAAAGTCAAAAAAGGTCAAAAACAAAGTTGTCTTGTCAAACTATGGGTCTTTGAGCTTTGAATGTAGGCAAGGTTGATCTTTGATCATCCCCCGAGACACTTAGGTCAGTCCTTTAGGAGTCTGTCATAATAAACTGATAATCAATTTGTTCATATCTTATCAATAATCAAGTTTGCGTCAGTTGAACTACATGGTCTCTACGTGTATAATGTAGGCAAGGCTAATTTGTTAATCAGCCCCTGAGACCCCTAGGATAGGTCTTTAGGTTAGTCTCTTGGTCAAAATCTTGGAAAACACCAAAACATTGAAAAATTGAAAATCAAAACATTTGCAAAATCTTGAAAATACCAAAAAACAACCTCAAAACATTTCAAAAACATCAAAAAATTCAAATATTTGAAAAAATCCATCTGTCCCATCTCGCTTTCACCCACAATAAACACTCACTCATAATAAATCATCGTCATCCTCAACCTTCGATGAAACAGTCAGAAACAAGTCTAGTAGGTTAAAAATGAAAACTCAATTGTCAAGGTCTCAAGTCTAGGTCAGTAAGTAAACAAGTTGGCCAACTCTTGGTATCAATAGCCTACCATCCAGTATGTCCCAAATCATCTGATAACATCATGTCCTAGGATGCATCCTTCCTACAATGGACATCAACATCAGGCATCACCGTAGTTTAGTCTTGGCTAGCGGTATTGAAGAACATTAGCTTGTTTGTTTACTTTATCTTTGTCTTTTGGCTTATCTTATTGCACCCATTTCGATGACCTCTTGATGATTTCCAAACAAAAGGATTTAGAGAGAAAGGAATGGGGCAAAAATCATCATCTTTTTATCTTCTATGCTTGTTGGATATTCCTATAATATAACCTTGGTCATGCATGCTTTGTTTGGTTCTAGGGAGGATGTTTTAGGTGCCTTGTTGACCACATAGGAAGGCTTTCCTTTCTATGTTTTGGTTCGAGATATTTGGAATATCTGAACTGCATTTTGAATGAGGTTTCGTATGTCAAGTGTGAACAAGAGTACTCCTATATGATTGTCGAGTCAAATTCCATCACACTAGGTGCAACGCCATCCTGGTTCTTTATACCTTGATGCATCATGCCTACATGTGTTATCAAACATAAGGTAAATAGCCCTTTTAAAGTCCCAATTCTTGGTAAGCAAATCATCATCATCATCATCTCTAATAAAGTTGGCTTGTTGGATTCTCTTATTTCTTCTTACTTCTCTCTGCACTAACATGGTACCATGATAGTTAATCACAAACTCATTGTTAATGCATCCATCCTACATCCACAAACCGTCAGCATAAGGCATACCATGACATATCATATAGAAAACATTGATCATCTCACATGCATTGCATTTCATCATTGCATAATATAGATTGGTTATTCTAAGCATCTCATAAACCATACATTTGCATTCATTGCATAAACATAAAAGTATCATCACTTAGGCATTATTAAATCATCAAATAATCCATTGCATAATCACATCATTCATTCGCATCATCACATAGGCATCATCATTTATGCATCATCACATAGGCATCATTATAAAAAAGAAACATCATATCATTTGCATCATTATATCATTCATCAGAAAATAGGTATCATAATAAAAGCATTGTCATATCATGGGCATCATCATATCATCCATACATGTTGGAAAAGTATTGAAAAGGAAAGAAGAGCATCTCATACACCTCATGATCATAGCATATAACACCATCCATATAGATCTATTAGTCTAAGAATTTTAAACCACTTGCATTTGCATCATCCATACATCATCATCATAAAAAGTGCATAGAAAAGATATTGAAAAATAAATGCATCCATAGTCACTATATTATATAGAAACATACATCACATTGCATCACATAGAATAAAAAGCATACATGCATCACATAAGATAGAGTCATCGCATCGCATATAGAACATTGCATATAGGAAAATAAGATACATCCATCCATCATGCAGAAATAAGATAAGAACACATCATACATCGGATCGAACCATATCATCTCATATATCATCAAAATAATAATACAATTTCCATGGTACAAGAATTAGGATCAAATGTGTGTATCAATCAATAGAGTACAATTGCCCATGAGGCTATCAAAAATGGAGCCCGTGGATCTCAAAAAGAATGTTGTCTCTAATAAAAAAAAATGTGAGGCTAGCCCTGATGGCTTCTCCCCTCGCCCTGATGTCTCTCAGGATGATCCTGCCTCTGCCCTATCTGTTGTGAAAAGTCTAGTGCCCAGGCTGCTCAAGGTAATGCCTGATGATAGTGAACCCTGTAATATTGTGCCTCCATGACCGCCTCACGGTACATCCTCGCGGGGACTATCCTACACTGTGTGGCCTCTAGCTATTGGCGTCTCCCAGTCTCCTGTGCCAACTAAAGCTTGATGGCATGTCTCTACTGTATGGCCTCATCCCACTCTGCGCGGGCTTGATATTGCTTGGCTGTCAATGTGGCAACCTGTGCCTGCAACTGCTAAATGAGAGCATGTCTCTGGTCCGGATGAGGTGGTGACGATGGAGGTGGCTGCTGGTGGTGGTCCCTCAGTGGCTATTATGGGTCCCTCAGGGCATCTCTCTATTTCTTGTCCCCATCTCTCTGCTAGTCTCTATCTCCATCCCTCTTATTGTGCCCTTGATCCCTCTGGCCCTACTAGTTAGGAGGTGGTCCACCTCCTCCTCTACCTCCGCCACCATCTCCATCTTTGTCCCTATCTCCTCTACCTCCTTGCCCCCGCCCCCGCCCTACTGATCGGGCTCAAGGTATCCGTCGAGACAATAATGCACCAGGCACTATCAATCTGACTAGTGGATGGAACCAATCACGATATGCCTAAGTAGTCCATGGGTCCACCTACCCCTGATCATATGGCCATGGCCTGGCCACCAGCTATCTAAAAGAGTCCACTGCCTCATCTGGAAGGATCGTGCGACCCCATGTGGTCTCCCTCATAGTACGTGCAAATATCACCACATACTGGTCATCGGGACAATCCTGCACATCTTTGAACTATCTAGCAACCTGATTCGACAGATAATGCTCTATCATAGTATGCTCCCTGCCCTACATCAGTCTGTCTTATCTAGCAAAGAAGAGTTGTTGTACATCATCATACCAGGCGGGCATGTCGAGCCAAGGCCTCCAAGTAAAGACTATCATCTCGTCTATCACCCTCCTCCAGTGAGGGATATCGGCTACTCTTGTATGCGTAAATGTCAATCCACCCCTGTACCACTAGACCACTAGGTCATATAGCTCCATGTCAAATGGTGTAACTCATGAGCGAAGCACTGCAATGTGCTCCTAGGCCTAGATGTGTAGTAGAGTGACTCCTACTCTGATAGCCTTGCTATCGCAATATGAAAACTTGTGTAAATCATGGTAGAGGGAGGCCAACATCACTAGCCCCCATGCAAAGCACACTCTCCGTCAGAGCGTCCACTCCCAAGAAAGACCCCATCCCAAATTGAAGTACCACCTACGCCGATTTGGTGCCACAAGTCTTGAGATGATCACCGAAACAATCAATCTAAAAGGCAACATTGAGGTCCTGTATCACTCTAATTCGATCTACCCCTCAACAAAAATGATCTCATCAAGGCCCATGACCTCATAACAGGCCTTTGTCTCAGTATACACATCATAGATGACCTGCTCTCCGTGGATTGGCAATTGAAGAATATCCCACACATCCTCCAGGGTCACTGTTGCCTTGCCTATAAGGAAGTGAAATGAGGATGTCTCACTGTGCCATCTCTCTGCCAGTGTTGTCATCATCCCTAAGTGTGTCTACATGGTTGGATCGTACACAACATACCAGAGCCCAATCACTCCTAAGTGCTCCTAGAGTAGCTCATACAAACCAGTCAACCAGCTCAGTATTGAGGACCTATGCTCCCGTGAGTGTACCGGCTCCATTTCCTCCTGCATCAGTAAATTCACCGCGTCAAGTTTCATAAAAAATTGAGGTCCTGTTTGGAGTTTGCGCGACCGAAATAGCAAATGCGTCACTGTTTGCAATGATGTCACTATTTGGAAGTTCCAAACTACACCGCTGGAACCTTCTAAAGTCCAAACTTTTTCATCGCGGCGTAGTTTGACTGCACATCAATTTGGCCCTAAACCCTAAATCGCAAACTAGACCACCGCGACACTATTTGCACATGCGGCGCACTTTGAAGCCTAAACCCTAATCTCTAAACTGGACCGTCGCAATGCAATACTCAATCGCAAACTAGACCACCGCGACACTATTCGCATATGCAGCGCACTTTGAAGCCTAAACCCTAATCTCTAAACTGGATCGTCGCGATGCAATACTCAATAGCGGCACACTTTAAGGCCGCACAATGTCAATTTAACACTTTCAGCGGTGCCAAACAGTGTTGCTTGACTTGGTTTGACTTTGAAGCCTAATTAATGCACACGAAAGGCGAAAAACAATCAGGTAAGGGTCACAGACCAGTGGTCCTGTGCCTGGTAGCTACTGGTACACTCACACTTGCTCTTAAATGTGTCATGGAAGCACACGTTGTGCCATCTTGAACAGTGGTCAGAGCTCAAAAGCAGGAAATCTCTAAGGGCTAAATGTACAAATGAATTGGAAGTGGCCCCTCGAGGCCTATTTAAGCTTGAAAACTAGGTTTTTTTACCCTGTTTAGTCGTCCAACGAGGGTTTTAGATCCCCGATCCCATTTTTTGCCCAACCGAGGGTCATTTTGCATTATTTTTTCATGCTTTTACACATTTTTGGTATCCTGGACCCGTTAGGCAGCTTGTCTTCCTTTTTTGCAAGATCACCCAAAAATCCAATTTTTTGTCCAATCTCTCAAGGGGGTAGTATACCAGCATATTTCTTTCACTGGGGCAACAGTGGGGCATCTGAAAAAATTGAGAAAATTTGGAATTTTTATCATGACAAGGTTATTCTTTGAACC
Source organism: Sequoia sempervirens (assembly GCA_007258455.2). Lineage (NCBI taxonomy): Eukaryota > Viridiplantae > Streptophyta > Pinopsida > Cupressales > Cupressaceae > Sequoia > Sequoia sempervirens. Next base: position 263,744,736 of record VDFB02000017.1, on the reverse strand, counting down.
AACGTAGTGGGTACATTGCTTCAAAGAGGGGCAAAATGTAGACACGAAAAATGTATCGATTGATCCTATACACCTGATCCTGATTTTACTAACACCAGTTTGTCCTGAATCATCTCTTTTGCTAACCATTTAATCGAATAATCTATATTTGATTAAAGTTGTCATATTTCATCTCTTAATTAAATAAATCAATTTTATCTAATTAAGTCATCTTTTCCCTTTTAATTAAATAATTCATTTTATTTAATTAATCTCTAAAGTCTTTCTATTAAATTAAATAAATTAATCTTTATTTGATTTAATCTAACATCATCCCTTTTAATTAAATAAATCAAACCTTATTTAATTAAGTCTATTAATCATTTTCCTCTCATTTTGATTTAAATTAATCCAAAAGTCTAAGTCAAAATTGTCAAATCAGCTAATCTCCCTATTAATTAATCAAATCCTTATTAATGATAATCTTAATCCATCAAATCCTCTAGCTTTTGCAACTTGCTCTTGAAAATCATTTTTATTGATTTATTAAATCTCTATTTACTTTCAAAAAGGCATCAAAACAGAATATTCTCCAAGTTTGAAAAATCCCTCCAAAAGGGTTTGTACATCCAACAAGGAATTTAAGTTTCTTACATGTCCTTTGCCTTGAGCCAAGTGGCATTAACTTCATTTTCTTCTCCCTCCAACTTGTCATTTCATCAATTTTGAAATTCCACCTAATTGCATTTAATTGCACAATGACCAAAATGTGCTCCACCTTTGTCCACTCACATGTTGACAAGTGGCATTGTGTCATTGGTTGGTGTTTGATCCCACATTCATCCATTTTGCCTCATCCTCCATCTCTCTAATCTATAAATAAGAGGCTCTCATTTGGATTTTGGATCCACAACTTTATGCAAAGTCATTATCTTGAGATTTTGAATTTGCTTATCCATTGTTCATCCATTGTTCATCCATTTTCATAGTTTTCTTCAAGTTTCATAGCTAGGTTATGGAGGAATTCCACCAAGGAGCATCAAATCTTCATCAATCATCATTCAAGTTTGCAAGGAATTGGAAAAGGACCATTTTTCACATCACAATGGCACCAATTCCCCCATGAGATTGAGAGTTTGATCATTTAAATAGGATTTAATAGCTTTTTCATTGTGTTCTTCATATTAATTCTTTTTTTTATGTTTCAAATGGATTTCATGGGGAATGTTGTTTCTAACTTGCATTGGGGACTAATTATGTGTTTGTTCTTTGTGTTTGTGCAGGTCTAGGATCACCATTCATAGGTATTACTTGTAGTGGGAACTTTATGCAATTATATAATGTGTTCTATCTTCTTTGATTCAATATTTTGGTTCTAAGTTGTTGTTGTGTGTAATGAGCCATGGATAATATTTTATTAGAAGATGGTTGGTCTTTTACAATGGTTGTTGGTGTCATAAGGAGCTCTTGGATTATGCTTTCACATTGCAGTGAGAGTTTAATGATATCTTTGGTTATATTGATAAAGGATGTGTGGGGTTTGTATCTTCTTCATTTGGAGATTGTGGTTGTGCTTTACCTTTTGAGAGCTCATGGTGTTGAGTTATTTAATTGTGTTGGGGCCATGGAGGATTTTCAATTAGGACATGGTTATCACGATACCTGAAGAGCTTGGTTACACAATTTAGTAGGACAATTTATCACCTTCTCAAATCTCTTCTTCAATATCTTAGAGATCATCTCAAATTTGATGGTTTTTACCCTTTTCTCTAATTCATTGTATTTATTTAGAACTTTCTCATGGAAATGCTTCCAGTATATGACATCTTCCATGGCATCCAATACTTTCTTCTCACAGTCCACCAATGGAGAATACAATTCTGATGAAGAGGAAGAGGGCAATTTATCTCTATGACTGGCTACCTCTTTCTTTAGTTTATCATTCTCTCTTATCAATCTCTCAACCTAAGCCTTATTGAATTTTGCCACATTTATGTTTAATTTTGTTGTCTCAACGGGATTAGTATCTCCCACTCTATGTACCAAGAGATGTCCAAACACTTGGCTTGGATTACTAATGATGGTAGGTCTCTTGTCTTGGGGATACATTGCCCAAATCAATAAGGTAGCTTCATCTGGATTGTAACCTGGCCCAGAATACATTTTGTCACTTGCCTCTTTTGTTAAGTGCAATGTCTTATCTCCTCTTTTTTTCAATCTATCAAACACTATGGCAGAACTAATGCCCCATCCTGGTAAGAGCAAGACCCCAGCCTCTTGAAGTAGCTCCCTTCCTCTCTCAGGGGTGATAGCTTCTAGTTCTTGATCCACCTCCTTTCTCAGTTCTTCCAAGGCAGATGCCTCTTCTTCAAGGGTGATATATTTCATCTTTTTTCTTAGCATTCTTCCTTTGTGTTCATAGACAAATGACCTGAACTCTAAAGTCTTAATGAAGTCACTATCAGAAACAAACACTTGACCAACCCAGACTCTCACATCATCAAAGAGTTCATTTGATCCTTCAAATTTAACAATACTTTATTCATTAGGTGACCCATACTATGTTACAATGGGTACATTTATTTGTTCAACTTCATCCTCTTCTTCACTCATGGCAGTATCCACAAATAAACTTACTTCAGGAGTAGGCTATGAGGGTATATAACTAAGGGGCTCCATATTCTTAGCCTGCATTCTAGGGAAAGTTGTCATATGTGTTTCAAAGACCATAGGGGGAATGTCCCTAGTTAGTTCATCCTCGTGGGTGATTAGCTACTCTACTCTTTCTAAAGGGTCATGCACATCATTGAATGCTCTTATATACAAAGGATTATTCTCCTTCCTCCATGCCTCAACTAGCATCATTTTTTTGTATGTGGCTATCCTTTGTGTTGTCAAAGCTTCATCACAATTCCTTATCACATCATCCAAAAAAAACTAATGTTCATAACCAGATAGTGTTTGTGACAATTTTTCCTTATTGATAAAATTATTTGAATCAAAATTATTTCACTCATTCCCTATTGGAAAATTGTAATGTGCCAATTTCTTATCAATTTCTTCATACCCTTTATCATAAACAACTATGAAATCTCCAAAACACAAAGTAATTGGAATAATAGATTGTTTATTGTGTCCTTTAAGATGCTTAGCATCTGATTTGGCCAACTGTCTCAAAATCTCCAAATAGGCCACCCTATTAGGAACTATTTTTGGTAGCAAGTGTGGAGCCCCTTCAAACCCATATGCTCTAATTACAATGCAATCAAAAAATGTGTACCAATCTCCCCAATTATGATTCACCCTTTTCCTAGGATCCTCCTCTTTGGGTCTAAGAAATCTCTACACTTCAAGAGACAAGTTGTAATCACATGGATGCCCTAATAATTGTTGCAAGGGTTTAACAAATTATTCCTCAAAGTATAAATAATGGGATCTCCCATATCTACTATACCATATCGAGGTCCACATTTGAATTGGTTTGAAATATCCATTCTCATCTATATCCCTTATCCTTAATTCCTCTCCCCAAATACCTCTAGCTTGTCCTTCATATAAGAGTAAGTGCATGAACAAGGAATAATGTTTAAAATTAATAGAATCACTATTTTTTTTTATTCTCTCCAATCCTTGGTTTAGAGATTTGGCTAGATAGTCAGCATAATCAAATGGCCTAGAATCTCGGCTTTGTACATCTGCTGCCAAAACCATTGGGGCTATTAACATGAGAGCTAGAACTTCCACTCCCAACACTTGTCCTGTAGTGTAATAGGTATATTGAAAATACTGCTCGAATAATTCTTCATGAAAGGGAGGGTGTCCATCACTGGAAAACCTTTTGAGTTGATTCCCTACCGCCTGGGGCCTATGCAATGGCAACTTCCACCTTTTGTAGCTAGTGTCCATGTAGTGATATTCTGTCAAGAGATCTCTTATTGTGAATGGAAAACTCATAGTGTAATCTAGATGAAAAACTGTGGAAATTAAGTCTTTGGAGGTGATGATGAATTTAGACCCACCATGTAACTGAATTTCTCATCATTTGGGGTCATACTTGGTAGCTATTGCCTTAACCAACTCTACATTGATGAACACATTAGGCACAAATACCTTTCCCAAGTTCATCCTCCATTGGTTACAAATAGGTTGGAACCTATATTGCTTTCTATAGTGGTACAAAAACAACTCATACCCTCTTTGCGGTGTCCATACATCTCCTAAGTCTTTATGTTTATCCCACAACTTTTCCATGGAAGGATTTAATTGTACACTCCTTTTAGACCTCCACCCTGACCCAAGACAATGATCAATCAAGTCTTGGTTTAAGAGTCTAGCTTATGTTTTTTGTCTTTTAGTTTTCAGTGTTCCTGAGCTTCCTTCCATTATTCAGAACCCTCGCTTCTCTTTCTAATTCTTTTACTTCCAAAAATTTTCTTAGCTAGGTTTCATATACTTACTTGTATCACACTTTCCTCACTTTGCTTTTGACTGTGCAACAATGGGGTATCTCAGGCTCATTTACTATGCTCCTTCTTTCCGTAACCTTCTCTGACTTTCAATGATAGAAATGAAATCAATTTGTGATACACATTGCTTAGCTTTGGATCATAAATGGCACACTTTTATTTCTTATCATTGGGACAGTCATTAGATTTTGAATATCTCTTCAATATCTCAAGCTTTCACATCATTTGAAAAACAATTTTCATCATTATATCAAAGGGACTATGATTTTACTCCCGTCAATATCCATTTCTCTTTTTGATGAGCTTTATGTCATTACTTTTCTTTTGGGGTATCGGCGGGACACCAGATAATCTCTCCTTGATATACTTTAGTCCTTCTGATACCTTTCCTTAGCTTATATTTGATCTCCCATGATATGATTTTCTCTTCATGTGTTATCGGCTCATCGGGGGGACCCTTATTCATATCCTATTGATAGCCATCATTCCTTTTGATAGTTTATCATTGTATCGGGGGGCATAGTTTTTGGTCAGCCCGATAACCTTATGTCTCCCCGATATCACTTACCATTGCATATTTGTTAATTAATAAATGTCTTCATTATGTCATGCATCAGCCCATCAGTGGGACACCATGTCTTCGATACGTTATGTTCAAGCTATCGGGGGGACAATAAGGTATGTCCCGCCGATGTACACCACTCACTTCAATGAATTTACCATAGCTAGCTTTGTCAGTCTATCAAAGAGACCGTGTTAGGAGTTTTCCCGATATATTGTTGTCTTGTCGACAGTGTATGTTTTTTGTTTGCTCCATCAGTTCATCGAAGAGACCATGATGAAATTCCCCTTGACGTGGTATTGTCTTGTCGATATATCTGATGTTGCCGAGGTAGTACTTTAGAAAGGGGAATTATCTTAAAGTGATGATTGGAGACTTTATTTTATTTACAAGGGTAGGTCTAAGAGCTATATACATTAGGAAAATTTTATGTTTTATGTCAAGTATAGTGAAAAATCAAGGGCAATGGAACTTATGATGGGATTGAAATGACAAATGACAAATGAAAAATGAAGGCATGTGAAATTCAAGGTTGATTTTTTAGCTCCAACAGTGGCTCTGATTGGGGATGAATGAACGCGAGGTCATTACAAGAATCCATAAGTGATCTCTAGGAAGTAGACCATGGGTGAATGTGATTGAATGGGATAGGGAAGGGAAGGGAAACCTAAAACTACTGTGCATGGAATATCATATTTTAAGAAAAGAAGAGTTTCATGAATTGTCCATGCATTGGAAATTCTTGATCTTCTGCTATCATATTTTGAAGATAATAAGAATCTTCACCACCTTTTTCTGTAATAACAAATGGTCCTATCCAAAGAGCTTCAAATTTCCCACGTTTCCCTTTGTCTTTGCATTTGGCATTCCATAACAAGACCATATCATTTAATTCAAACTTTCTATCTTTTTCCCTTTTTTCAAACAAGTATTTCATTTGTGACTGCATTTTTGTGTTATACTCCTGGACCAATCTTCTAACCTTATCCAATTCTACCAACTGCTCCATTTTATCTTCCATGGGTTCAGGAATATCCATGTCTTCCCAGAGTACAAACCTATATACTAGTAAAAGGTTTTGCATGGGCATCCTTGCTTGAGTCCCATAAACCAATTTAAAAGGTGATTTTTCAGTTTATTTCTTTACTATGATTCTATCTGCCCAGACCACCAACCTCAATTTGGAGTCCCAAGCCCTTTTATTGTTGTTCAACATCCTTTTAATTATTTTTAGGATACTCTTGTTTTTGGACTCAGCCTACCCATTTTCTTGTGGATGAGATGGAGATGCATACAAAATTGTTATGCCATATGTCTCACAGAACCTTTTGAACTCTTCTAATCTAAAGTACATACCATTGTTTGTGATTATCCTTATAAGTGTTCCAAATCTAGTGATGATATTTTCCATTAGAAAGTTTATCACAACCTTACTAGTAGCTTGCTTTGTAGGGATGACTTCTATCCATTTTGTGAAATAGTCAGTTGCTAGTAGAATCCATTTATGGCCTCCACTGGACTTCTCTGGTATTTCTCCAATGAAATGAATCCCCCATTGATTAAATGGAGCTTCAAATTGCATTGGTCTAAGTGGCAATGCTCCTTGATACTTCATTTTTCTAGAAAACCTTTGACAAGCTTCACACTTTCGTACATAAGTAAAAGAGTCATTGAAAACCCTAGGCCAATAGTATCCAGCTCTTAGGATATTGTGGGTAGTGGTCTTGGCCAAAAAATTTCCTCCAAAGATACCTTCATGCATCTCTTTCAACACATGGTTCACTTGTGATTCATCCAAGCATAATAATAACACTCCATCTCTATTCTTCCAGTATAGGTCTCCATCCATAAAGACATACTTTGAGGCATGCAATTTCAAAGTTCTCTGATTTTCATTCAAATCTTTAGGAAATTTCTAGTTTTTGAGATAATATATTGTATTAGTGTACCATGGGGTGTTCTCAATGTTGGAAATCATACCTTCTTCCTCCCCTATGTTATAGATTTGAGATGCTTCAATATTTGATTAAGTCATGAGCTTAGACAACCCTTGTCCTCTTATCAATTTGGTGATCTAGATTTCAATATTAAACTCTTGAATTCTGTTACTCCATCTACACCTTCTCCCTGTAACTTTAGTTTGCACAAATACATCCTTAACTGCAACATTAGGAACATAGGAAATTATCTTAGCACCTACCAAATAAGGTCTGAAGGATTTTACAACTTTCACAAGTGCATACACCTATTTTTTTGTAATGTCATTCTTTACTTTTGCTTCTTGAAGCGATTTACTGAAGAATGATATTGGTTGCTCATACCCTTCATCATTTTTCTGCAACATCACTATTACCATAGGCTCCTTGATTGCTCTTTTAATGGATATGAATGCATCAATTGCTCCTATTGTCCAATCAATCTTGGCACCCTTCTTCAACATTTTTGAAATGGACTTGACAATCTCAGTGAAATTTGATATAAACCTCCTTACAAAATTTATCTGCCCAAAGAATGATTGAATGACTTTCACTTTTTTTGGGATAGGAATCTTATCAATAGCCTCCACTCTCTCGAGATCAATTCTTACTCCATCCTTGGAAACTATGTGGCCCAAAAATTTTCCTTTAGTTACAACAAAATGGCACTTATTTGGGTTTAAGGAAATACCATACTCTGAAGCTTTGAGGAAGATCTTTTCTAGATGTTCAATATGATCTGCTTTCTTAGAATATGTTGTGAGGTCATCTTGATATACCACCATTATTGTATTAATCAAGTCAGCAAAGGCAACGTCCATAGCTCTCTGAAAGGTGGCACCAACATTTGTGAGGCCAAATGGCATCCTTACATATACATACATGCCCCAAGGTGTAGTAAGCGCAGTCTTATACTACTTTGATTCTTTTACCTTCATTTGGTTATATCCCAAAAAATCATCCATCATAGACAATAACTTACACCTCGTTACCCTTTGCAACATAGCTTCCATGTTTGTGAGAGGATAATTGTCTTTAAGTGAGGAGACATTCAAATTTTGAAAATCTACACACAATCTTATGTCTCCATTCTTTTTCCTGACATGCACTAAGTTGGAAACCCAAGTAGAATGTTTAATGGGTTTAATGATACCTCCTTCTCTGAGTTTCATGAGTTCTTCGTGCATCTTGGGTTCCAGAGTAGGATTTATTGGTCTTTATTGGTCTTTTTTTTTCTGTCTGAAGGGTTTAGCATTAGGCTTCAGTGGAATTTCATGTTGAAATAGATCTTTTTATATGCTTTAAGTTCATCATATGACCATGCAAAAACATGCTTATATTTTCTCAACAATGTGATCAGCATCTTTCTAATCGTAGGGCTTATCTTCTCTCCAATTGTTGTAGTCCACTTCCTAGATAATAACATTCCATAGTAAGGGGGAGTGTCCACCACTGTGATGTATGTTCTATATGTTGCCTCAGGGTATGATGCTAATTTCAATTCTACATCCCATATCACTCCAATTACTAGGACCAATCGGTTATCTATGGCATAGCACTTTCCATAGGTAGTGTTCACCCACAAACCTAATTCCTTCATGACAACCAAAGGCATGATATTAACTGTTTCCCCTGAGTTAATCATGCAATTTTTCATATATTTTTTGTTGATCGCCAATGTGGTTTAAAATGGATCCACTTGGGAGGGATTTTATGTAAGGGTATCACCCGAATAAACTTCTGGAACTTTTGTAGTTTCTTGCTCAACGGTATTGACCTATTTGTTATGATCATGTTGTTTGTGAGATGTGTTGGTAATCAATTTGAGGGATGTGTCTTTGTACTCATAAATTTTCATCATTTCCATCAAGGGAATTGTCATCTTTATTTGAGTTAGTGCTTGAGCAATGTCAAATGAAGGGGTAGTCATCCCTTGTTATGTTTTCTCAATTTTAGCAACCTTTCTTCCTTCAGTTTGAACTTTTTTATTATTTTGTGTTTTCTCAGATTCAACATTTGCAACCTCCTTTTGAGAAATCTTTTGAGGTTTCCTTGTTTCATCCTTCTTTTGGTCAGATGAGACATTCTCTTTGTTCTATTCCTTTATAAATAGGCCTCTAGGTGTTCCTTGGTCTACATCTGCGGGTCTACTTCTTAGGTTGTATCTACTCCTTTTTGCTTTAGCCACATCTTTTGTTGTGATGGCCCTCTTCTCTTCTTTTATTGGTGTTCTCAATTAAAATTGTGGTGTTGTATTGTATGCATAGGTTATTTCTTCTATATTTTCTTCTAGGTCAGAGAACACTTCTTGCTCCATATTAACATTGTATTTTTAATTGCTAACATCATATTCATACCCATCCTCAAAAGATGAGTATCCATCATTGGTTTGATGGGACCCCCATCTTAACATATTTACGATGTGGCCATCTCTATCCTATTCTTGTGACCATTCATCTTCTTGGAAATTTTGAGCTACTACATAGCGTTCTGGGGCATGGAATCTATGACATGGTAGACACCATGGTGTAGTATCTACTATGTGTTCCCTTTTTTTTCAAAGGATCCAAAGTATCTTTCCAATTTGGCTTGCCCACTGATTGTCCATCCTTCCAAGTGGTGTTATAGGGCATGTCATGCAATCTTGTCCTTTCATTCCTGTACTGGTTTTCTTATCTATTTTGGTGATTGTTAGGATTTAGTGGGATCCTAAGGTTATCTATTTTTCCAACCATTTCGGCAGCTTTCCTATTGTTTTCAATGGTTATAGCAGCCTTTTGTGCTTCGAACAAGCTATTAGGACATCTGTTTCTGAGCTCATACCCTGTTTTAGGATCAAAGGCTTTCAAATAGATGCTTAAAGTTGTTGAGTCAGCTAATTTAGATCCATGTGGTATCTTGTTATTAATCTTGGAGAATCTCTGATTGAAGTCAAAAATAGATTCATTTTGATGTTTTTGAATGCCTATTAACTCATGTAAGGAAAATTTAGGAGCACATTGATTCCCATATTGCTCTAGTAATTGATTTTTGAAGTCTTCTATAGAGGTAATTGAAGCATCTGGTAGGCTATTGAACCAGTCCCATGCTTCTTCGGTTAAGGACATCATGAATAGCCTCATAAGGACGTCTTCTTGTTCCATGCCTAAGTCTTGCACAAAAGCATTGAAGTTTCTTATATTTTCCTTTATTTTAGTTGCAATGTTCCCTATGAATTTAGGGACGGTATTTCTCAAGTTACTGTCAATGGGGTATAGGTATGTAGGATATTCGGTCAAGTCGAATTGTCTGCTTATACTTGCAATATTTTGTGGATAAGGATTTTGATGTGGCGGATTGCAATAATATTGAAATCCATGTTGAGGTTGGTATACATTTTGTTGGATGTTCTAGTGTGAATAAACATTGTTATAGGCATTTGGTTATGACACATGGTACTGATAGTGTGGAACATATTGTTGTCCCGGTAGTGGGTAAGATTGTGAAATGGTGTCGGTGTTCTGTGATTGTGAGTTTTGTGGTGGCACATTACGTTGCACATGTTGATTTGATTTCCCAGCTATGTTGTAAGGTGCTTTTGAAGTACTTGGAATGATTTTATTCTGAGATAACCCATACGGATTGATGTTTCCCCCTTGCTTATGGGGAGGCACATATCTTGGTGGTTTTGATGAATGGATATTCGTCTAGGAAAATTTTTGGTCTAGTTATTTACTTTCTTTTATCAACTATCGCCACCTCCTAAGTTCCTCCTTTTGTCTTCCCACATGCTGTTACAATTCTTGAGTGGTCATTTCAATATGATTCTTTGCAGGGGCAGAATGATCCATGAATCCATATTGGGTTTCTTCTCCTTGTTGTAATGACATTTTGTGGTCATAATCCTTTTGGTTTTGGATCCGTGTTTTCTCTGCACATGCATAGAATTCACTTTCCTTTTGAGGATCTATTTTGAAATTGAGAATGCTATCTGTTAAATTATTTTGCTCAAGTGGCACTGATTGGTATCCTTCATCACTATGAAAAGGACTATTATGCACTGTGAAAGGTTGCTTCGATGTGTTCCCTTTATAACTGCACATGATATCTAACTGATTAGATGCTACTTCATTCCTATTTGTGTCATCCTTTGAAGGAGGGGATCCATGCTTGTCTATCCACCTACCATTGTTCTTCTTTGGACTGCCTTTGAGTAATGACCTTCTACCATCCATTTTGGGTGATATGGTATTTTTCTGATGTCTATGATTTAATATTTTTAATCTGATGTTTAGCTTATTAGTCATAAAATTTTGACAGAATCGCCACCTAATTCTTCATAAGTAGCAAAGTTAATATTTGGATGAACTTTGTTTTTATCCCAATGGAGTCTCTTATTCAATCAAGTGATTGAGTGTTTGCATAAATTATGGATGTTTATGACTCTGTGATGAGAGGCCCAGATTGACCATATATTTTGGATAGGCTAAAATATTTTCCCTGAGTATGTCCCCAACAAAGTCACCAATCTGTTAGGTCTCAAAAACATAAGTTTTGAACCTTAAGAGGGTGTTAGTCTCTTAGTATGTTTTTGGCTAACGAATGGGGCAAATATGATTGATAACCCCTGCTCTTTAGGCTCTGCTAAACCTAGGCAGGTGTACCTAAATGATAAGGCAGATTTAAAGGTTTAAATATGATCTCTAATTTGGGTGATCTATTCACAATGGCATGTGGACATGAAATAGATGCCAGGCTAATAACTAAGTCCTACTGTTGATGTTTTGAGAATCAAATATGGGAATGAAGTTTGTATAAAATGTTCTAAGTATGACTAGTGCCTAATCCTATTGGGCGAATGGAGTCAAATTTGTGTGATGATAATGGAGACAGATATGTAAGGTAGGTGAATCTACTTCTCAGCTTAACTCTAACTTGTTGGGAACTTTGGATGTTTGCAGCTTGTACAAATGTGCAAGTTTGTCAGTTATTATACTCTTCTTTACGAATCCCAGTGTTATTTTCCCAAATTACTTTGATATCTCAAAAGGATTTTTAATTCTTGACTTGAGTGAAACCAATCAGGATAATCAATTTCAAAGGACTTTAATCCTTAGCAAGAACCAATTAAAATGAATTACTTGAAAGGAATTTAATTCACTCTAGCCAAAACCCAATCAAGAAAATCACACAACAATAGCAAATGTGTCCTGACAAATTGTATAAATTTGAATAATTGAGGAGAACCACTTTGGAGATAGCACAAAAACATATAGGATTGAATATTAACACAATAGCTGAACACTGGAAATAAATCACTAATTATGAATAGTCTTCTCCATTGATTATACTTCAAAATTTATACATTAATAGTAGAAGTTTTTGAAATATAAAAATGGATGAGCGGAAGGTGTTATGCAAATGGATGAGCCTATCTACTACTACTAATGATGATGATTCAAAACTGGGCCTTGGTTTCCCCTTTTATATGGGAAGAAACAAGCTACAAACCCATTACAAAAAGGTGTGTCTTTTCATAAACTTAACTAATTATAATTTTCTTTTAAAACATAAAAGTAATCGATTGAGGAAACAACAATAGATAGTGGTACTTGCTTCATTATTCATCGTAGAGAACTCGTGACCTCTCAGGATCTGGAAAAGTTCTCCTCTCCATGATAAAGTGCTTGATCATCTTGCATACCTCAACTCAATACCTATTCTTCCACATCTAGGGTCCCTCTAGTCTTGGTGATGAACAGATTCATTGCTGACATGTGCTCAATATAATCTTCCCTGATATGAGTGTTGACATTTGAAAGAGAATCCATCATATTGTACTCCATATGCATTATTCCCTCGAGCTACTTATGAGTATTGTCCAGTACCATCTCTTCATCATTGATTATCTCAAGTGCCCATGGTAATGTTTGAGCCAATTCATCTTTCCAATGGTCTTGTCCTTTAAGCCCTCCTTAATTATCAAAAAACATGGGAAATGGGATATCCAATGGTTGGTTGAAGTCATTGAGCTTAGCCTTAATCTTGGCATGAAACTCCTCATGTTGATTGATTAACTCATTATATATATGGAGGATTTGTTCGTTCATAATTTCCTTACTGATCAATTCATCTTTCTTCTCTTCCATACGCACCTGTAGTCTCTCATGTTCTTGAAAAGTAGAGTGCACTTTTACAAAGAGTTCCCAATATTGGTCAGCCTGGTTCATCACCTTCTCAAATCTCTTCTTGATTATCTCATAGATCATCTCAAATTTGATGGTTTTTATCCTTTTCTCTAATTCATTGTATTTCTTTTGAAATTTCTCATGGAAATGCTTCCAGTATACGACATCTTCCATGGAATCCAATACTTTCATCTCACTGTCCACCAATGGAGAATACAATTCTGATGAAGAGGAAGAGGGCAATTTATCTCTATGACTGGCTACCTCTTTCTTTAGTTTATCATTCTCTCTTATCAATCTCTCAACCTAAGCCTTATTGAATTTTACCACATTTATGTTTAATTCTGCTATCTCAATGGGATTAGTATCTCCCACTCTATGTACCAAGAGATTTCCAAACACTTGTCTTGGATTACTAATGATGGCAGGTCTCTTGTCTTGGGGATACAGTGCCCAAATCAATAAGGTAGCTTCATCTGGATTGTAACCTGACCCAAAATACATTTTTTCACTTGCCTCTTCTATTAAGTGCAATGTCTTATCTCCTCTTTTCCTAAAGCTATCAAACACTATGGTGGAACTATTGTCCCATCCTGGTAAGAGCAAGACCCCAATCTCTTGAAGTAGCTCCCTTACTCTCTCAGGGGTGATAGCTTCTAGTTCTTGATCCACCTCCTTTCTCAGTTCTTCCAAAGTGGTTGCCTCTTGTTCAAGGATGATATCTTTTATATTTTTTCTTAGCATTCTTCCTTTGTGTTCATAGACAAATGACCTAAACTCTGAAGTCTTAATGAAGTCGCTATCAGAAACAAACTCTTGACCAGCTCAGACTCTCACATCATCAAAGAGTTCATTTGATGCTTCAAATTTAACAATACTTTGTTCATGGGGTGGCTCATACTGTGTGACAATGGGTACATTTATTTGTTCAACTTCATCCTCTTCTTCACTCATGGAAATATCCACAAAGAAACTTACTTCAGGAGTAGGCTGTGAGGGTATATAACTAAGGGGCTCCATATTCTTAGCCTGCATTCTAGGGCAAGTTTTAATATGTGTTTCAAATACCATAGGGGGCATGTCCATAGTTAGTTCATCCTCATGGGTGATTAGATACTCTACTCTTTCTAAAGGGTCTTGCACATCATTGAATGCTCTTAGATACAAAGGATTATTCTCCTTCCTCCATGCTTCAGCTAGCATTATTTTGTTGTATGTGGCTATCCTTTGTGCTTTCAAAGCTTCATCACAATTCCTTATCACATCATCCACAGAAAATTGATGTTCATACCCAGATAGTGTTTGTGACAGTTTTTCTTATTGATAAAATTCTTTGAATCAAAATTCTTTCTCTCATTCCCTATTGGAAAATTGTAATGTGTCAATTTCTTATCAATTTCTGCATACCCTTTATCAGAAACAATTGTGAAATCTCCAAAACACAAAGTACTTGGCATAATAGATTTTTTATTGTGTCCTTTAAGATGCTTAGCATCTGATTTGGCCAACTATTTTTGGTAGCAAGTGTGGAGCCCCTTCAAACCCATATGCTCTAATTACAGTGCAATCAAAAAATTTGTACCAATATCCCCAATTATGATTCACCCTTTTCTTGGGATCCTTCTCTTTGGATCTAAGAAATCTTTGCACTTCAAGAGACAAGTTGTAATCACATGGATGCCCTAATAATTTTTGCAAGGGTTTAACAAAATATTCCTCAAAGTATAAATAATGGGATCTCCCATATCTACTGTCCCATATTGAGGTCCACATCTGAATTGGTTTGAAATTTCCATCCTTGTTTGTATCCCTTATCCTTGATTTCTCTCCCCAAATCCCTCTAGCTTGTCCTTCATATAAGAGTAATTGCATGAACAAGGAATAATGTTTAAAATTAATAGAATCACTATTGTTTTTTATTCTCTCCAATCCTTGGTTTAGAGATTTGGCTAGATAGTTAGCATAATAAAATGGCCTAGCATCTCGGCTCTGTATATCTACTACCAAAACCATTGGGGCTATTGACATGAGAGCTGAAACCTCCACTCCCAACACTTGTCCTGCAATGTAATAGGTATATTGAAAATACTACTCAAATAATTCTTCATGAAAGGGAGGGTGTTCATCACTGGAAAACCTTTTGAGTTGATTCCCTACCTCCCAAGGCCTATGCATTGGAAATTTCCACCTTTTGTATCTAGTGTCAATGTAGTTATATTCTATCAAGAGATCTCTTACTGTGAATGGCAAACTCATAGTGCAATCTAGTTGAAAAACTGTGGAAATGAAGTCTTTGGAGATGATGAATTTAGACCCATCATATAACTAAATTGCTCATCATTTGGGGTCGAACTTGGTAGCTAGTGCCTTAACCAACTCTACATTGACAAACACATTAGGCACAAATACCTTTCCCAAGATCATCCTCTATGGGTTACAGACAGGTTGGAACCTATATTGCTTTCTATAGTGGTACATAAACAGCTCATACCCTTTTTGCGGTGTCCATACATCTCCCAAGTCTTTATGTTTATCCCACATCTTGTCCATGGAAGTATTTAATTGTACACTACTTTTAGACCCTAGCCCCAACCCAGGACATTGATCAATCAAGTCTTGGTTTAAGATTCTAGCTTCTATTTTTTTTCATTTAGTTTTCGGTGTTCCTGAGCTTCCTTCCATTATTCAGAACCCTGGCTTCTCTTTGTAATTCTTTTAATTCCAAAAATTTTCTTAGTTGGGCTTCGTATACTTACTTATATCATGCTTTCCTCCCTTTACTTTTGATTATGCAGCAATGGGGTATCTCTGGCTCATTTACTCTGCTCCTTTCTGTAAGCTTCTTCGACTTTTAATGATCAAAATGAAATCAATTTGTGATACACATTGCTCGGCTCTGGCTCATAAATGGCACACTTGTCTTTCTTTTCATTGGGGTAGTCATTAAATTTTGAATATCTCTTCGATATCTTAGGCTATCACATTAGTTGAAAAAAAATCATCATCGTTATATCGGAGGGACTATGATTTTACTCCCGCCGATATCCATTTCTCTTTTTCAGGAGCTTTATGTCACTACTTTTCTTTTGGGGTATCGATTAGATGCCAGATAATCTTTGCTCGATATACTTCAATCCTTCTGATACGTTTCCTTAGCTTATATTTGATCACCCATGGTATGATTTTCTCTTCATGTGTTATCGGCTCATCGGGGGGACCTTGTTCATATCCTACTAATAGCCATCGTTCCTTTCGATATTCTTTGCTTTTGATAGTTTATTGTTATATCAGGGGGACACAATTTTTGATCATCTTGATAACCTTATGTCTCCCCATTATCACTTACCACTGCACATTTTTTAATTAATAAATGTCTTCATTATGTCATGTATCGGCCCATCGGTGGGACACGATGTCTTCTCTCCCCGATATGCTTTAGTGTCTTCGATACGTTATGTTCAGGCTATCGGGGGGACAATAAGGTATGTCCTGCCGATCTACACCACTCACTTCAATGAATTTACCATAGCTAGCTTTTTTAGTCTATCGAAGAGACCGTGTTAGGATTCTTCCTGATATAGTGTTGTCTCATCGACAATGTATGTTTTTTGTTTGCTCCATCGGTTCATCGAAGAGACCATGATGAAAGTCCCCCCCTACATGGTAGTGTCTTGTTGATATATCTGATGTTACCGAGGTAGTACTTTAGAAAGGGGAATTATCTTAAAGTGATGATTGGAGAATTTATTTTATTTACAAGGGTAGGTTTAAGAGCTATATACATTAGGAAATTTTTATATTTTATGTCAAGTATAGTGAAAAATCAAGGGCAATGGAACTTATGATGGGAGTGAAATGAGAAATGAAAAATGAAGGCATGTGAAATTCAAGGTTGATTTTTTAGCTCCAACAGAGCCTACAGCTGGTTATGGATGTGAATCCATTATGGACTTGAAGAGAAGATTGTCATTTATTAAGATAAGATGCATGGTTTATGGATTTTTGTTGTTCTCCTTGTTTTGGTCTTGAGCTATGATTCTAGCTCTTGGGACTCATTTGGAGAGGTACATGAAATGGTTTTTGGCTTTGGGTATATCCCCTTTGTTGTGGGAATGATTGGTTGGTTTGGTCTACCTTTGGTATGAGAGGTTTACATCTATTCTTCACATGTTTTCATTTGATTTGAATGTTAGATGTTGAATCCTTTTAGTATGGGAATGGTGAAGGAGATCTTACGTCACAAAACTTGGTACATGTTAGTGTGGAAAAAGGATATGGTTTGATTTTAGGTTCTCTCTTTTTTCATGGTATTCTTCTTGGATGTTTGTATTCATATGGTTGAGTGTGAAGAACTTGGGAGAGCTATGGAGACTAGTGGTGAGAGAGGTATTGCATTGCAGCATATTTATTTGTAGGATTTGCATATCATTGTATGTTTCCTTCACACTATGTATTAGAGGAATTGACCACATCTTCTATGTGAAGTACTATAGGTAGACTTGGTATGCCTTGATCTATTTTCATATTTGTCATTACTCATGTAGTTGGGGTTTCTAGATATATGTTTGGTTATCCTTCATGATATCTTGGTTTGCTAGTTACTTATGTGATGATGAGTTTTCATGTTTTATTGGATTTCAATCTACGAGTTATGCAGGTTGTGGTTTAGCTTCCCATTTTATTGTAGTGGGATGAGTAAAATGTGGACTATCTATATCCATAATATTATCTTAGTGTTTATGAAGACTTTGTTAGTTGGCCTTGTTTGTGGTCATTTTTTCATTGATATATTGCATTGAGATAGGAGGATGGATATACAAATACTTGATTATAGATTTTGGGTTGGTATGTTGATGGAATGAAGTTCTATCCATGTTTGGTATGCCCTAGTTTTAGGTATGAGGCTAGCTTGGATGAGTTGCATTTTTTTGTGGTTTCTATTCTAGTTGGTATGAGTAAGGTTGCTACTCAAAGCCTTTGTTATCATTTGAATCTGATGCTTGTGTTCATGTAAAGATTGGTGTAGGTTTTAGTGACAGTCGATATGTTTCACCTTGGCATGTTGGAGGATGTAAGGAGTTTTTTTTTCTTGATGGTGGTTATCATGGTTGCTTTTGCAAGTATCTTATTGGAGCATGAGAGCATAGTGAAGATTCAGATGGTACATGATTGGCTAAGGGATTTTTTTCCCTTATTTTTGATTCCTATGGGTGTATTTACAATATTGATGTCAAGTGGGAGAATGTTAGGATTAAGGTTCCATCCAACTTTTAAATCTTATGCCATGGTTCCAACAACCTTGGAAAGTGTATCTAGGCACTTAAGGTGTATTGGGAAAATATTTTGTAATATTTTTTTTATCGGTAAGGAGGGATTATTTAGATTGGCCCCACACCAATGGAGGTCACAAGGGGGACCTCCTCTCCTTCAACATATTCAACTTAGAACCACTTATTCAACTAAGAAGCCATAATGGAAGTTCAAGAGCTACCACTTGGAATTCCAACTTAAGATGTCACTTTTTGGGGATTCGAACATGGATCTCCATCTTGAGAACCATATGGCTTTGTCATTTAAGCACAACCCCATTGACAAATATTTTGTAATATTAATTATCATCATTGTTTGTAATATATTTATAAAGGGTTATGGGTCCACTAGCAATGGTAAAAGTGAGTTGTGGACATAAATATTTAATATTATTTTCTCCACAATTGGATGCCTAAAATGGGATACTAAAAGATAAGGAAAAGGATAAATAAGTGACTATTGGGATTCCGCAAGTGGGTGCTTGGAAAGAGGCAATAGGTGTCACTTGGTTATTACATTTATTGTAATGTTTATCTCTCAAGTTTGGGTGCCCAAGTTGGAGGGAAAGTATTGGAAGCCAAAATAGGTATCTTTTTGCATTTTGTAGAGGATTCCAAGGGTTGGGTTAAAATCAGCTTTTTGGATATAGAAAGTATGAGGAACAGTTGAATGTAGTGTTACTCTACAGGAAAAAGGATAGGTTGAGGCATAAGGAGGTTGTTCACAGGTACACAGGTTCTTCCATGTTGGAGGAAAAGAGGAGAATGGAAGTGGTTGTATTATAATCTCATTTATTTGATGATAATGCATACTTGGCCTCTCTTCTTGGTGGAGTTTTTTCTCGCAAGGGTTTCTCCACGTAAATCCCATGTTATGTGATGATCTTGTGTTTTTGATTTGTGTCTCATTGCTGCTACCTTATTGTGATGTTATTCTTCATATATTTTTGTTATAATTTCACATAGGGTAGTATTTATAAGCATGTTGTGTTGGTTGTTGTTTAGCATCATAAAGAAGATGGGTCTAATTATGGTAATTCCATATTAAAGAAAATTAATTTTCAGATTTACATATAAGTTTTAGAATTTTATGTTGTTGTAGTCCAAGCCTTGTATCTCATCCATTGAATTCATATTTAGATAGAGATTGAATTTCTCAACAATTGGTATATTGAACCTGTTTATTTATCATCAAACTAGTCAAACTAGGTGCTCATTTTAGAATATGTAACTCCTTTTATAATATGCCTTTACATACTTTTTGAAATAGATAATTTAAGATTCTCTTTTAATTCCACTATCTAACCTCCATATATAATATTCTCTTACATCCATTGTAACACAATCACCAATGTTATAGTATTTCTTGCATGTAATATTGAGATTACCTCCATGTATGGTGCCTTATTTTGAGAGGTTCAAACATTACGAGATACAAAATATTAAACATTTACAATTATTCCTAGGACTTTAGAAGGTGATACAATACCTAATCATAATATATAATTCCTCTCAAGGTTTGTCTTGTGTGTATAATGGCTGGTACAATCTAATATTTTATGCCATTTCCTTCGCCACTTGACATAATTTACAATTCCTAATGAATTTTCTCACATATTTGAGTAAAAATAGCTAGTAATATCTCCCCTCCAACATGGTATATGTCTGTCTATGTCAAAGTGGCCTATGACTTTGTGACTATGAAACTCTTAAATGAGGTTATAATTCATCAAGCTCTATGAGATGTATAATTGTTGTCTCTGAAAATACTATCCCTCTTGCACAAAGTAATCTTCATATGTACCACTAGTTCTAGCCCCATGCTTCTAATTCTCTACTTGCACCCCATGCATTTAGTAAATCTAAATTTACAACATATAAATATTTCATCAACTCCATGCATACAAACTCAATAATCATGATGGAAAATAATGCCTATTTTCTACTCAGTGTAAGGCTTCAATACAAAAGAATAACCCTACAAGAATTATACCCGTTTCATGTGCCTTTAAGTAATATTTTCTCAATTGTTGATGAATTTCAACACCTACTATTCTATGTACAACACAAATTCCTTAGATAATAGATACTACCTCCACTTTTGCAAAGCTTGTACTATGAAAAAATTCTCAACCATTGACAAAATAATTATACCTAGATTCATTTAATTGTTTACTGTAATATGCAGTTGTTTTCCCTTCTTGATTGACATGACACTCATCGTGCTTCTACTAGCATTACAATCCACTTGAAAAACCTTTTAAAATTTAATATAGACTCCTCTGTCACTTTAATATTCAAGAGAAAAACTCCTAGTAGTAATAGTCATCCAATCAAATCCTCTTTCTCATCAAGGGTGCACAAATCCAACTAAAATTCTTAATATTTTTTTTAGAAGCTTTCCAACATGTGGAAAATTCTAACTCAAATTTTCTTCCTATTCTTAGCCACTCAATGATCACCTTAACTTTTTAGGGTCCAACTTCAACTCTTCTTGGGATATAAAAAATCCCTAGTATGATTTCTTTCTGCATGAAAGTGTATTTCTTTAGGTTGATGGGGAATCCATCCCTCCTTAGCTATGCCAACACCTATTGTAGTGCATAAGATTATTCTCTATCAACTTGTTAAACACCAAAATAGATCTATGGCCTTGAAAATTAATATGAATGAGGAAATGTAGTGAAAGAGTGTATCAAGGGTCACTCAAACCATCACAATAATTGCAATTAATGTTTTCACTTGATGTTATAAGGATTTGTAGAGCAATTCAAATGGGTAAAAAATATTCATCATTTTCGTCTCTATCACTTTGCATGATGATTGTAGAGGTGTTTGAGTGTGTAGAGCCATAATGGGTCTATAATATACAACATGAATTACCTAGAAATGATAAAATTACATAAAGCTTTGAAACCCTGGTGATCACATTAAACACATATGTGACATTTTACACTTTACCTTGCTTCTTATCTTCAAATATACACCTATAATGAAAAATATTCATCATGGTGGTTGATCAAATCACATCAAGTGGTTGCAAAGTTATTGTCGAACATTCATGACTAATTTGAACCATTATCATCATTACTTATTGATAATGATAAAATCCAATCCTTGTCACTTTGAGTACTTGTATTAATATCACTATGGTTGTTTGAGTGTCTATTTTTACATATGCTATGATTTTAGGGCGTGAAAATAGTCATTTGAATGATCACAAGTAGGTGTAGGGTCAAAACAACTATTAGATGGAATCCTAATTTCTTATTGAATTTCTTTATCAAAAATTGCCTTAAAATAATACCAAAAACAAGTGAAAAAGACTTCAGAAAATGAAATGATGTACTTGTTAGATTTCAAAAAACAATTGGTGTATCTAGACCTTTTTTAGTGATCGCATGGCTTTTGTAAGCTGATTTGGATAATAAGAAAAAAAATAGTGAAAAATTGGTGGGAGTTCTAAATTATCAAGGGTCAAGAGAAACTCATAGTTTATGCCTTTGGTTAGGGTGTTGGGAGTCAGAGATGGAGGGGAAATCAAAATATAGAGGTATGTAAAATTGAGGAAATCCAAAGGTCTAACTTTGATGGGAAATATATAATATAAAATATCAAGAATTGGAGCTTGGGGATACCTTGGATCATATACCTAGGAGAATGAAGGGTGAATATTTGACTATAAAAGGAAAATAAAAATATTGTTAAGGTTTCAAAGAATTGGGGAAGCTATGAAAGGGAAGAATGAAGGAAGGGGATTCTACAACCTCAACTCTAAAAGATAACTAATGAAAATAAGTTATAAATCACAACTTAGGAATGAACCAAATGTGGTATCTTGGTTAGGGATGGTTTTACTCTCTTGTTTGAAGCACATGCAAATTTTGATCAAAGATCAAGATAGTGGACCAGAGATGAGAGGGGTACTTTGGGAAGGGGAAAATTGACAATTTGATGGAAAATAAAGGATTTAGGAATTTTAGTGAAAATGAACAAGGATTGAGGATGTGATGGGAGTGGTATTAGTGGAGGAAGTATTCCAATATTTTTAAAGGTGTCTTAATCTTTCTCCTAAAGTTAATATTACAAAAGGTGCAATTTTTAGGTATAACATAGAAAAACTCAATTTTTGGCCTATAAGCTTAGTTTTTGGCCAAAATAAAAATTATTGGTTTCTCAACACTTCCTATGAGGGTTCCCATTATGTAGATCTCTCTGATTACTTTAATTTAAAACAAATAGCCCAATCAACCTATTGGATCAAAAGTTAATGCCCCTAGAAGTTTGTGTCATAAATGTAAAAAGTTGTTGGACACATAAAAGAGATATGAAGGGTAGTTACACCTATTGACCAACTTACGATGTGTATTATGACACATCATAAGGCATCTTTGATCAGGGGATAATTTGGGTGCCACTTTTGGGTGGTTTTATCTCATGGGTTTTAATTACAATTTGATGGTTTTAGGTTTTGTATCTCCTATATATTAGGTGCTTGAGATGGAGGTTGTGCATAGAGTTTTATAGATATTGTTTAAGTTGTAAGAATTCCTCCAAATCTATAGTTGGTGGTACTCTTGTGAAGGCTTTCTCTGTAAGTGTATTGGAATCATAATTTACTAGATAATACATTAAGATGCTTTAGGGTGGGTTTTTTTCTCGTGAATGGGTTTTCCCCATGTACAATTGTGTATGGTATTTATTTTGTATTTTATGCTTACATGTGTTTCTACTACTTATAATTGTTAAAACATTGAAAAATTTACACAACACTCTCCTTAGAATATTAGTGTAGGAAGTGTTTCCATGTACCTTGCTTCCTATCAAATATATCGATGATGAAAATTTTCTAATGTACAATGACAAGGATTTTGGGATGCGAGTGAAAGGTATGACATTAAACGAAATCTTGAAATTCCACAACCTTGAAAAAACATAGGAAACACATAGAAAATAATCCATACTTAGAATTTTCAGAGTTGAGTGGATATTTTGGCTTTAATAATACACGTAGGGGTTCATAATTATTAAAAAAAAAAGTGAAGGCCCATATAATCATATATTAGATTGGTTATAAATAGGGGTAGAAGGAACCTAAGTGAACAAAATAAGAGGGACTCAACAAAAAAAATTGAGACTAAAATATTGAGTCCTAATAAGACATGTCTAGGGATGTGTAGCACTTGATGAAATAATGAGAATTTAAAATACTCTAGGTTGTAGACCAAAAAGGTGAGAAAAATAAACCAATATTCACTCACACCTCATCATGACAAGACAATACCATTGGCTACACAAATACACACAAAATACATTTAAGAAAAAACATAAACAATAGACAACAAAATAGTGGGTGGCTTTTGGAGTGTGGGGTTTTTCTCTTGAAAGGGTTTTCCCAACATAAATCACTATGTTGTGGTATGCATGATATTTATGTTTATTTTTTTTTAAGTTTTTGTAAATATTGTAAAGATACGTAAAGTTTTGCATTACCCTCCTCTCAAGATTAGTGTAGGAAGTTGTTCTGCTACCTTAACTTCCTTACATATTTTTTTTATCATTTTCTCTAATTCATTACTCTTGTTATCTATTATTTTTCTCTTTTCTTTCTTATTTTTTAGGTCTCTTTGTAACTTTTTTATTGGGTTTTTTAGCCTATTTCTATCTCTATCTTGCTTTAATAATGATGTGTACACCACTTCATTGTTTTTTTTTATAAATTGTTTTTTTCGAAAAAAATCCATTTGGACAAGACTCACCTCAAATTTAGAGCAATGCATTTGACTCTCTATTTTTTTTTTAAATTTGGGTACAACAAACATGTTCTCCATGATTTTTGTGTTTGGGTCATATGTGAGAAATAACCTAGTTATTGTAGGCTCTAAACTTATAGTAGTTATACTCTTTATCGCTTGCTTATTATTGTTGCCTCTATTTCACCTACAGTTAAATCAGGTAAGGTAATCAAATGTCAGATCTTCAGAGGCAAGTGGGACATTCACACAAGGGCAGGGACTCTACATCTGTTGCTAGGTCATGAGGAACTCGGTAGGAGAAGCTACCCTGGGAGTATTCGGCATGAAAAATCATCTAAGGAAAAATTCGGCAGGACTCTCCTACTGTCTAGCCGACTAACTGTTTGTTTTATTCCATCCTGAGCAGGTCACTAAGACCTAGTTTCTATCATGTCGAACGAGCCTACAGAGCCTATTGCCATAACAAAGAAGATTCTGTATGACCTCTTGCTGCGTAGGCTTTCCTTGGCCGATAGGCCATTCATTCGCTATTCGACGAGACTCTCGGCGACTAAGGGCTTCAGGGAGACCTACAGCGCTCGGCGAGAAGTCCCAGCGAAGGTCGATGTCTTACCGACTTCACACGGGTTCCCCTTGGCATAAGGAGATAGCTTTGCCAAAATTTCATACCAAAGTGGAGATGTCTCCCCGAAACAAAGCAGAGCTCGGGCAAGGGCGAAAAGGTTCGACAGGATGTCTTGCCGAAGGATAGGTGTCACGCCAAAGGGATCAAATGAGGTGGCATCGGCGTGAGTCCCACTGAACATAGAGGTTTCGGCATAACATTTTGGGCTTGACAAGAAGTCTTAGCGACCAGTCATTGTCTTGCCGATGATGTGATGTCTTCGGTATGATTCTGGGTGACAGATGGACATTTCGGCAAAGGAAATGAGGTCACCCGGAGGTCTTAGCGAAGGCGAAAGTCTCGCCAAAAGGAAAGACGGACCTCGATAAGGAAGATCTCGACAGGAGTCCCGCCAACACAGGGAACCTCGGTGTAACTATGGGGACTTCGCCGGGGTGTCTCGCCGACATTCAGTGTTTCGCCGAAGGGGGAAAAGAACTCAGAAAGATGCAGGAGTTTGGCGTGAGTCTCAGCGAAGGCAAACGAATGGATCTCAACAAGAGTCATAGAGCTCGGTATTGAGTCTCAGTGAACAGAAACGGTCTTGTCGACCGCAAGGGGGCCCCACCAAAACATGAAGGGCTCGCCAACTGATGATGTCGCCCGGAGGTCATGTCGACAGCAGGAAGTCCTGGCGGCATACGAGGTGTTGTCGGCATGAGTCTTGTCGAACGATGAAATCTTCATAACAAAGAAAGAGTTTGCCAAAGGAGATGGGGTCTACAAGAGGTCTTGGTGACGATAATGGGTCTTGGCGACAGGCACAGATTTCGGCAAGAATTTTCCTTCGGCGTATGTCTTGCCGAAAGATGAAGGAACCACCAAGGATAGAGGTAAGGCCTCGCCAAGACTTGAGGCTTTCGCATTAGTGTCTCGGCAACCGGCAAGGGTTACGCTGACAGTATTTCAACAAGGGTGTCTTCGGCGTAGCAAAAGGAGTTCAGGAAGACCTCTTCTTGACCGGCGAGAGTCTCAGCGACTGAAAAGAGGAGCTCAGATAGAATGAAGATGGGGTCGGCAGGATGTCTTGTCGACCAAGTAAGCTTTCTCCAAACTCAAAGCAAGCTTTTGGCGGAGCAGGGAGACTTTGATATGGAGTCTCGACGAATGGAGTGTGTCTTGGCGACGAAAGTGGATGTCGATATGACAAAAGAGGAATTGGTATGATCGTTAGGGATCACTAAGAGCTCTCAGCGATGGCTCCATGTCTTGCCGATGCCTGCGAGAAGATTTAACCACATCGGGGAGACATGATTAGTGTCTCACCGATATGTGGTTCATTAGGGGAAGTTTTGACCGCCCAAACGATCTGTGTGGAGTTCACTCAACCGGTTAGAGGGATTTGAGGGTCAACCGTGGCAGTCTGAAAGGACATCAACAGGATGAAGGGGGACGTGTATCTATTGCAGGCTCAGAGCATTCATGGTGCAGCCGAAGTAACTCAACTGGACACGATGGATCAAATGAATGCGGTGGTTGCAGAAAGATCAGAGGGGACTTCTTCGAGAATGTTTTCTTCACCGACATCAACAATAGGGACACGCAAGGATGCAGCATTTAATTTGATCAATATCTTGGGGAAAATCCTATCCCGAATCGGGATATTTTTGTAAGCCCTAAAGGGCCGACATATCAGTTTGTATATAAGGCATTTTTTTTCCTTTTTGTGGAGAGTTTGAATTATGCATTCAAAAGGAGTTAGTGATTTTTTTCATCAATCCTTTCCCAATTAATGTATGTTTTGTAACTTGACTGGAATCTGGAATATAATACAGAGTTTACCTGGAAGCTACTGTTAAATGTTTGCATTACTTTCATTTTTGTATTTTAAACTATACAAGTTCTTAACTGTGTTTTTCTGAAATCTATATTCATACCTAAGGCTATGAGAATCATTTTTCCTTCCTGAGATATGCATGTAGAGTAAGCCTGTTGAGAATACTATATGATTTTAGAAGGGGTTATGTCAAGTAAGTGAAAAACATTGTCTTTGCTTCCCAATGTATGTTCTTTCTGTGTATGTTTTCATGATTTCTCTTTAACTCGATGTATCACCATAGAAATAGTTCAGATTAGTTGCATTATTTGTATGCTTTCCTTCTCCTTTTACCTTCACAGAATTAGTAGTTTTAGGTGGTACCCAAAGGAAGCCGACCTTCTCCGGAGGTTCATTTCAGTTTTAGGTAACCCACAGCCTTGAAATGATCCCATTGTGTCTCTAGAAAGCTCAGTTTTAATCTCTGTGCAAGGGGTGCATTTCTAGGTGACAACAATTATGTCTTTTACATTTTTTTGCTTTCTTTCTAAACTCAACATTGTAACCAAAACCTAGGACTGTTGACACAATCGAATGCTTGAATGGAAAAGGAGTACTTGTAGTGTTGGGGGCATATCTAATTATTTGAGGTTGAGGATTATTCATTCCTATACCAATCACACTAACAATTGGAGGGGTGCCTTTTGGAAGTGGAAATAATTTCTAAGATGGAAATGAAGGTAGTTCCAAACTTGGACCTATCATAATATTTTCCTTCTTCAAAATTCCTTAATAATTGGGTTTTTGTATAGTATCTTCTACTATTAGCCTCTTCCAAATAATTTTTTGTTGTAGAATTTATTGACCACTTCTAAGACTACTACCCATACCATTTCCACTAGTAACACTAGATTCTCCATCATTTCCTAATTGTGATTGTATCTAACTATCAGTATTTGAAGGGGTAATAAAATGAATTGTACCACCTATCCTTGTATTCCTTTGGCCTTGTTTATAAACTCTAATGCCTTGAAAAACACTAGGTCTTCTACTTATAGGTTCTAACTATATTGGCACCCAAGCACTACCTTGTCCTTTAGACCCCAAACTACCACCTTCATAACCCATTTTTTACTATGGTTGTCCTTGAATTATATGTTTGCTTTATAATCTCAATCAAACTAGGTTTGTATGCATATTCTACACTAGGATTGGTATCCAAGGGTTTACCTTCCCTATCATCATCATATTGATCGTTAGTTACTTTAGAGGGATGCTCTATATTCCACAAATTGCTAAACTTTTCATCTTTTGGGATCTCTTCAAAACCTTTAGTATATTTTGGATCACCTAGATCCTTCATCATAGACCAAAAGGAAATTATTTTTGTTTGTTTCCATTGTGCCTATGTACAAGCTTCTCTTAAAGAATCTTGTGGTTTTTTAAGTAGATGGTTGATCAACTCTTTTATAAAAATCATCATACCTCCTCATTGGAATATTTGTTACTATTTGTGGGTGTAATGTCATTATTTTTGCCGACAATTATTAAAAATAAATACCTTTCTTAATAGCAATTTCCTCCATTACTTTTTTTACCTCATCTTAAGAATTATTGCTTTCAATATTTTTAGCAATGGTTTAATTTGATGTTGAATTCTAATTCAAGCATTCTTATTGGCCACAATCCTTTCTTTAATATTGTCACATGATAATTTTAAAAATTTAAAATTTCACGTGTACTGTAGTGAATTATTTTCTCTTGAATGTGAACCATCCACATGAAAAGGTAATGAAGGAAATATATTCCTCTTTTAGTGACTAGCAAAGTATAGTTGATTTGTATTATCCTTCTGGCATACATACTCCAATGTGAAACCCTCTCTATCACATGTATTGGAAGTTTGTAGGGCTCTACTCTTTATCCATAAAACCTTAGCATAATATATTCTTCCATGAAGTACTAGTTAGACAATTGTATTTTTTATCTCAGTTGAATGTAATCTCTACAAGACTCAGACAATCTAGGCATTAGAGTGTTTATAATTGCTTGATATAATGGAGCAAAAAATTAGTCTACAAAATTATTTTATTTCCTTCTATTATCATGCATCCTTACCTTAGAGGTTCAATCATATAGTGGAGCCACTATTTTTTCCTTATCATTCATATAAGGCCAAATCTGAAGCTTGTTGGCCAAAAAAATTCCACTAAATTTCACTAGAAATAAATAGAAAAAGTAAGTTATGAACATAAATGACTTAGTGGAACCTCCTTTAATCATTAAATTTTATTTTTGCATAGATTGTACAACGTGCTCAAGAAATTTATATTTAACAAGTGGAGTAACATAATGAATATTATATACCATTTCAAGGAGGCTTCCACCCACTTTTTTATTACTATCCAATCCAAGGAAAAATGCTAGCATAGAAATAGTATCTTTAACCGATGGTTTAAAATTTTCAATTTTATAACGAGGCTTATGATTCTCTTTGAATATGTTACCATCCAATGTTATTTTTTTGAGAAAATAATTTTTGGACATTTGAGGGGTTGTTTCATTATCACTAACAAGTTTTCTAGGTCAATATGGATGTTTCCAAAATATTTGGTTAGAAACCCCAACACGATTCCAAATTCTTTTGCAGTAATGGTAACATTTTTCTTAGCTACCTTATTTAAAAATTTATTTTCTAGTATCATCATAATTTTGGGTGTAGACCATGATAAATTATGGGAAAGGGAAAACCTTAGGTAACATCATGTATCCCAATCTATCCACCCATGATGGAGTGATAGTATTAAATGGTAATATTTTAATTTTATTAGTTTACATTTGCATTCCATCCTTATTCTCACATAAAAAAAATAATCTAAGTTTTGAGTTAAGCCTACCATAGATACAAGATCATAAATATCATGGTATTCATTAGTGAAACCTAAGGTTTTAAGCAGTCTAATGTAGTCTATTTTTTATTTTCTTTACCTTTCCCAGTCACTGGTTTGATGGTGGTGGTAGAAATTATTGTAAACCCTCATCCCTAAACCCCAAGATTGAAAAATTAAAAATCAATGGAATGTAGGAATTATCCTTCACTTACCTAGAATTCAAAAATATGAATACAAAGACTAGAACGGATTGACTCAGTTGCATCCTAGAATCTCCCTGATGCACTGCAATCTCCCTAACCCTCTTGCTTCAAAATAATCACTTAGCAGTTGCAAGTTCACTTCTTATTTTTCTTCTTATTCTTGAATATAAAAGTGAATGTAACATGTTATCTCCTGACTCTATAATTATTATAATACAATTGTGTATTTTCCACTTCAAAAAAAAATCAATACTTGGCCTGC
This sequence comes from Sequoia sempervirens, assembly GCA_007258455.2. Taxonomy (NCBI): domain Eukaryota; kingdom Viridiplantae; phylum Streptophyta; class Pinopsida; order Cupressales; family Cupressaceae; genus Sequoia; species Sequoia sempervirens. The sequence goes on along the minus strand of VDFB02000017.1, from coordinate 263,714,745 downwards.
ATGTTTGTGTCTTCTATTAATTCATCATGTTCGATAAGTGGTGGCATATTTTGATCTAAAATAAAATATCAATAGTTGATCTTTACAAATCTAATGGTTCTAGGGTGATTTTGAAGGCTTGAGTTTGCAAGTCTAGCACTCCAAACATTTCATTTTATAACTCAACTTCAATCATCCATCAAATGTTCATTGAACAATGGAATATTTTAATATATTATTTATAATTTTCTAAGGATATATTTTATGTCATATGAAATGAAAACATTTATTATAGTTATTTTTATTATTATATAATCATATTTATATTATAATTGGTTTTTCTACTTTTCTAGGAATCTAGATATATATAAGACATGCTAATGGCTCAAATTTATATAATTCTACTTAATTATCCATCTACAGAGCAAATGTTTCAATCAATCTCCTTGAAAGATATTATGCTATTACTTGAATAGATACTAACAAAAAATATTTAAATATTGTAAATGAATAAGGAATAATCGTACAACTCTTTATTATATTACAAATGAATTACAATGTTAAATCGTTTTTCAAAGATGAATAGAACATGCAATCTCATGCATAAATAACACATGCAATTTTTCATATTTTATGAATTGACACAATTGACTATGGTGTAATGGAATGGGTACAATGGCGTGTGTCTAGTGGATGTATTACAACTCATTACAAAGGTTACAAAATATTAGTTGTAGCAAAATTATTTCTTGGTCTCCCAAGTTGACAATCAACCTAAGTGATTGCAAGGATCCATCGACAAGTCCTTGATACTAGTTAGAGGTCTTGAGAATAAGCTAAAGAGATAGTAATTTTTCTACTACCATCTTTGTGTAGGATAAAGCCACCAGGAAAGAACATAGTGAAATTGAAAGTCCACAAGTCCTCTTTGAGAGCCTCTCTCAAAATGGAGTATGAGAAATTTATGAGTTTTTATGAGGAAAAGATTAAAAAAAATTATACTCTCACACACCTATTGAAAGCACTTATTTCCCTTAGATCTCCTTATCTTGGTTCAAAACTCAACACAAGGGCCAAGTGAACTAGATCAACTCCTTTTCAATTCCACCCATTTTGAAGGGAATTAGTCTCTCTTTTCCTTTGAAATTACATAACTTGAGGCAAGAGAATTTAGAGTATCCCCAATAATACAATGGGAACATCCTTATTAACCTCGCAAAACACCAATCAAAGCACTGCCCTCAAAAACATATTGTGGAATAAAGAATAATTTTATTTGAACTCGTGATCGCTTTTATAGAAAAATTATGAGGTTAATCCAACCCTCGATCAACTTCCCAATCTTGGTTAACTACACCTAATCATTACATATCTGAATTTTGTGCCAACTACCATTTGGATTCTTGTAGATCCTTGAAATGCTAGCACACATGCTAGAAAATATTTCATAGATCTTCATTGAAATGAACAATCAAGCTATAAACTTCATTCATTATACTTCTCCAACCATATCACATACTCCTCTTTTGAAGGCCACTTATGTGTCAAAATATTTACCAACTTGACAATTGTACTATTTATATATGCATAGTATCCTATGTACCATCCATCAAGAATTGGAGGCAATATATGTCATGTAATCCTCAATGGATTTGAAGATATTTATTTTGTCCTCTAATATCCCATCAAGTTTGCTCTGGAAAGCTATGATGTCATTCAAAAGTCTTTTCACTTCATATGTACCATAATTTTACTCAAAAATAACAATTCAAGATCAACATCCCCCATTGTACTTTCCTAGCCATGCAACATACACCTCTTTTCTAACTAGTTTTGGGATTTGAGAAAGAATATTTCAATCATATTTGTGTCTAATTAGGGCTACAGAGTCCCAGATTCATGCAAATTTCTCCTCGCAACAACCTAGCACATTTGAATGACCAATTGAATACTATTACTTTGCAATAGCATGACCTACAAATGGCTAACAATGTGATCCAACTTAATAATCTATTTGCAACACTAATATCCTCAATATTTCCACCTAGGATCTACAAAATCTAGGTGGGTTCCCCTTATGGTACCACTATAAGATAAGCACTTAAGATAATTAAATGATACCTAGGAGATAAATTATCATACATTATAACAAGGATTGACAATTTTTTATATGAAAAATACCCATTCTCCCTGTGAGTAGTCAAATCCATATATGAGAAGAAAACATAATTATGAATAATTTAAATTTGTCTTATGATTTATCATATTGAATCTATTTTGGGGTTTGAGAAAGATTGTTTTAATATGATCAATTCCTATTTAGGGTTGCAGATTCCTTGATTCATATAAATTTCTCCTCACAACTTAATACATTTAAATAGACAATTGAAATATATTACCTATCAATAGCATGACCTACTAAGGATGAACAATGTGATCCTACTTAGTAATCCATTTGTAATGACAATATCATCTACATTTCCATGAAAGAAATTAATCTATTCATTAAACATAAGTTATCAATGAAAATAAATAATTCAACGATTTTTAATGAAGAAATCAATAATACTTGATCATTTTATTCATAAAAATAATTATTACAAATTTGGAGATGATAAGATATTGAAGCATATTTTCATATATGACTCAATCAAAATGTATATTAATGTTATAGAGAATTCTTTACAAACCTTTATAATATACCCTAAGACACACTACAAACTAAACACGTGTCCAAAATAAAAATTTCCAAGATCCTTTATAATGAGGCTCATACCACTTTTATAAACTAAATGAATGTGCAATCTCATGAGACAACTCACATGTGTCATGAGTTACATTTGACAACCAAATTCTCATTCAAACAGAACGAGCATAACAACCCATCATAAGATAATTTCCTTTACAATTTGGAACAAAAAACCATTGTTAAAGTTGTTGGAAAATCATATGACCTTGAATTTCTAATAAAGATAAAAATGATGATCCTGTTGACATGGTAAGATGATTTACCCATTATATTTCTCTAGCCATGAATCGTGTATCTCTTTTGTAGGCCACTAGAACTCAAACACCTTTTCTTCTTTATTCACATGTGCAGTATACCTTGTATCCAAAGCTATTTTAGTTTCCCTAATAAAATTATGGATAAGATTGATTCTAATTTAATCAATTTATCCAACCTTTTGTTCAAAAAAACTAAGTCGAATTCATCATTTTCCAATATCTATATTGTTGAAATTAAATTTTCAATGACCAAATGATTTGATATTTCTATTATCATCCAATATCTTGGGCATCAAATCCTCATCCAAAGATTCAAAGGAATTCAACCTACTCTTAAGTTGAATGTCCAAATTTGTCTAATATTTTGATGACACTTAATAGTCCTAGCACTTCATGAGTTCTTGCCAATTCTATCAAAAAATTGGGATCAAATTTAGTGTGCACATATATTTCTATCATTATTGACACCCTAGGAATCCATGTTCTTAATATTTCCTTCAGATTGTCTTCATTGTGCAAGTACTTGGTGTATGCATTTCTCAATATGTTATAACCTTCCTGTGTGTCATCCAATTTTCTTTAGATACTTGTTAATATATGAACCAAAAATTCATCAAAAAGGTTTACCATATTTTTATTTTCCTCATCTTTAGCTATTTTCTCTACCTCCCTACTTTGTTGTAACTACCCCTTCAACTCCTTTATTCTCAATGATAAAGTATGCCTTTATTGGAATGTTTTATTAATTGAACTTAATTGAGGGGTGAAAGGATTTTAAGTGATACTTTGAGGATGAGGGAGTAAGGATTACATCCTATTATATTCCTAAAATAGCTTTATATGATCCTTTTTCAATTTGTCAAAATCGGTCTGTAATTTCTTCTTTGCTACTTCACTAAATAAAGTGGTGCTTACTACCAAGGATGCTACTTGAGGAGAACTTGTATCCATAAGTCTCCTAACAATGAAGTTACCTAAAATCTCCATGAAATCCCTTGAAAATTGAGGTTTCTTTGTGAGCCTATAAGAATGCAAAGATCTTTAGGATCTCTTAGGCAATATAGGACTTTTCTTTTAGACAAAAATGCAACTTTCTTGAGTCTTTCCGCAACTTAATATTTTAACACTCAAAAGTATTAAATATCAATATGATGTAACAAGTAACAATTTGGACTACTTTTTCAAAATAGGTTAACATTATGGTGACCTCTCATGGTGTTTTTCCTTCTAAAACAAATTTGACCAGCAGCCTTCGCATCCATTGGGCATAGGAGTCTTAGGGATGACCTTTAACAACCTAAGATCTGATTGTAACTCAGTAATATTAGAAGCATAGAACAACATCTAGAAAGTTGGAAACTACACTAAGAAACTGAAAACCTTGTGCCATGGCACTTGGAGAAATGAAAAACCTATTGTATCCTACTTTAACCAATCATCCTTGAAACCTTCAAATACATCCATTCACAGATTGGTTAAAGTAACTTCCTTTTCTTATCAAAAAAGAATGATTTACACACTTTTGAACCACTGAAAAGAAGTGAATCATAGTTGGAGATACAAGCATTTGTTGTAAAACTTCTTGGAAAACATAGAAAAATTAACCTACCCTTTGAGCTTGATCAAGAATGTTGCTAGTTTGGAGTGCATAAGTAGGTGAAACTTGTTGTTTTTCACCATTAATCTCATGTTTGACCTCTAGTCTGGAAAAATGCCTGATTGGGCATCCTGTTGAGATGTTTTTCTTTGGACTTTCTCTGTTGGCTTCCTCTTTGTCAATTGACTCTTCAACCATCACCCTTTTTTGATTTATCTGAAACATACTTTCAATCTCCTAATTTTGTTCTATTTGAGCTATACTACCATACCTATCAGGATCTTGACATTCAATAACCACATTGTCCTCACTTATTTGCATACAGATCAACACCTTTTCAATGTCATTTTCATGGCTTTGTTGATCACAACTTGATAACCTTGTTAGTTCACATACATTCTCTTCATCATTACTAATAAATAAAGGAAGCTCTTCAAACAAATCAGTCAAATCTTGATTTTGAACACCCCCATTTTCCTCTTCAACCTATTGTTCCACACTTTCTCCTTCAAAAGATGATTGTTTGACATCTAAATTTGAAACAAAAATATCAAGGCCATCCCAAAACATGTCTTCTTCATTCTCATTTTCATTTTTCTTTGAAGGGAGACTGTTATTACCTTGTTACAACCCTCTTGATATCAAAACATCAAAGTTTTGAACCTCTTCTTGTTGTTCTAGAGCTAGTATGGGTGTGATCATAGTTGGAAGACTCGCTGAATTTTCAGCAAGTCTTAAAAAACTTGCAAGTTTTTTTTCCTGGCAAGTCTTTATGACTTTAACTCGCCCAGTCTTCCTGCCGAGTCTTTTCCAAAAACTCGCAAGTTTTTGGCGAGTTTTTGGCAAAAACTCGTGATTCTTTACAAAAGACTTGCTAGATACATAAAAAATGCAGAAAATTAAAAATTAAAAAAAATTGTTGAGTTTTCCTTGAGATTTTGTTTACTCTCCAATTTTTGTCTTGGCGAGTTCTTTTCCGGGGGAGTCTTCCAACTATGGGTGTGATATAAGATATGCTTTCTTCACCATCCACAAAAAGTGGAAGTTCATCAAATTAATTAGTCAAAACTTGAAAACCATTAGCATTTTCTACCTCTATACCTTGTTGCTCTTCATCTAAAACCTCTTCCAATTTCTATAGAAAATATGATCTATCATCTTCAACCTCTTGTACACACATAATAGCAACTAAAATATATGGTTTTTCCCCTACAAACACTCCCTTTTTCTTGATCTACAACCTGATTATCTTGAGAAATCAATATATCAATGGATTCATCTATGGATGGGGTGATTATGTCTAAACAAGAAGTTTTTTTTTGTTGAGGTTCTTGAGGCTGCACAAGCTTGGGAGAAGGTTGCTTTTGAAGGATTGTAGGTTGAACCTGCTCAAGAATAGATTCATCCTATATGAAGCACAGTGTATTGAACATAGGAATGCCTTCTCCAAAAAATGGGTTTGGAAAGCTAATAGTTGGGCTAGCTTCTTGCTTAAGTACAGGTTCTTCTAATGTAGGAGAGCTCCTAAAACTTGGAATTTCAAGATTGGAAGACATAGGAGACTCACCTTGATTGAAACTTGGAATTTTAACATTGGGAACCTCTTGTTTGGCAAGTTTTAGCCTCATTTATGCATCTTTTGCAGCAAGTTGTTGAGCAAGATTATCCTCAAATTACCTCTTTTGAGCTACCAACTCTTTTGCAAATTGCCTACCTTGTGCCTCCAATTCTTGCCTATGAAGTTGGGCTTGATGAGCCAACTCCTCTTGCCCATGGAGATAAGCTTGATAAGAACATTCTTCTAGCTAAAAATAGATCTCTTGCTCCCTCTTAATGTCATCCATCTACTTGTTGAAGTTGTTACCCAATTTAGCTTCCAGCTTAATTACGTAGAGTTGTGATTGTTTTGCAAAGTAAAGATAAAAGGTAAACATTGAATTTTGCTATTTTCCATTCATATGCACAAATAATTATCAAATTGATTGCATTTTATTATGCAAATGTACACAAGAGAAATATTGCAAAAAAAATTTTGCATAAAAACTATATTTTATTGATAATTACAAGTGTATAGTGTCCCACACAAGCCGTGGGATTAACTCCTTCAATGCAATACAAAAAGTAGGCTATACATTTGAAGAAAAGTAGAGCATATAAAAAGAAAAGGCATCCATCATTGCATGGGTGGTGAGGATGGATGTTGATCTGTTGCATCTCCAAAAAACTCTTGAGTCCTCCAGAAGGTTGCTCCATTGCTCTAGAATGCGTGGAGGAGTTGAGAAAATTTGGTGTTAGAGCTCAGGATAAGTTTTCTCATCATATACAATTCAATTTCAACAAACATATAGTGTACTATCATATGACATTGAAATAGTTTTGCAGCATCTCAAATATCAAAAGAAGTAGAGGAGTATCATAAAATCATGAAGCATCATTGGAAGCTTTTGGCTTCACTGTTTTTATCTAACATGTTTGTTCACTGTGCAGGTATAGGTGAAATTCTCATTGTTGAAGTACCTTCATTTGATATTAGAGCATGTGCAGTGAAATGGGATCCCACAAGGGTTGATCCCAACATGCTTCCCTCTTGTGTTTTAAGAAGGGTAAAAGTGTAAATTCATCCCATTTGTCATCAATGGAGCAAGAACACATCACTTATGATAGTGAGCTAGTAGGTCACTGTCATAAATGACATATAGCTTGATCTCAATTGGTACAAGGTACAAGCAACAGTGATAGGGATAGTCCTTTTAGATGACATTCTCTAGTCACAATCATTATGGATCAAAGCATGGGGCACTCCGAAATAAGTGGATGAGAATTGGTAAAGGGCTTCCTTTGCAGCAAATCTTTAAATCCATGAGACGTTACATTTAATGATGATTGTGGAAAATATGTAACTTAAGAATCATATTAGGAGAAATATAGGTATTGCCTCTTGACCATACAAGGGCAGTCACAAAAGAACATTGTCATACATGATAGTCATGCCAGGGAAGAGATAAAGTTCAATGCAATAGCAGTCTAGGAAGGAAAAAGGGGTTTGATAGTGCTTAGACAAAGTAAGTTAAATCAGTCAAAAAAGATAAGAATTTTCTTGATCTAGGCCAACAACAGATCACTACTATTCTTTGTTGCATAGGAAATCATCGAAAGGGATAGGTTTATGAAGATCAGTGGCTTGCACAGTGTAAATCTACAAGCCTTAGTGACACAATTACATCAAAGATATTACATGGATATTTGATGCAGAGCTAGGAGGATTCAAAACACATCACACAAACCTTCAACAATAATCCAAAACAATCTTTTTATAACACATGTTATTAAACATTGTATATCACATTGGAAACATAACTATGGCAGCCCACAATTTATTTCCATGAACAATCATTAATAACTTCTACAAAATGAATAATTAACCCAATCCCTCTGGTGATATTGAAGAAAACATAGTGATACACTTCTCTTCCAATTATTATAAGGATCCAACAGTTGAAATGAAAGTTATTGTATTTTTCCCAAAACTGCAAACCCTAGGTAGGGTTCAGACCTGCCCTCACAAAAATGGTCATAACTCATTCAAATCTTAATGAAATTTGATGAGACTTGAAGAAAATGAAAGTAGATTCACATGGAAACAAAATAAAATTGGTTTTATATCCAAAATATAGAATTAGATTCCGTACCATCACACTTCTTTAGACTGTAAATTCTGCACAATATTGTTAGAATAGGCAGTCTCACCAAAATAATCATATCTTCCACAAAACTTGATAAAATTCAATGAGACAAAAATAATTAGAAACTAGAAATAGAGATATTTCCATCCATATATGATACTCTATCATTTTCATCCATACCAGGCCGTACAAATCACAACTTCAATCTGGTAACAATGTAAAAATCAGAAAATGCACAAAATTTGAGGTTTCCATTTATCAAACTTCAAAAATGATGTCTCCAACCCCTAATTGGAGTTTTGGAAGGTTTATTTATACATTTTCAACCCAAACCAACTATTTGAAACCACCTTTTGATTAGTGTGTTGAAAAAACACCTTAATGAAATTTCATCTACCTAATTTTTCCCTTTTGACAATTTTTACAATATATGAGAAATGAACAACATCCTAGGACCTATAACACCACAAAGGTGGCCTATTGGGCTTATTAAAATCTCAAAACATAAAAATGGAACAAATTACTCAATATGGCCTCATGGAGGCATGTGATCAAATAGGTGCTCTTGCACCAATATTGTTATGAGGATCATTCATGATAAGGTAAGGCTAGTTGAGTGGAAAATGGAAGTGGAAATATTTTGACATGAACTACCACATTCAACTTCAATCACAAGTACATATTCAAGGGAAACAGTGCAAATATAAATGATGTATGAATCCAGTTTAATGAAGACAAAATGTACAACATAAAAGCATATGTCTACAAGAAAAAAAAGAGCAATCAATGATGTTTGTGAAGAAGTATTTCAGTCATTTACGAGTTGACAAGGCCAGATAAAATGAATGGCATACTATGATAATGAGTTTATGACAATCAAGTTTGTGACATATATTTTATTCATGAGTCTTTCATGTTAATAAAGGTTATGATAGTTTGTTTCTTTGTGATTTGTGACTATGAAGGTGGAATCTATGGTAAGAAAACGAGCATATGACAGTCATTGTTTAAGAGGAGACAGTCAGTAGAGGTACAAAATATTGAAGCCATGGCCATGGAAAATGAAGAAAGACCAAGTGAAGCATGGCCTGGGTTTTGTGAAGGCCAAATATAGAATACAAAAAAATAGAAACCAGAATGTTAAATTACAGAGGAGAAACCCTCAAGTTATTTGTATACATAATAAGGAGACTCAACCACAATTAAGCAAAAAACCCAAACACTTGCAAATAGATGAGGCCACGGCCATGAAGGATAAGAGATTCTTCTATATTTTCTATAGAAACACATAGTTGTGGCATTCAAATGCAAAAATTCCAAGAGAAATGCATGGAATGTAAAGAGAAACATAGGAGTGACAATATATTCATCTTTTTACATAATAAGCTCGAAGACAAGTAGATTTTATATAGAAGAATGAAATGAAATGCATAAATTTGTGCTCACAGTAAGCTCACCCGAGTATTTTTTGTGTTGATTTTGCATGAAAATGTGTTGGAGAAGCCTTTTTTGCTCTAGATCTGCTATGAAGGTCACCTACAGGAGGCCATGAACAAACCCTATGTCAACGGCCAAAGAGAGTTTACAGTAAGCTCGAGGATCAAAAATGAAATACATTGTATTCACTTTGGCCGAGTTTTGTTTGCTAGGGTTTCATAACCCTAGCTTATGTCAACAAAGATTAAGGCATTTTTTTCCTTTCATTTTAATTTTTGAAAATGAAAACTAATACCCCTATGCAATGTTCATCCCTAGTGAACTCAACATGTCCACTTGTATATGCCATGTATCGAAGTCTTTCCAGACTTATGTTTTACATTCAATTTCCCACATGGACAGAGCTATATAGGTGTTATTTTACATTCACTTTGAGATGTAAAACATTTGACTAAGTGATATTGTTATAAATTACTTATTTAAATGTTGCTTAAATGCAAAAAAATGATGAAATGTAAAAGCATTAAGGGGAAGTAGTTGAGTTTTATGGTTTGCAAGCATATAGGGGGAAGTTGGGGAGGTTAGTCGACCTTTGGAGAGAATGTAGGTTTGTTTGACTCAGTTTGGAGCAAATTTAGGGTCTTTTATGGTGGAAAAGGTCATGTGTTGACTTTTTCTTCACTTTAGACTCTTTTTGGAGGGAGTTTGAGACCTAATTTCTAGGATTTTTGGTTACACACGACCAAGAAGGTTCTAGTTCTTATTTTGGTGCATCTTGATGGAGAATGGATATAGTCACTTCTTGACTCATTTGTAAAGTTATTTCTTACTTGTTCTTCTTTCTAGTTTGTGACTTCTTTTGAGTCCTTGGAGAAAAAATAGTGTTTTGTAGCTCTTTTGACATGTATACCAGTAAATACCTTGGAAATCAATGAAGTTAAGTATATTTCCTTCTCAGTTTTTCTGTTTTATTGTGTGCAAGTGTTTGACTGATGAGATCACTTGTGAAGTTATCTAATTCCTCGTAGTTTTGTCTCATTGTTAGCACCTCTTGCAAAAAAATATGTATGTTGCAGGTTATAAGTTGTGTTAAAATGCAAATGTTTCTAGTTGTAAAAATATCTTTCCTTCTAAGAGTTTGGCATTAAAGCCTTCTTATGAAACGCTTATGCAAGAAATATATGAAATTGAGTTGTTTAATCCAAGATTTTTCATTTGATTGAACTATGTATGTAAGTTGTTCTACAGGTCCTAGTTAGTGTTTTGGTGCATCACCTTTTTCAAGATTTCAATTTTTAGTTTATGCTTCCTTTTACCCTTTTCTTCTGCAAGTCATTAGAGTAGTTTAGGTGAGTACCTTAGGAGCCAGCCTTCTCAGGAGATCCATTCCAAGTTTAGGTGACCCACAACCTAGGAATGTTCCAATGTTACACCAAAATGCTAAGTTCTACAACTTAGCAAGGGCGCAATTTTGGATATAACAGTTTTGGGCATGCCCGATGGGACTGTGAACTGATTCTCAGTCCATTTTATACATTTTTTTATTGATATTTGGTGTGTACAATAGTAATTTCAGCCTTTTGGAGGCATTTTTTTTACACACCTTGCGGCTCTGGAAAGATTATTTGATGGTTACAAGAAGATCAAGTGCTAGTATGTTATCATTTTTGGCAAAAATTAGTTTTGATAATTCTAATTTTATGATAGTTTAGTGAATTTTCAGTTGCTTTGAATGTTGCATAATGTCTTCTTTCCATGGAGACATATTTTATAACCCTCCATTCCATGAAAATCCTGCATATGTGCCCTCTTACTAGCCATACCAAGTAGAATATACTACGAGTTTTGTCCTCAATAACCCACCAACAGTAGGTAATCAACATTCTCAGTACTCTTACCACCCACCCACCCCTGCACAACCATCTTGGAATCCTTATACTAATCAGATCCAAAATGATGAACAAGTAGAGATTGCTAATATAAAAAGCTTATTACTAGAATGGACCAAGGAGCTGAATGACATAAAGAGGTAGAAAAAATATTCTTTTCAACAAGAGGAGTTGGCTTACAATTCCCATCTTCATGAGCAACAGTTGAAGGCACAAAAGAGACGACATGAGGAAGAGCTTGCAAGGGAGGTACTTGAAAAAGAGGAGGAGAAGAATATCTTATTTGCTCAATCTCAAAAGTAGGAAGCTCAATCAATCCTTTCATTTCTAAATCCATTCTTTGAAGAAGAGATGCCCATGTTCAAGATACCAAGTTTCAAACAAGGTAAGCCTCCTGAGCTTCCTAAGCCTTCCAAATTTGATATTCTGAGTTTCAAGAGACTTCTTTATTGCAAGAGCCTATTCTTGAAATAGTTCAAGCTCATCCTCATGAGCACCCCATTGACTAGGATAACTCACTGACTATATAGGAGGCTAGAAATACAAATTTAATTCATTTAGCTATGAAGCAATATAGATTAGAACAGGAAAGGATTGAACAAGAAAACACTTTTCCAGATGAATCCTTGAATGTTCTAACTAATCAACTTCCTTTTTTGGTAAAAGATGATGAAAATGTTTCAATAGTTCAGCCAGGACAACAAGTTGAACAGGTTAGAGAGGCTGACCAACAGGAGCATTCTACAGTTTGGATGGGTGAACTACCTTCTTTCATTGAATATGATGAAGAAGATGTGAGTTTGTTCACATCAACAGTAGACTTGGAGCAAGAGGAAGAATATAGTCTTGATGAGGAGGAGTCCATTCTCTCAAGTCAAGAAACTTCTCATGAAGTTGATTTACAAGATCCTAGTTGGTTGGAGGAGTTTCTTTTCTGCTATACAGAAGAACTTGAAGCCAATATATCAAATGAAAGTTTGTTGGAAGAGGCTATCTCATTGTTTGAACATTTTCCTTCATTGAGGAAGAAAATCCTCGTTTGGAGTGTACCTCCTTGGGTAATAATGAGGAATTTTAGTTTGGACCAGTTGTTCCTAAGAGCCTTCCAAAAGCTGATAGCTTTGATGAATTATGAGCTATCCTAATGGAAGAGGATGGTCCATTGACCATGGAGGAGGAATCAACATGGAAAATTATCATGCAAGGTGAAGGTAGTGATGATATTTCCAATCATTCAAATTGTCTTGTCTCTCATCCAAACAGGACAGCCATGAAAAAAGGGTAGAAAGGTTTGAAGAATCGTGATAATATTATATCAGCCTTCTTGGGTTCTTTGAAAGAAGAAGAAAATCATGAAGTTCCAAATCAACTGCTTGTATCAAAAGAGAACCATGAGAAAATAAATGAGGATAGCTTGGTTGTGGAGGATCATGAGGTTGAAGGGATGATTCAACCAAAGCAAGAAACAGTTGTGGTTGAGGAGACAATTGATAAGAGTGAAATTAGCAAGAGCAGTTTTGAATTTGTCTTGTCAACAAGATGTCCAGTTAAATTTATTACTAGAGTGGAGGCCAATAAGAAGATTCCTATCATGCTTTCACCCCAACACAAAGGTGCAGTTGAAGAATAAAAAATTCAAGACACTTTTCCACCTTAGGGTAGTAGTGATTATTTTTTATATGAAAAGGTTAGTGAGCTTGTGTATGTTTTTCAAGATATGGTGCAATTGTTTCTTGGATTTTTGTCCATTGTTCATTTTTATGCAGCTATCCTCAATCACATAAAGCATTGTATATTGTTTAGAGATGGAAGCTGCTTCACCCACCAGTGAATGGTTTTGTTTGACCAACTTCTTTGTTGGTTAGAGTAGCTTAGAATAGGTTTCAGTTTAGTTTTCATTTCCTCTAAGTGATGTTTTGCATAGTTAGTCATTTTGACCTGAGTTTTTGGTAGTTGGAATAATTTTTCAAGGAGTTATACACTATACTAATGAGTTATAGTAGTGTGCAAGATCATTTGCAGGTCTTCTCAGGTTTCTAATGAATCCATGCCTAATGGATAGCTTCAGGCAGCTGGTCAAGATGTTTAGCAGGAAACATACAGTAGATGTCACCAAAAATGTTACCCAATTTAGCTTCCAACTCAATTAGGTAGAGTTGTGATTGTTTTGCAAAGTAAAGATAATAGGTACACATTCAATTCTGCTATTTTCCATTTATATGCACAAAGAATTATCAAATTGATTGCATTTTATTATGCAAATGTACACAAGAGAAAGATTGAAAAAAAGTGTTTGCATAAAAACTATATTTTATTGATAATTACAAGTGTATAGTGTCCCACAGAAGCCATGGGATTAACTCCTTCAATGCAATACAAAAATTAGGCTATACATTTGAAGAAAAATAGAGCATATAAAAAGAAAAGGCATCCATCATTGCCTGGGTAGCGAGGATGGATGTTGATCTGTTGCATCTCCAGATAGCTCCTGAGTCCTCCAGAAGGTTGCTTCATTGCTCCAGAATGCCTAGAGGAGTTTAGAAAATTTGGTGTTAGAGCTCAGGATATGTTTTCTCATCATATACAATTCAATTTCAACAAACATATAGTGTACTATCATATGACATTGAAACAGTTCTGCAGCATCTCAAATATCAAAAGAAGTAGAGGAGTATCATCAAATCATAAAGCATCATTGGAAGCTTTTGGCTTCATTTTTTTTATCTAACATGTTTGTTCACTATGGAGGTATAGGTGAAATTCTCATTGTTGAAGTACCTTCATTTGATATTAAACCATGTGGAGTGAAATGGGCTCCATCAAGGGTTGAGCCTAGCATGCTGCCCTCTTGTGTTTTAAGAAGGGTAAAAGTGTAAATTCCTCCCATTTGTCATCAATGGAGCAAGAACACATCACTTATGATAGTGAGATAGTAGGTCACTGTCATAAATGACATATAGCTTGATCTCAATTAGTACAAGGTACAAGCAACAGTGATAGGGAAAGTTCTTTTAGATGGCATTCTCTAGTCACAATCATTATGGATCAAAGCATGGGGCACTCTAAAATAATTGTATGAGAATTGGTAAGGGGCTTCCTTTGCAACAAAGCTTTAAATGCATGAGAGGTTACATTTAATGATGATTGTGGAAAATATATAACTTAAGACTATTTTTGGAAGTCAAAGGATCGTATTAGGAGAAATATAGGTATTTCCTTTTGACCATACAGGGGGAGTCACAAAAGAACATTGTCATACATGATAGTCATGCCAAGGCAGAGATAAAGTTCAATACAATGGCAGTCTAGAAGGAAAAAGAGGTTTGATAGTGGTTAGCCAAAGTAGGTTAAATCAATCAAAAAAGATAAGAATTTTCTTGATCTAGGCCAACAACAGATCACTGCTATTCTTTGTTGCATAGGAAATCATCGAAAGGGATGGGTTTATGAAGATTGGTGGCTTGCACAATGTAAATCTACAAGCCTTAGTGACACAATTAAATCAAAGATATTACATGGAGATTGTTATAAGGATCATTCATGATAAGATAAGGCTAGTTGCGGGGAAAATGGGAGTGGAAATATTTTGACATGAACTACCACAGTCAACTTTAATCACAAGTACATATTCAAGGGAAACAGTGCAAATATAAATGATGTATGAATGCAATTTAATGAAGGCATAATGTACGATATAAAAGCATATGTATACAAAAAAAAGAGTAATCAAAAGAGCAATCAATGATGTCTGTGAAGAAGTATTTCAGTCATTTACGAGTTGACAAGGCCAGATAAAATGAATGACATACTATGATAATGAGTTTATGACAGTCAATTTTGTGACATATATTTTATTCATGATTCTTTCAGGTTAATCAAGGTTATGATAGTTTGTTTCTTTGTGATTTGTGACTATGAAGGTGGAATGTATGGTAAGAAAATGAGCATATGACAATCATTGTTTAAGAGGGGACAGTCAGCATAGGTACAAAATATTGAAGCCACAGCCATGGAAAATGAAGAAAGACCAAGTGAAGCATGGCCTGGGTTTTGTGAAGGCCAAATATAGAATACAAAAAAATGGAAACCAAAATGTGAAATTACAAAGGAGAAATCCTCAAGTTATTTGTATACAGAATAAGGAGACTCGGCCACAATTAAGCAAAAAACCCAAACACCTATAAATAGATGAGGCCGCGGCCATGAAGGATAAGAGATTCTTCTATATTTTCTATAGAAACACATAGCCCTGGCATTGAAATGCAAAAATTCCAAGAGAAATGCATGGAATGGATAGAGAAACATGGGAGTGACAATATATTCATCTTTTTGCATAATAAGCTCGAAGAAAAGCAGAATTTATACAGAAGAATGAAAGGAAATGCAGAAATTTGTGCTCACAGTAAGCTCACCCAAGTTTTTTTGTGTTGATTTTGCATGAAAATATGTTGGAGAAGCCTTTTTTGCTCCAGATATGCTATGGAAGTCACCTACAGGAGGCCATGAACAAACCCTATGTTGGTGGCCAAAGAGAGTTTCCAGTAAGCTCAAGGATCAAAAATGAAATACATTGTATTCACTTTGGCAAATTTTTGTTTGCTAGGGTTTCATAACTGTAGCTTATGTCAACAAAGCTTAAGGCATTTTTTTCCTTTCATTTTATTTTTTACAAATGAAAACTAATACCCCTATGCAATGTTCATCCCTAGTGAATTCAACATGTCCACTTGTATATGCCAAGTATGGAAGTCTTCGAGACTTATGTTTTGCATTCAATTTCCCACATGGACCGAGCTATATATGTGTTATCTTACATTTACTTTGAGATGTAAAACATTTGACTAAGTGATATTGTTATAAATTACTTATTTAAATGTTGCTTAAATGCAAAAATTGATGAAATGTAAAAGCATTAAGGGGAAGTAGTTGAGTTTTATGATTAGAAAGCATATAGGGGGAAGTTGGGGAGGTTAGTTGACATTTGGAGAGAATATAGGCTTGTTTGACTCAGTTTGGAGTAGATTTAGGGTCTTTTATGGTGGACAAGGTCATATGTTGTTCTTTTCTTCACTTTAGACTCTTTTTGGAGGGAGTTTGAGACCTATTTTATGGGCTTTTTGGTTACACTGGACCAAGAAGGTTCTAGTTCCTATTTTGGTGCATCTTGATGAAGAATGGATATAGTCAATTCTTGACTCATTTGTAAAGTTAGTTCTTACTTCTTCTTTCTGCTTTGTGACTTCTTTTGAGTCCTTGGAGAAAAAGACAGTGTTTTGTAGCTCTTTTGACATGTATACAAGTGGATACCTTGGAAATCAATGAAGTTAAGTATATTTCCTTCTCAATTTTTTTGTTCTACTATGTGCAAGTGTTTGATTGATGAGATTACTTGTGAATTTATCTAATTCCTTGTAGTTTTGTCTCATTGTTATCACCTCTTGCAAAAAAAATGTATGTTGTAGGTTGTAAGTTGTGTTAAAATGCAAATGCTTCTAGTTGTGAAAATATCTTTCCTTCTAAGAGTTTGGCATTAAAGCCTTCTTATGAAACGCTTATGCAAGAAATATATGAAATTGAGTTGTGTAATCCAAGCTTTGTTGTTTGATTGAAATATGTATGTAAGTTGTTCTACAGGTCCTAGTTAGTGTTTTGGTGCATCACCTTTTTCAAGCTTTCAATTTTTAGTTTATGCTTCCTCTTACCCTTTTCTTCTGCAAGTCATTAGACTAGTTTAGGTGAGTACCATAGGAGCCAGCCTTCTCAGGAGGTCCATTCCAAGTTTAGGTGACCCACCACCTAAGAATGTTCCAATGTTACACCAAAATTGTAAGTTTTGCAACTTAGCAGGGGCACAATTTTGGAGATAACAGAAGTCTAACAAAGTATCTTTAATCATGTCTCTAAGCTCCATAATTTTAGAATTTTGAGGCTAAAACATACCAGCACTTGATCTATTAAAACCAATAGATTTGAGTCACCAGGTGTGTGTGTGTAGATCCTACCTCCAATGGCTGTAAATACTATTTTTCACACCAAAAATCAGAATTATGTATAACAGTTTTTGACTAGGAGAGTCCAAGCAGTCCCACCGGGCGTGCCAAAAAATTTTGTCACAGAGATTGCACCGTGATGCTAAGTTTAAATGCTCAACAATCTCGTGAAACATGGAAACACCTTCGAGCCTGTGGGTATGCTCATAACGAAGGTGAATCTCCAGATTATGGGTTGGTTCCCTTTTGATCTCCTAGAAACTAATGGATTGGATGGGAAAAGGTAAGAAGGATAACTAAATTAAAATGGAAAGCTTTAATCTAGGAGGTGATGCACTGATAATGTTCTTGTAATACTTGCTGCCCTAAACTCGCTATCAACTTCAAACAAGAAGCTTTTGATTACTCACAACTCAAATCAGATCATGAAATACATAAATGTTTCATAAGAATGCTTTAGTTTTAGTGTTTGCATGAAGGAAAACAAAGTTTCACAACTCCAATCAACTGTAAACAATCTAGCACAACTCACAACCTACATTTGACATGATTTCCATTGCTTTAATACTATGTGAATCAGACATATTCAAAGGATTTTATAGATAAAACACAGTAAATACATCCGATCATTCATCTACAATACTGAAACAAGAGATATGTAAGAAGGAAATGTTGCTTCTTTATTGAAAAATTAAAGGAATTGCTATTACAAGTATAAAATCTGAGTTACAAAGGCTTTTCTTACCCTAAAAGAGCTTAACAAAGCTACAATACATGCTGAAGAAAAGTCAAAACTAACTCCGAAAAGGAGAAGGGTCTACCTTAAGAAGAGAAAAGAAAACTTGAGGAGCCTTCCCTTGACTGAAAGTGACTGGAGAAGAAGAGGAAGCTTGACTGAAGACTGACTAAAGTTGAAGATTTAGTTAACTCCTCTTCTTTGGGGTGTCTTGATGTCATCTCCTTGATTATTGCTGAGAGAAAGTTGTAACTGAAAGTGCATGAACTGAGTCTTGAATCAAGCTCGGCTCTTCCTCTTTCAATTTAGGCCCAACTGAAGTCAATGGAATCCTGACTGATTTTATACTATGACAAGTCACCTTCTCCATCTCTAGATGATGAAATATCTTCTTGGGCGTATGAGATCAAAAAGCCTATATTTAAGGGCTCCAAACTGTTCATAATTGAATGTTTATGGCATTAAAACTCCCCTTGACTATTTTATTGCTCATGTGGGGTCTTGAAATGCCCTTAAACTGTTGCATTTTCCTACAAACACCCTATCTTTAGCCATAAACTGAGCCTGAACTACTAGTATGACCCACAAGTGAGGGTTACTTCAATAACAAGAGAGTCGGAACTTTAATGACCACTACATCTTTTTTACAATCAACTCAAGGTCACTGTCATGATATAGATCTTATGACTATCCCCTTCTTGTCAAAACTGTAACCTCCTATCAATACTGCTCTTATTCATTTCCATGCTGCCCTTAAATGATTTTTCATTGACTATTGTATTGCTCATTTTATCTTATTGTTGCTCCATGGTCACATGATTGTCCTTAAGTCACTAGGACTACTTGATGAGGGCTCCTTTGTGATGAAAAGATTGCATCATGTATTGCTCTGATTGCTAAGAATTGTCATCTGGTGCAGGGGCACCATGGAAATTGATGTAAATACGGTCCTAAGTTTGGTTTTTGGTGTGTTAAGTCTAAAAGTGATGCAATAAGGTCATAATAGACCATTCTCTTTGTATTAAGTCATTTTGAGTCGGTAGAGTTAAAGTGGTCATGTTTTGGGTAAATGTTGTCAGTGTTGATTTAGCAACTTTTACAAATTTTGTCTTATTTGGAAGACCAATGGTTAGGTAGTTCAAAAATCAATTGGCATTGATGTTTCTAGATGAAACAAGTTTAAAAAGTCCTTGAAAGGCTTGAGGTAGGGTTGGAATGTTGGTTGGTGAAGTTGAACAATAATATAACACTATTTTCTATAATTTCTAGTGTAAATTTGTTGCTACATGTGATTGTACAGGTCCGTACTGCACAATTGTGAACTAAAATGTTTTGAATTTGGTGGAAACATGAATTAGCTTCATTTTGGATCTAGTTTGATTGTATTTCATAGAGTTTGGAGTATTTTCTAAGAAATTTTCTATGAATGGTTTGAAAACCCTGAAATTGAGGGTTTGATATACTAAAATGGGGATTTAAGTCATTCCATTCGATGAAACTTGTGATAGCTTGGTGGAATGGAATAATTAGGGGTAGGATTTTTTTTTTTGTGTTTTGTAGGGGTGGGGAAGGCAGTTGGATGAATTTGGAATGATGCCCTAGATGTTTTTATTCAAATTTTGAACAAAGAATGGAGGTTGTGAGTTGGGGTTTGATGAAAATGATTTGATAAAGTGTGGGAGTCAGTTGGGATAGCATGTGTAGACTTAGAATGATGTGTCTAAGGTTTTGGAGAAGTGAAATAAGGTTTGGAATGCATAGTTTCAATAAACCCCTACAATAGCTAGTTTAAATAGGCCTAAACAAGGGTTTTATGGTTTGATCTTCTGGGTGTTTCTTTTGCCAAAAGTTGTTGATCCCAGCCATTTGTGACCTATTTCAAGTCTGGGAATAGTGATTTAGGGTTGAGAGGGTATTTGGTTGGTACTTTCTTTGTAAAACATGGCTAATTATGGCCATTTCCAACGTAGCAGTCCATTTTCGGGATTGATGTTCCAAAACAAGTGTATGCCCAAATCTAATATGTGAAAGTAGAGGGAAATGGGTATCTAAAATGATGAATGGTTTGTGGGTTTTCAATTGATCTTGAAAGTTGTGGTCAGAAAACATTTTTTGCAAGGCTACAAGGAGAATATGAAGGGATTGTGAAATAAGGTCAAGTTTGTGTTTTGAAGGTTGAAAAATTATTTGAAATAGTTTTAATTATGATTGTTAAGCAAATTCCTCACTGCTCTGCATCAATTGGTATCAGAGCATAGGTTTGGATCTTTTGAAGGGGAAAGATTGAATTTTGAAGAAGGAAAGTTGCAATTTGAAGGATCAAGATGCCTCCTAAAGGAAGTGGAGCCCTTAGTAGGGAAATAAGGTTGTTAAAGGAATCACAAGAAGTACTTTTAGCTAGATTTGCAGCATGGGAGACAAAGCACAGAAGAGGAAAGGCCACTGAAGAGGAAAGTGACTAAGAGGAAGAGGAAGAGGGTGAGGATGAAAACCCTCCAAGTAGAGTCTGAGGAGATGATGAATTGGACCCTGATTAGAGAAGGATGGTGAAATTTCTCAAGGCTATCAGAGGAGATGCTTCCGGTGAGAAAATATATGTCCCAATGTATAATGGAAAGTTGGATGCAGAAGAAGTACTAGATTGGATTGTTGCAATGGACAACTACTTTGAATACAAGGAGGTTGTACATGATCAAAAGGTAAATTTTGCTAAGACTAAGTTGAAAGGTCTTTCTCTGACATGATGGAACTATGTGCAAGAGGAAAGAGTGAAGAAGGGAAAAACAAAAAATAGTTCATGGGATAGGATGGTGTCAAAGATTAAGAGTCAATTCTTGCCAGGTGATCATGCAATACAAACTTTCAAGAAGTTGCAAAACTTAAAGGAAAAGGATAAAGATTTCATGGCCTACACTAAAGAATTTCACAAATTAAGTATTAGGTTTGGTCGTGTTGAAGATGAAAATGAGAAGATAGCAAGGTACATGAATGGTTTGAAATTTCAAATTCAGGATGAATTGAGTTTGGCTACGCCTAGGACAGTTGAAAAATGTTTTCAGTTGGTTGCTAGGGCAGAGGAGAAGCTAAAAAGAAGGCAAGAAAGACAAGGAAAAGGCAGAGACAACACTAGTAGAGGAAGAGGTTCAAGGCATTCCTATGAAGATCAAGAAGATACAAGTAAAAGCAAAGACCAAGTGGTTGATCAAAGAGGTGGATTCAAAGGCTTTAGAGGAATATTTGGACAAGGTAGAGGTTCAAGCTCATTTTTAGGAAGATGTTACCATTGCAATCAGTTTGGCCATCAAGCATGGAAGTGTCCAAATAAACAAGCTTCTACTTCAAGTGGTGGTGATAAGAGGGTTCAATTGGTGCAAGAGGATGATTGTGAAAGTGTAAATTCTCCTAATCATCTTGTTGCTCTAGAAGTTGGAGAATCCTTGATGGTGAGAACACTCCTCAAAGCATCCAAGGAGAAAGAATCAACACAAAGGAGAACACTTTTCAAGACCAACTACAAATGTAATGGAAAGGTATGCAAAGTAGTAATAGATTTAGGGAGTACTAATAACATGGTGTCTAATGAAATGGTTGATAAACTGAAACTAGAAAAGAAGCCTCATGAAACACCTTATAAAATGTCTTGGTTGAATGAAAGTCAATCAGTTTTAGTGAGTAAACAAGATTGGGTTGAGTTTAATATTGGTGGATATAAGGACAAAATACTTTGTGATGTGTTGCCTATGGATTGTTGCCACTTGTTGTTTGGAAGACCACGATAGTTTGATAGGCATGCAATTTATGATGGTAGAAACAATACTTATCAGATTGAAAAGGATGGAAACACTTTCACTTTAACTCCATTGGTAGAAGATGTTAAGGAACAAACTAAGGCAGCAAAGGTGATCATGTTAGGAAAGAAAGAGTTTGTGAAAATAGAGGAAGAAAAGAAGTTGGAGGTTGCAGCCACTTCAAGGCTTGAAGGTACCAAGATAGCAGAGGTGAAGAGTAATCTGATTTTGAGGGAAAATTAATTTGAGAAGGTTAAGGATGAATTGATCTTGAAGATTCAAGGTGAGTTTGCAGAGTATGTTTCTAAGAGGGTAAAAGAGGTATTGTACTCCTTGTTTGCACAAGAGACTGATGGTAATTCAAAGGTTGGTAGATCTGAGGTTTGTAAACTTGATGAAATAGAGGTTCTAGGGGCAGAGAATTTGATGAAAAACATGAAAGGTAAAGGGGAAGATGTGAAGGGAAAGTTACAAAGAGATGTGACCAAATTTGATTACACAAGGAGATTAAAGAAGAAGGAAATGCTTTACAAGGTACAAAGAGGTGTGGTAGCAAATAAGGAAGCTATTTTGATAGCATTTTTAGAGGTAACACAGATGAAGGATCACACATCAAGTGTAGAGTAGCATTTTCAAGGAAAGAACCAGTCAAAAGCAAGAGACAATGCATGTTTCCAATACCTAACTCATTGGAAGGGGTCATCAGATGGAAATTCAACTTGGAAGCCATTGAATGATGAGATGCAACATGATTTTAGTCATAACACAGTCCTCAAAAGGACTTGAGTTCTTTTTAGTTTGGGTGTATGGCGCAGGGGCACCATGGCAATTGATGTAAATATGGTCCTAAGTTTGGTTTTTGGTGTGTTAAGTCTAAAAGTGATCTAATAAGGTCATAATAGACCATTCTCTTTGCATTAAGTTATTTTGAGTCGGTAGAGTTAAAGTGGTCATGTTTTGGGTAAATGTTGTCAATGTTGCTTTAGCAAATTTTACAAATTTTGTCTTGTTTGGAAGACCAACGGTTAGGTAGTTCAAAAATTAGTTGGCATCGATTTTTTTGGATGAAACGAGTTTTAAAAGGCCTTGAAAGGCTCGAGGTAGGGTTGGAATGTTGGTTGGTGAAGTTGAACAATAATATAACACTGTTTTCTGCAATTTCTAGTGTAAATATGTTGCTACATGTGACTGTATGGGTCCGTACTGCATAATTGTGAACTAAAATGTTTTGAATTTGGTGGACACATGAATTAGCTTCATTTTGGATCTGTTTTGATTGTATTTCATAGAGTTTGGAGTATTTTCTAAGCAATTTTTTGTGAATGGTCTGAAAACCCTGAAATTGAGGGTTTGATAGAGTAAAATGGGGATTTAAGCCATTCCACCTGATGAAACTTGTGATAACTTGGTGGAATGGAATAATTAGGGGTAGGATTTTTGTTTGTGTGTTTTGTAGGGGCAGGGAAGGCAGTTGGATGAATTGGAATGATGCCCTAGATGTTTTTATTCAAATTTTGAACAAAGAATGGAGGTTGTGAGTTGGGGTTTGATGAAAAGGATTTGATAAAGTGTGGGAGTCAGTTGGGAGAGCATGTGCAGACTTAGAATGATGTGTCTGAGGTGTTGGAGAAGTGAAATAAGGTTTGGAATGCATAGTTTCAATAAACCCCTACAATAGCTAGTTTAAATAGGCCTAAACAAGGGTTTTATGGTTTGATGATCTTCTGGGTGTTTCTTTTGCCAAAAGTTGTTGATTCCATCCATTTTTAACCTAGTTCAAGTCTGGGAATAGTGATTTAGGGTTGAGAGGGTATTTGGTTGGTACTTTCTTTGTAAAACATGGCTAATTATGGCCATTTCCAGCATAGCAATCTATTTTAGGGATTGATGTTCCAAAACAAGTGTATGCCCAAATCTAATAAGTCAAAGTAGAGGGAAATGGGTATCTAAAATGATGAATGGTTTGTGGGTTTTCAATTGCTTTTGAAAGTTGTGGTTAGAAAACATTGTTTGCAAGGCTACAAGGAGAATATGAAGGGATTGTGAAATAAGGTCAAGTTTGTGTTTTGAAGGTTGAAGAATCATTTTAAATAGTTTGAATTGTGATTGTTAAGAAAATTCTTCCCTACTATGCATCATCATCCTCTTGACAGGTCTACAATCGCACCTTCCTTTGCCTTTGTATTAATGAGCAACATAAGAATGAAAGGTCTATACCTTATCACTATATCACTTCCCAACTACAATGACTGTCCTATTTCACCTTTATCAACTTTGTGGCAACATTTTCTATGCATTATGACTTTAAGAAAAGATCATGCCTGTAAACCCCTAATTTCCCCTTTTTAAAAACCTTATTCATTGGTTATCCATTGTCTCACTAAGAGATTGACAAGTGACTAAAACTTTACCAGGGTTTCTTAAAGTTTCCTTATGATGTTTCATTAAACAAACCTATGACTATATTTATCCCAACACTACCATTTTGAGTTGAAAGAATAAAAAAATGACCTTAGGGTTAGTGTTAAATCATTGCATTTGTATTTGTCTCTCTTCTGAAAATAATCTTCATGAAACCATTCAGTACAAGATTCACATCCAATATAATAAGCTAAGACTCATATGCCTCATGGGAGAGAAAACACACGGCCTTATAGAAGCATCCATGCTACTTTGATATGGAAGTAGAAGCTTTGTCAGCCTGAACCCCTTTTGTCTACAAAAGATCTTTTGAGCTTAGTTAACAGATCCATCCATTGATATTTTTTTGTATTCTACATATCGATTTGATGACCATCATCAACAGTACGTTTTTTTTTAATTTTGAAGTGTTGAAGTTGAATTTTTTTGAATTGCAACCTTAAGATCAAAACGTAACATGTAATTTGAGGGCGCCAAATGTATTTCTCTTAATAATGCTCTTTTACAATCTTGTCATTGTTATTACAGCTTATTTGAATGAGCCTGACCATTGTGAGGTTGTTTGCTATCGGACTGCATGTCATCACTACCTTAACCTTTGTCACCATGTATTGTAATGGCTTTTCTATTACTTATCACACCATATTCAAACATTATGTCATTTACACCCTCCATCTTTGTTATGCATTCGATATTTTTCAAAGAATCCACCAACTTGATCCCTGTTGTTCATGACTTTCTATGAAGATAGAACTTTGTGCTCTCGGATGTTGTCATTCAGAGTGTTCATTCTACATGTTACGTTGTCCTTCAATGCCTCTGAATCCTCATCTTCAAGCAAATATTTTTTCTCCCACCTCATGCTATTGTAGACTATTTTTTATAACCTTCAAATCAAAAATTTCTTGCCCTATGACATGCAAAACTTTTTGATTTATTTGTCCTGCACATGCATATACTCAGAAGTCACTCGATCTCATGCAAAGTAGTAGTCTTTCTCTTTTTCCTCATATATATGACCCAAAATTGAACCATTTTGAGTTCAATCCATATGTTACGAAAGATAAAGTCATTTTATTGCTACTTTTGCATGAGTTTAGGTCTCAAAAACATCATCATTGTCATTCACTATTATCCTTGGTAGGTCATGCATGCGCCATGAGTGCTTCTCTTTTTAGATCTTTGAGTTATGTGGTGTAACACAAACAATGACTCTAGGGTCTCAGGTCATAGAAGGTTATGACGGTCTGCATATCTGAATATGACATCATCCAAGAACTTGAAACTTTCATTTCTTCCCTAAAAACCTCTTGTCATAATAAATACATTTTTATGTCTAACTACTCTGTAATGGACTCATATGGCACTAGAATCTGAAAGCAACAGTGAATACAATATGCATATGCATTCTTCCATTATTGGGACTATGTATGAATCTATTGAAAACATCATAACCTTTTGTGATTACTTTCATTGATGATTAATACAAACATGGCCACCATCAAAGTTTCTGAACCGAAAGAGCAACTTCAAAATGATGAAACCCTAAAAAGCTTGAAACTAAATTCACCAAACTATACCATGACCTTGGTTAAGAATAACTTCCCTTTTCCATGAAGTGTGAGCCTATAAGAATGCATATATCTTTAGGATTTCTTATGCAATATAGGACTTTTCTTTTAGACAAAAGTGTAGCTTTCTTGAGTCTTTCCGCAACTTAATATTTTAACATTCAAACGTATTAAATATCAATCTGATGTAACAAGTAACTATTTGGACTACTTTGTCAAAATAGGTTAACATTTTGGAAACCTCTCAGGGTGTTTTTCCTACTAAAATAAATTTGACTAGCATCCTTGGCATCCATTGGGCATAGGAGTCTCAGGGATGACCTGTAACAACCTCAGATCTGACTGTAACTCACTATTGTTAGAATCATAGAACAACATCTAGAAAGTTGGAAACTACACTAAGAAATTGAAAACCTTGTGCCATGGCACTTGGAGAAATGAAAAAACTATTGTATCCTACTTTAACCAATCATCCTTGAAACTGTCAAATACATCCATTCATATATTGGTTAAAGTAGCTTCCTTTTCTTCTCAAAAAAGAATGATTTACACACTTTTGAACCACTGAAAAGAAGTGAATCATAGCTAGAAATACAAGCATCTGCTGTAAAAATTCTTGGAAAAAATAGAAAAATTCACCTACCCTTTGAGCTTGATCAAGAATGTTGTTGGTTTGGAGTGCATAAGTAGGTGAAACTTCTTGTTTTTCACCATCAATCTCATGTTTGACCTCTAGTATGTAAAAATTCCTAATTGGGCATCCTATTGAGATGTTTTTCTTTGGACTTCCTCTGTTGGCTTCCTCTTTGTCAATTGACTCTTCAACCATCACCCTTTCTTGCTTTATCTGAAACATACTTTCAATCTCTTGATTTTGTTCTATTGAGCTATACTACCATGCCTATCAGGATCTTGACATTCAATAACCATGTCCTCACTTATTTGCATATAGATCAGCCCCTGTCAATGTCATTTGCATGGATTTGTTGATCACAACTTGATAACCTTGTTAGTTCACATACATTCTCTTCATCATTACTAATAAATAAAGGAAGCTCTTCAAACAAATCAGTCAAATCTTGAGTTTGAACACCCCCTTTTGCCTCTTCAACCTGTTGTTCCACACTTTCTCCTTCAAAAGATGAATGTTTGAATCTAAATTTGAAACAAAAATCTCAAGGTCATCCCAAAACATTTCTTCTTCATTCTCATTTTCATTTTTCTGTGAAGGGAGAGTGTTTATTACCTTGTTACAGCCCTCTTGATATATCAAAACATCAAATTTTTAAATCTCTTCTTGTTGTTATAGAGCTAGTATGGGTGTGATATGAGATATGATTTCTTCATCATCCACAAAAAGTGGAAGTTCATCAAATGAATCAGTCAAAACTTGAAAATGATCAACGTTTTCTACCTCTATACCTTGTTGCTCTTCATCTAAAACCTCTTTCAACTTTTGTAGAAAATATGATCTATCATCTTCAACCTCTTGTACACACATAATAGCAGCTAAAAGATCTATTTTTCCCCTACAAACACCCCCTTTTCTTGATCTGCAACCTGATTATCTTGAGAAATCAAGATATCAATGGATTCATCTATGGATGGGGTGATTGTGTCTAAATAAGAAGTCTATTTTTGTTGAGGTTATTGAGATTGCACAAGCTTGGGAGAAGGCTACTCTTGAAGGATTGTAGGTTGAACCTGCTCAAGAATAGATTCATCTTGTATGAAGCATAGTGTATTGAACATAGGAATGCCTTCTCCAAAAACTAGATTTGGAAAGCTAATAGTTGGGCTAGCTTCTTGCTTAAGTATAGGTTCTTCTAATGTAGGAGAGCTCCTAAAACTTGGAATTTCAAGATTGAAAGACATAGGAGACTCACCTTGACTGAAACTTGGAATTTTAACCTTGAGAACCTCCTGTTTAGCAAGTTTTAGCCTCATTTTTGCATCTTTTGCAGCAAGTTGTTGAGCAATATTCTCCTTGAACTGCCTCTTTTGAGCTACCAACTCTTTTTCAAACTAGCTACCTTGTGCCTCCAATTCTTTCCTATGAAGTTGGGCTTGATGATCCAACTCCTCTTGTTCATGGAGATAAGCTTGACAAGAACATTCTTCCAACTGAAAATTGATCTCTTCATCCATTTGCTTGTTGAAGTCTAACAAAGCATCTTTAATCATGTCTCTAAGCTCCATAATTTTAGAATTTTGAGGCTGAAACATACCAGCACTTGATCTATTAAAACCAATAGATTTGTACCCTAAGTCACCAGGTGTGTGTGTAGATCCTGCCTCCAAAGGTTGTAAATACTGATTTTCACACCAAAAATCAGAATTATGTTGAAAATTTTTGGACTAGGAGAGTCCAAATAGTCCCACTAGCCATGCCAAAAACTATTGTCACATAGATTGCACCATGATGCTAAGTTTAAATGCTCAGCAATCTCGTGAAACATAGAAACACCTTTGAGCCTATGGGTATGCTCATAACGAAGGTGAATCTCCAGATTATGGGTTGGTTCCCCTTTTGAACTCCTAGAAACTAATGGCTTGGATGGGAAAAGGTAAGAAGGATAACTAAATTGAAATGGAAAGCTTTAATCCAGGAGGTGATGCATTGAGAATGTTCTTGTAATACTTGTTGCCCTAAACTCACAATCGACTTCAAACAAGAAGCTTTTGATTACTCACGACTCAAATTAGATCATGAAATACATAAATGTTTCATAAGGATGCTTTAGTTTCAGCATTTGCATGAAGGAAAACAAAGTTTCACAACTCCAATCAACTGTAAACAATCTAGCACAACTCACGTCTTGCATTTGTGATGATTCCCTTGCCTTAATACTATGTGAATGAGACATATTCAAAGGGTTTGATAGATAAAACACAATAAATACATCCGATCATTCATCTATAATACTAAAACAAGAGATATCTAAGAAGGAAATGTTGCTTCTTTATTAAAAAATAAAAGAAATTGTTGTTACAAGGATAAAATTTGAGTTACAAAGGCTTTTCTTACCCTAAAAGAGCTTAACAAAGCTACAATACATGCTGAAGAAAATTCAAAACTAACTTTGAAAAGGAGAAGGGTCTACCTTAAGAAGAGAAAAGAAAACTTGAGAAGCCTTCCCTTGACTGAAAATGAATGGAGAAGAAGAGGAAGCTTGACTGAAGACTGGCTGAAGTTGAAGATTCAGTTAACTCCTCTTCTTTGGGGTGTCTTGAATTTGATCTCCTTGATTGTTGTTGAGAGAAAGTTGTAACTCAAAGTGCATGAACTGAATCTTGAATCAAACTCAGCTCCTCCTCCTTGAATTTAGGCCCAACTGAAGTCAATGGTATCCTGACTGATTTCATACTATGACAAGTCACCTTCTCCATCTCTACATGATGAAATCTCTTATTGGTTGTATGAGATCAAAAAGCTCCAAACTGTTCATAACTAAATGTTTATGGCATGAAAACTCCCCTTGACTATTGTATTGCTCATGTGGGGTCTTGAAATACCCTTAAATTTTTGCATTTTCCTCCAAACACCCTATCTTTAGCCTTAAACTAGGCTTGAACTACTAATATGACCCATAAGTGACGATTACTTCAATCATAAGAGAGTCAAAACTTTAATGACCACTACATTTTTCTGACAATCAACTCAAGGTTATTTTCATGATATAGATCTTATGACTATCCCCTTCTTGTCAAAATTTTAACCTCCTGTCAGTACTGCTCTTATTCATTTCCATGTTTCCCTTAAAGGATCTATCATTGACTATTGTATTGCTTATTTTCTCTTATTGCTGCTCCATGGTCACATTGTTGTCTTTAAGGCACTAGGACTGCTTGATGAGGGCTCCTCTATGATGAAAATATTGCATCATGTATTTCTCTGATTTTTGGGAATTGTCATCCTCTTGATAGGTCTACAATGGCACCTTCCTTTTCCTATGTATTAATGAGCAACATAAGAATGAAAGGTCTACACCTTATCACTGTATCACTTCCCAACTGTAATGACTATCCTATTTCACCTTTATCAACTTTGTGGCAACATTCTCTATGCATTATGACTTTCAGAAAAGATCATGCCTTTAAACCCCTGATTGACAAGTGATTGAAACTTTACTAATTAAGGTTTCTTAAGATTTCCTGATGATGTTTCGTCAAACAAACCTATGAATATATGAACATTAACAATATTTATCCCAGCACTACCATTTTGAGTTGAAAGAATTAAAAAAATGACCTTAGGGTTAGTGCTAAATCATTGCTTCTATATTTGTCTCTCTTCTAAAAATAATATTCATGAAACCATTTAGTACAAGATTTGCATCCAATATAATAAGCTAAGACTCATATGCCTTGTGGGAGAGAAAACACATGACCTTATACAAGCATCCATGCTACTTTGATATGGAAGTAGAAGCTTTTTCCGCCTGAACCCCTTTTGTCTGCAAAAGATATTTTGAGCTTAGTCAACAGATCCATCCATTGATATTTTTTTTATATTCTACATATTGGTTTGATGACCCTCATCAGCAATACGTTTTTTTTTCTTTTGAAGCATTGAAGTTGAAAACTTCTACATTGCAACCTTAAGATCAAAACGTAACATGTAATTTGAGGGCTCCAAATATACTGCTCTTAATAATGCTCTTTTACAATCTTGTCGCTATTATTACAGCTTATTTGAATGATCCCAACTACTGTGAAGTTGTTTGCTATTAGACTGCCTGTCATCACTACTTTAACCTTTGTCACCATGTATTGTAAGGGTTTTTCTATTACTTGTCACACAATATTCAAACATTATTTCATTTACACCCTCCATCTTTGTTATGCATTCGATATTTTTCAAAGAATCCACCAACTTGATCCTTGTTGTTCATGACTTTCTATGAAGATAAAACTTTGTGCTCACGAATGTTGTCATCCAGAGTGTTCATTTTGTATGTTACGCTATCCTTCAATGCCTTTGAATCCTCAACTTCAAGAAAATATGTTGTCTCCTACCTCATGTTGTTGTAGACTATTTTTAATAACCTTCAAATCAAAGAGTTATTGCCCTATGACATGTAAAACTTTTTGCTTTCTTTGTCCTACACATGCATATACTCGGAAGTTGCTGATTTCATGCAAAGTAGTAGTCTTTCTCTTTTTCCTCGAATATATGACCCAAACTTGAACCACTTTGAGTTCAATCCATATGTTATAGGAGATAAAGTCATTTTATTGCTACTTTTGCATGATTTTAGGTCTCAAAAACATCATCCTTGTCATTCACTATTATCCTTGGTGGGTCATGCATGCACTATGACTACTTCTCTTTTGAGATCTTTGAGTTATATGGTGCAACACAAATAGTGAATCCACAGTCTCATGTCGTAGAAGGTTATGATGGTCTGCATATTTGAATATGACATCATCCAAGAACTTGAAACTTTCATTTCTTCCCTAAAAACCTCTTGTCATAATAAATACAATTTTATGTCTAACTGCTCTGTAATGGACTCCTATGACACTAGAATCTGAAAGCAGCAGTGAATACAATATACATATGCATTCTTCCATTATTGGGACTATGTATGAATCTATTGAAAACATCACAACCTTCCCTGATAACTTTCATTGATGCTTAATACAAACTTGGCCACCATAAAAGTTTCTAAATTGAAAGAGCAACTTCAAAATGATGAAACAATAAAAATATTGAAACTAAATTCACCAAACTATACCATGACCTTGGTCAAGAATACCTTCCTTTTTGCATGCAATATGAGCCTATAAGAATGCAGAGATCTTTAGGATATCTTAGGCAATATAGGAATTTTCTTTTAGACAAAAATGCAACTTTCTCTAGTCTTTCCACAACTTAATATTTTAACATTCAAAAGTATTAAATATCAATCTGATGTAATAAGTAACTATTTGGACTACTTTGTCAAAATAGGTTAACAGTTAGCAACAAGTATCCCTTCTCATGGGTTCTCAGATGAAGCTTATCTATCTCATTTATCTGTCACATGATATCAAGAAATGCATCTCTATCTGATATTCTCCTTGGAAATATGTGAGGTTACACTAGAGCACCATAAACTCTAATGATTTTGGTATTGGATTGGAGGAAGCAATCACCCCAATTATGGTTCAACCCTACCTCAAGAAATTTATCCTTGTGTCTCAATAATTTCATAGATTTGTCTAATATCCTACTAGTTTGAAATCCCAAATTTATTTGGACCACCTGCACAAAACATTCTTCCAACACCACATAATTTGAGGATTGGAAATGCATGTCCCAAATGTATGTCCATCCTTGAACTAGAAATGGGAATCCTTCAACATCATGCAACTTCAATTACATTTTAATACTCAAAATAGCCTTCCCACTTTATAAAATAATATGACACAAAAGAGAATACTATTTGAAGCATATTATTTTCTCATCACTTTTTATTGTCATCAAGCCTTTGTGGATTCCTTCTGTAATTAAAGTGGCAAAGTCAAAAAAATTGTTCAAGTCTCTATGTCGAATATCAGTTGCCATCATCATTAGGTGTACTTTCATATGTGCCTTATATTCCATATCCAAGACTTGATATAGAGGGTAGTAGGTTTTGATGAAGTATTCTTAAAAATTATCAAAGTTGAAGGGCTCAACTTCACCTCTAGCGATCCCATAAGTTTCCTATCTTGGTCCCTTTTCCTATGATGAGGAAGCTACATTACCCTATAACTATACTTTTCTTTGGAATATTCTTTGCATAATGAATCAAAATTTATGGGGATACTTGGTGTTACATTCAGATTAAATGCTTCATAAATTAATTCTCAGTCCAATCTTGTTAGGAGACCACCCTTATCGTCTAATATTGCCCTAGACTATGGATCATACCTCTTTGTAATTTCTCTTATTAGGTCCACATTAACAAATACATTTGGCACCACAAATATTCTTAGGTTCAAATCCCATATATTTGATATAGGTCTTACAACATTAATCCTCTTGCTGCAATATTTGAACAAATCCCAACCTTGTTGCATCCCTAATAGAATTAGCTTTGTCAATTAGTTTATTTGAAAGAATTGTATGTCCTTGGGAATTATTCTCCCTTTTAGAGGAGCTTAAGATCTGGCTTAAAATATCTTCTTTCAGTCCCCTTTTCATTTTTCTAGCTTGTGGACTCATTTAGGATTTATCTCTAAACTAGGGTTTCAAAACATTGACTACAACTAGGGTTTTATTTACTTCATAGGCAATTATATAAATTAGAAACTATAATTGGAAACACTCATTCTCAAAATAATCCTTTTGTAATAATATTTAGGAAGAACTTTACTCACTCATTCTCAACACTTGAAAACCTAGTTTTTATAGTCACAACTTTAGAAATCTCTCCAATGACTCAACTCTTTAACACAAATTACTTTTGGATGTATAAGGATAAAGAGTTTAATAAAATTGAGTTATAATATTTAAATGAAAGGTATAAATCCATCACTTCTATAGTAATGGTTCATACGAGTGAAACCATGGAGTCTCTCGCTAGTCGTTCTCAGGTTTGAACATGGACCATTGATCTTGGTGGGATTGTTTTGATTGATGACTAGCACACTGCTTTTCTTAAGCATAAAAATATTTAAATTCCTATTGGATAAATTGTGTTACAAAGATAATATTCACTTCAATGAAATATTTCCACCATTAAATTCAATTATGAGTCATGGGTACAACCCCACACTCACCATCAAGTTTATAAAAAGGACACCAATTCACCCAACCTTTATGATGTGGCTACCAAGTGTCAAAATAGTGTGTTAGTGCAACTTTAAAAGGCTCGAGTGCTTTGAGAAACTATTCCATGACTAATTCTTGTGCTACAATGATAAAGTGGTGTGTGGTGTCTAATCACTCACCTACCTATTTGTTAGAAACCATGAAATCACCTAGCCCAAATCCATGTTATTTCCAAATATCGCCACAATGTGCTAGCCCATGTTTACCTTATGTATTTTCCATGAAAACTACAAAGAAATCTTGAACTGCAATGAGAAGTGAACACCTAGTACCTAATCATTCATTTGCATGTTCTTCAAAATTCATAGAATTATTCAGGTCTAGTTTGTGTAAGTGCCACATGTCACCATAGCGCACTAGTGCAACTTCAAAAGGATTGAATTTTTATAAACTTGCACTAAGAGGGATGAACGCACTCCAATAAAATGCTAACAATAGGGCATGGTGGTGGACCCATAGGCATATCATGACTGGGTTGAAATGTTATAGTGGAGTCCATGTGTTAGAAGAGTGCACTAGCACAACTTAAGAGTATGTACAGATCAAGAAGTTGTACTATGAAGGATGGTGCACTCAAATGTGGAGCAACCATGTGGATGAGATTAAGGACCACCATACAAGTCCTTATTTAAGAGAAGATTTAGGTGCATATAAAAGGCATAAAAATAAATGGCTTGGTTGATTACTAGGATATAGGGGCCAATGATAAAATGAAGCTTGATACATAATATTATGAATTAAGGGAGAGTTACAAGATAAAATGGTCAATGAAAAATTATCATTCAAGAACAAGCTAAATGTAAAGGGTT
The DNA here is from genome assembly GCA_007258455.2 of Sequoia sempervirens. NCBI lineage: Eukaryota > Viridiplantae > Streptophyta > Pinopsida > Cupressales > Cupressaceae > Sequoia > Sequoia sempervirens. Next base: position 263,680,035 of record VDFB02000017.1, on the reverse strand, counting down.
TAGGGTTTTAATCCAAATCAATAAACCTTATTTGAATACTTAGAAAACAAGCTCAATTGATAACATAATTCAAGGGGTCAATAAAACAACGTAGTCAAATACATGGGAAATCACTTAAGTGAAAATTCCATGAGCCAAAAAAGTCAACATTGAAATATGTTGAAACTTGTCTCTATTTCAAAGACTTTATGTATAAATTTTAGAGTGTTAGAACGTCGGCCTGAAATAGAACTTATGTCGTTATTCTATGATCATCTAACAATGTATGTAAATCAATATAAAATATAATTTATTTTTGAACTCAAAATTTTCAAGTACAATGTAGCCAAAGGACAAAAATAATAATTCTCCTATTTATTGTGAGGCCAACATGGAGGCAAATGGGATTGTAAGTGCAGTTGTTAACATGTGTGTTGAATACTTCAATACAAATGGGTTAGGGCCCTTTTTCCCTTGCTTATTAATCAAAAATATGTGTGTTGACTACTTCAATACTAATGGGCCAAGGCCCTTGTTTCCTTATTTAATCAAAAACATGTGTGTTGACTACTTCAATACTAATGGGTCAGGGCCCTTTTTTCCTTACTTATTTAATAAAAAACATGTGTGTTGACTACTTCAATACTAATAATTTGAAATTTCAATGAGTGGATGATCTTTAAACAACAACAATAATATCCTCTTTTGATTGGAAGCAAGTCAAATTTATTAAGATTCGATATTAAAAAGACTTTGAATGGAGGTGAGTGATTACTATAGAAAGGGTCATACAATTCATTCATTTCACATACATTCCAAATTGAAAAAAATCAACATTAAATACTAGCATGATTGGGTTTCTTCTTCACTTGTTGCCATAGATTTTACTATTGGCCTTCTTGTGAATAGGTCACAACTTGCTTTTAGGGGGAAATAACTAATATTAGGCTTAAGAAGATTTTTAAATATGCATCTCCTATTGTTCTACATGCAACTAAGATGGTGCTGAGAGATGTTTTCCTTGTGATGAATCACATATATCATGTAAACATAGGCATATCTATGTTTGTGGCCATTATGTTAGATCTTTGGAGGGAAAAATTGTTGGAGAATGTGGTCATTAGATCGAGGTTTCACATTGGCAATGATTTATAGCTAGTCATTTAGCCCCCACATAATGGGCTATGGGCCGCCTTTGTGGTGGTATGTGTTGGCTACGACATGGAGGCTTCGAGGAAAAATGTCTTGAGGCCTCAAATTCCTAAAAGAGGTGGTTAGGGTATCTAATGAGGATTTTATGAACTTGTATTTCTATTTCTTTGATGATGGTGCAATTGAGTTTGGGTAGATGATTTCCTAATATTAGCCATATGTAATAACATTTAATATTTATAAATATGATAATGCCAAAAGAAAATAATAGTGTAAAGCTATGCTAATAGATGTATCCCATTACGGGAATTTTGTTTCATGGGCATTTATTGTTAGAAATGACATTTGAATGCTCCTTTAAGAATTTTGATATTTAATGGTTCCTATTTTTTATTTATGAGTTTATGGGATGGCCCCCATGACCAAATTCACTTACCAAAAAAATAACAATAATTATTAGTGCCTCATAATATACAAATATTTGAGAAGGGGAGGATATTAATGATGTAAAAAATTGATGTACTTTTAGAATATTAATATACAAAATATCAATGTCTTTTCAAGCTTCAACCTTTAATATAAAATATATTATATTTTCTAACTCAAAAATTCCATGTACACTACAATCAAAGGTCAATAAATTTGTTCAATTGTTGATACATTGATGATATGTTGGAAAAGTGAAACCTTAACATTTCACCTAGGATTTCAAGGTGTTTTCCAAGCATGGATCATTGGAATTCAAATCAGCCAAAGGCATAAGATTAACTTACAACCTATAAGGTGAGTCAACAAATCCTTGGGATTTGAATTTGGGGGTGTTTTAGAATGGATTTTGTATGAAATTCAATGATTCCACTAGCTAACAATGACAATGCACTACTCTGATGTGAAAATAAAAAATCTAAAAACTGACAGACAAATTTGAGTATCAGAAATAGACTAAGTAGACTTGTGTGCACTTGTCATGAATTTGAAGCTAAATTTGTAGGACTAATTCACCCAGGGTGCCTATGTATGAGTAACTAAATTTGCAATCTATCTTCACAGTCCTCAGGTATATGATCAGAGGCTTCTTCCTTTCGAATCTCACTTTTGGATCTTCATTAGATGTTGAAATAATTGAATTTCCATATCTTGTCAAGTTGTAGGGTTTGAATGCAACAATGATCGATTGGTATCTAATCTTCTTTAGATCTATAACTTACACATTCAAAAAGAGAGGAAGGGTTGTGCCATATAGGTGCTTTCCTTGGCCAAACCTTGTGTTGGTGTCTCCACCTCCACAATGGAAAAATTAATGATAGAAAGTTTATCCTTTTGAGGGATAGAGGCTAAATGACAAATGAATGATGAACCAAAAATTGAATGCAACTCACTACTCAAATATGATTTCCTTGAAGGACTAGAGTCATGCACATCTCCTCAAGGCTTGATTTTAATTTGGCTTGGATTGCTTTGAAGACCTACAATTGTTAGTCCTCACAAACAAAATGTATGCATAAACATGAAAGAGCTCACATAAAATTTGACATGATGCTTTGACAATGAAATGTTGCAATATTTCTACTCTTGAATGCTCTTGACTTGATAATAATTACTTGATAGTGCTCTTGATTTCCAATTCTCGCTTCTTAGTTTTCAAACAATGCAATGACTAGGTATTCATATACAATTAATCTAATTTCTCAAAAATTAAATCCTAATAGTCGACATCTAAAATTTAAAATTCAAATAATAAAATGCCAACTCTAACATATTAAAAATGGAGCCAAAATTGGGGGACAAAATTTCCTAGGGCAGCATTGTCCCAACCCTATTTTGTGAGGTGTAAAGAGCCAGGAGAAAAATATTAAATGTTTACCGCGGTTTTATACATGTGATTTCTTGATAAATGTTCCAATGGGCCACAAAATGCATAATTTAGGAAATTAGGTGTACAATTAGGTCCATGCACATAGGAAGGAGAAAAATATAGTGAAATTTTCAAGGGTGATAATTTATGATGCTACATTTAGCCCCCACTTTAGTGAGAGTATGAACTTACACTTAGACTCACACTAAAGTAGAAAATATGTTAAGAGGGGTCTGATTATCCAAATGTTAAGGAGATGGGATGGTAATGAATCTAAGGGGAGTGCACAAGTCCCCAAGATTCAAGATCCCATGACAAACCAACATAAGGACAAAGGAACACACATGCATGTATGCAATGCAACATGACAAAGCAAAAACATACATGACAAAAAGACAACACAATACAATACATGACGCATAACATAATACAAACATAATGCAACATGGTACAGACATAAAAAACATAAACAAACAAAAACAAAAACATAAGGTTAGTACTAAAATGATTTGAGTAAATAAGGCAAAGAGACCTTAGTCTTAATTTTTTCTCAAATACCAAACATCATATTTTGAATGTATGTTAGTGAAGAGGATACTCTCATAAGGATGTAATGTCACTCATGAGATAAATGGATCTACTGGCTAGCAAGTTGTGTTATGCTAGGTTTCCATGCAATATGATGGGTTCCATAAGGCTAGAAATTTGTGTTATGCTAAGACACTCATGAAACACATGGCTCCACTGGTAAGGAAGTTGTGTTATGCTAGGCAGCCATGTTAAAATGGGTGCTCAAGTTTATGAACCAACAAGCTGCATTATGCCAAATCCATGGACTATCTTGGCAATTCTTGATTCAGGGAGTGCATAAAAATTTTAACATCCAAGGGGACAAACAAAATTCACCTCAGGGGATGCATAATATTTTAACGTCCAAGGGGATGAACAGAGCTCACCTCAAGGGGTGTATGAAATTTTAACATCCAAGGGGACAAAAAAAACTCACCTTAGGGTGTGCATAAAATTTTAATGTCCAAGAGGATGAATAGAGCTCACCTCATGGGGTGTAAAATAACACCACCACAAAATCCATGGACTATCTTGCAAATTCTCTATTTGAGGAGTGCATAAATTTTTTAATGTCCAACGGGATGAACAAAACTCACCTCAGGGGGTGCATAAAATTTTAATGTCCAAGGGGATGAACAAAACTCACCTCAGGGGGTGCATAAAATTTTAACATCCAAGGGGATGAATAGAGCTCACCTTAGGGGGTGCATGAAATTTTAACATCCAAGGGGACAAACAAAACTCGCCTCAAGGGTACATAAAATTTTAACATCCAAGGAAATGAATAGAGCTCACCCCAAGTGGTGTAAAACAACACCACCACAAAGGGTGCTTCCAACATCAAAGGGGAATTGCTTCAACACATGAAAGGTCACACCTTAGGGAATATCACACATGACATCACCACTAAGAGAGGATAAATCATAGAATGAAAGGTCACACTTTAGAGAATACTAGCAATAGTATTGCCACCAAAGGGAACATAGCATGCCATGAAAAGTCACACTTTTAAGGGATATCAAGCATAATATCACCATAAAGAAGACACTAACATAGATTTAGGAGGCCACACTTTTAACTAACAAGGTCAAACTTTCTAGGAGATTTACGATATCATCACTAAAAGGGACCATTTCTTATGTAAACAATGTGCGGAGGACCATATGCCCCCCTTAGAATGTTAGTGTACTTGCTACACTAATATTTTAAGGAGATACAAAGGGATCCCTTGTGGCAAGGGATGCACCAACAAAATGCTACCTAACCCTTTCCCCCCAAGTGTAGGGACAAAGATGAGCCAAAATGAACATGTTACTCCTTGGAAATTGAATTATGATTATATAAAACCAAGTTTATACCCCAATGCATGGTAATGAGCATCATGTGATACTACCATTACCATATGGAAAAGAGCAACAATTAATGTAGTTTAATATATTATCTTATCGAATGATTAGGTGGAAAAAGTGAACCCTAGGGATTTTTCATCCTTAGGATTCAAATGAGGTTTTTTCCATAGCTAATCATTAAATTCAGGATTGGATAGGATGTGAGATCGACTTGTAACCTAAAAGGTGAGCCAATCAATCCTAAGATATGAATTTAGAGACTTGGAAATGTATTTGATATGAATAACAAATTATGATAATAACCTATTCTGATGCAAAAATAGTAAATCTGGAAAGTCAGATAAATTCAAAGTTCAAAAATAGACTGAGAAAAGTATTGTACACTTGTGGTATGAATCTGGAGTTGATCTCTACTTGGACCAAATTTCATAGGGTGATTGTGTCCTAGTTGATCAATCTAGAAACTGATTTCATAGTCCTTTGGAGTCTGCTTAGAGCCTTCTTTCTTTTGTGTCTCATTGTCAGATCTTCATCAGATGCTAAAATAATTATTTTTCTATGTTGTCAAGTTGTAGGGTTTGAATGCAACAATGAACAAACAATCTTCAATCTTCCTCCAAACTCCTTTAGATCTGAAACCTGCACATTCAAAGAGAGAGGAAGGGTTTTTCCATATAGGGGCTTGCCTCAGTCAAACCCCATGTTGGTGTTTCCACATCTATAATGATAAAGTTGATGATGAGTCACCAATGGATTGCAACTCACTACTTAGATCTGATATCCTTAAAGGACTGAAGTTATACACATCACCTCAAGGCTTGATTTCAAATTGGCTTGAATTCTTGAAAGACCTACAAGGGTTAGATCTCACAAACAAAATGATAACATAAACATGAACAAACTCACATAAAACTTGACATGATGCTTCAATGTTGAAATGATGAAATGAATCTGCTCTTGACTACTCTTGACTTCATAAAATTTTCTCTTGATAATAATTCTTTCTCAATTCTCTTGTTCCTTTTCAAATGTTGAAATGAATAGGTATTTATATGCAATCAATCTAATTTCTCAAAAACTAAATCTTGATAGCTGATATCTAAAATTTGAAATTCAAATAATAAAATGCCAACTTTGACATACTAAATTTTGGAGGCAAAATAGGAGGACCAAGTCAACTAGGGAAACTTTTTCCTAGCCCTATTTTGCGCGGTGTAAAGTGTCGAGAGAAAAATATTAAATGTTTGCATAGGTTTTCCAAATGGGTTTTCTTGATAAATGTTCAAATGGGCCATGGAATGCATAATTTAGGACATTAGATGTACAATTAGGTCCATGCACTTAGGAGGGAGCAAAACATAGTGTAAAATTGTCGTGGGTGACAAATTATGACACTATATTTAGCCCCCACTTTAGTGAGAGTACAAAATTATGCTCAGACTCACACTAAAGTAGAAAATATGTCAAGAGGGGTCTGATTATCTAAATTTTGAAGAGATAGGATGGTAACAAATCAAGGGGAAGTGTACAAGCCCCCAAAATTCAAGATCCAATGTCAAGACAACATAAAGACAAGGGAACACACATGCATGTAATGCAACAAACTTGACACAAAATATACATGACAAAAATACAAAAAAAAGAGGGTATAACAATCACAAACTAGCAAGTTGTGTTATGCTAGGATCCATAGCCAAGGCGTTCATGATTCATAGGCTTTAAAAGTCTGATATTTGCTAGGTGAATCATAAACCAAAGGCACCATAGACTAGTAAATTTTGATATTCACTAGGTGATCCTTTCAATTACAATAAAAAAATGAGAAACACACAAGGATTAGTGAGGATTGATTTTCACTAGGTGTGTACCCATGTCAACCATACCAATAATTATACTCCCTGATATTTCAATAAGGTGCTACACAAATAATCAAAAATTCTATGCCAATGCATCACTAAGTCCAGCACATGTGAACAAAGTGAAGCACATAATGGAATGTATGCCACCACCTTAAATTAATTGCTTAACACCATGCTATGAGTAATTGCTTTAAGGTAGAAAATGATAAATTCCATATGATAAAGGTCATGAGAGATTATTTGGAAATCCCTTGCCAATGATTTCTTTCCAAAATAAATTTCCCTCATGATAGGGGGTTACCCCCAAGACAATGAATCAAACAACACAAAGATGATCACAAGGGATCCACGGGTCTGGGGTTAGTATACATCTTTGCTATGATATAAATGAGCTCAAAACTAACATAATTCCCTAAATACTCATGGAACAATGAATCACAATGGAAGAATGACATAAAGAGAGAGAGAGAGAACAAATAAACTTTTGGGTCATGTAAAAGACCTAAATGTCTCAACGCCTTGCATCATCCCCAAAAGGAAGACACAAGACAAAATAACAATGTTTACAATATAAAGGAGAATGGAGATACAAATAGATGAATGTCATGATAGATTTGTTTCCTTTATATCCTTGTGCCAACAGAGCAACAAGGGTCCTTTAGAGAAAAATCACAAACATAAAGACACATAAAGCAACACAACATGGGAGATCGCATCATGTGCAAGCAAACATAAAGAACACATAAAGAAAACACAAAAGGGTACCGCACATGTGAGCCGATCTAAATAAAATGGTTTGCCTCCCAATCTTGCTCATCATATATGGAAGGTAGAAAACTAGCCAAAGGGACTATAGCAAGTGTTGTACTAGCAGTATCACCAGGTTCAACACATGGTAAATCACTCTCATCGGGAGGATCAACATAGTTCCACCATCTAAATCCATAGACTTTGAGAACAACAAAGTTCGTTATGCACTTGTTCATCAATTTTAGAATTTTCATCCTCATCATACAAATGTATCACCATGGGTGGTTTAATAAAAATGTTAGTTGTATATTCTTGTTTTTGAAAACTTCTAGAGATTGAGAGGGGGCTGAATCAATCTACAAAAAAATTAACCCCTTTCAAAACTTGAAACTTTCAGCACAACTCAAACTCCTTTAGTAGACAAAGATAAAAATTTAAGCAAAATAGTAACAAAGAAGAATATAGCAATTTGTATATTCAACACCTTTGACAAACTTTACCAATGAAAGATATAGCAGTAATCAGATCATCAACAAAGAGAAAGGGATAGATAACACACACATGCATGAGGAGACACCAAATTTACATCGAAAACCCAATGAGGGAAAAACCACGGTGAGAGTTAACTCACTACCAAAAGACTTGCAAGAAGGATCACTACCTTAGAGAAACATACAAAAAAAGACTTGCAGCACTAAAGTACCAACCAACTCTAGGAGCAAGATATAGAGGACCTGATGAGATTCACTATCTCAAAGTAGGATATAAAAGATTTATAAGAAAATTACAAAGATTACCAATACAACTCTTTGTTGACTGAGATGTTCAAGCTCAATTGTTCTTTCCTTTCACAATATTTAGTGCTATCACTGTTGGATATTCAATACAGCTCACTCAAACAACTTTTTTCACTTGTACACCTTCCCTTTTTTGTTGCATATGAAATTATCTTGCATTTATATCCATCGCAACACTTTAATTCTTCAATTAGGTCGGCCAGGAAGAGAATAAACAATGAATTCAACTAGTTAGCCACCAAAGTATGATGTAATCCTATCCCAAGGATAGAGAGGACCAACCAAAATCTTAACACTTCTTTCAATATGATCCAAAATTATTTACACGCATGTGCACATCATCTTAAGTTGACATCAAGGAAACATGTAGATGAGACATTGAAGAACATAACCAGTCGGCCCATAAACACTCTTTCAAATGAATTTACTTGATGTGGTCCTAAACAAGATAGGTCAGGACACAAATCTATCATGACACATATTCCATTATTAGTGCAACCCCCAACCACACGACCTAAAGCAAAGGAACAAGCCCCATCGGCCAGATATCCACAAATAACCCAAAAATCCAACTCAAGACACAATGTGCTACCAAAGCAGCCAATTAGCAACATGAAAATCACATGGGGATGTTATTTGAACATCCAACATCACTTAAATACACTTATTTCATACTATCATGCCATCAACAACCACCACAAATAAAATAGGTACAAAAAACTCTATTCAAGACACACATAATACATAATTGGATGATGTAACATTTGTAGAACAAGTTACAAACCACTTTAGCATATGAGATTGGAACTAATACATTACATAGTTTTTTTGAACACATTCACCAAGCCACAGGATTAGAGACATCAATGTGAAGAAATGTGAAGCATTTCCTAGACCAATCCAGACAACTAGCAACACTGCTAACCTTCTACAATTTCATAGGAACCTCCTCGACAAAACAGGTGACTTGAAAAGATAGGAGTGAAATGTACACAAAGCACTAATATTTAATACCAAATCATAAGACCAAAACTACAACAATGGATGAATGCAAAGCATTCTCTTGGACAGACTTCAATGTAACATCTTGAACTAGAAACATTTGAGCAACTTGCAGAGACCAGAATTTCCTTTCAGCAACACATATATTATCAAGAACATCAGGAGAGAGCATGAAAAATACAATAGACCTTTATAAATATCTCTCCAACATTATTCATGCTTCTAATCCTCATGTGAATATATTATCATGAAAACAACTATGTTGATAGTAATAATGCATTATATGAACGACAATAATAATTCTTTGATATGGCATGAAATCCAACCATGAACTTCTTCAAGTCTTCTCTTATTTGATAAGGCATGACATCCAACCATGAAATTCTTCAATTATTATTTTATAAGGCATGACATCCAACCAATGTTAGCCTAAACTGAATATAACAAAGACAACCAATGTCAAGGACTAACAACATATTACTCAGGTGTTGACATCAATTACACCTAACAATCAACAGTTGTCAACAATCTCCTTAGTGTTAACATCAATGATAACAACTGCCAACACTTGTTTCATTCTTTGTTTTGGTTAGGTCATGTAAGGTTCAATTTCATGTTTTGGTGAAAGTTGTAATTCATCTTGATTTGTTTGCATAGGTGTTTTATCATCAAGTAATGTTTTATTGTTTTCACCCAATTGGTGAGAAATTGTTGCAAGTATGAAGGTGTTTTCATTGATGTCAACAAGCTGGTGTTTTCATTGATGTCAACTATGTGTTGAGGAAGAATGTTTCATAATGAAGATGTCGAGGATATTGAGAAATTGTGTTGTAGTTGGTGCATGTATGGAATAGCTTTGTTTGTGCATGTATAGTTGATATATTGAGGAAGTGTTGTGAGTACATGGAGCTATCTTTATGTTACAGTGTCTGGAGATGTGTTGGAGTGATGCAATGTGCTAAGATGGTGTCTCTAGTACTTGGTTTCCACGTGTTTTTGAGAAAATTTGATAAATAGAGAAAACAGTGTTGTGCAAGTGTTCAGAACATGCTTTGAGATGTGCTCCACGTGTCTTATGTGTTGATTTTATGCCTATGTGAATCTAATATGTGCTATATCCAAAGTTTGGGTTTCTGGATTGTTGTGCAGAGTGAGATTTGTTCACCAGTGTGTGAACTAGGTTTTCAGTGTTATTTACTATGGTCTGGGAGTAATGTATTTGCTCCACATTTCTCCATAATTTGGTTTCAAGTTGTTTGGAGTTTGGAAGTTGCTTATGATGTTTATATCTTTTAGTATTCAAGTTTTCTCTTAATTTGGTGAAGTAAAATGTATATTTCATGTGTTGACGTGCACATAAGGTTAACTGAATATTTTGGATTCAAGTATTTATGTGATGTGAGTTTGGATGAAGTCTTTGTTGGATCTCAAGTGGATCATGGATTGTTCTAGATCATGTAAAATATGTTTGTGTTGTCTGTCTGTCGTCTTGATCAAATGGGAAGCGTGTACTTAATTTTTTATGGTGTTTAGCATGAGTAATGTCTGACTTAGTGTTAACACTACATGTGAATCTTTTGGAAGCGTGTTGAGGTGTGTTAGGATATATTTGCATCTGAAATAAGGATTTATTTGGGTCACCCTCATTCCTATCCACCACGGGAATGTTTGGGTGCTAACCTAATTTAAAATTATAAATGTACAAGATGGTTTCCGACCTTGGAGAATGTTTTCAAGGTTAACGATGATATAAATAAGATTGTTGTTATTGGAAAATATTAAGATAGATGTGAGATAGATGTGAGTAATGAATGTGATGCAAATTGTAGAAGTATAGATGTGAATTTGAGCAAAGCAGTGTGAACTTCAAGTGTTGGATTCCTGAATGCAGTGAGTTGAAGGTGTCCACAATCATTCAAGCAAGGCTGCGAAAGTGTTGGAGCAATTATGGTGGATTCTTTGTTGCATTGAGAAGTTGTTCTTTGTGTAACATTTCTCTTCTATCTTTTTTCTTTTTTGTAGAGATGAGCCCTGGTTGTGAGCCTTTTTGGATAGTGTGTCCTATTCTGGCAGTGATCCCTTGTATTAGTTTTGCAATTACTTATATTGTGAGCTAATCCTCACCGTGGTTTTCCCCTCATTGGTTTTTCCACATAAATCTAGTGTTCTCTTGTGTATGGTGTTGTTATTTTAGTTTCTGTTATATGCATTTCATGATTAATCACTTTAACAGAATAAGGGTTTAATGAATGCTTGTGGATCTGATTACTATTAAGGGTTTTTGATGTTTTAATTTGATACAACTGATTCACCCCCCCCTCTTAGGTGTCTTGTTCATTCAACAATTGGTATCAAAGCAAGGTTCCTTAGAGAAGAGATTAATCGCTTGAGGTAGATCCAGGATGGAAAACAAGCTAGATTTCTATAAATTTGATGGCACAAACTATGCATTCTAAAAGACAAATATGGAAGGCTATCTAGCATCTCATGGGTATGAGATTGAAAAGGAAATAAAGACTCAATATGTTGCACCTTCAAATGGTCCAAGTACAAGTGATGAGATCAAGGCACATGAGGTAAATGTTAAGGCAAGATTTATCATTGTGAATAGTCTTTCAAATTCTAAATTAGTAAAAGTTATGAATCTTAAGACTACTAAAGAAGTTTGGGAGAAATTTGAGAGCATTTATGAAGGAGATGATAAGGTTAAACAAGAAAAGTTAGAGAATATGAAGGCACAATTTGAGACCTTGTGAATGTCTAAAGATGAAACAATTACAATCTACATGTAGAGGGTTGATGAGCTGGTAAGTGCAATGAGAGGTCTTGGTGCACAAGTCAAAGAACCTAGAGTGGTAAAGAAAGTTCTTAGATCTCTTCTTGATTCTTACAGTGAAAAGGTATATGTTATTGAGGAAGTTAAAAAATGTAATACTTATTCTAGAGATCAGTTGCTTAGTACACTAACTTTATTTGAAATGAGAAAACTTGGTTTGAAAAATGGTGCAAAAGTAGAGACTGCTTTCAAGGCTGGAAAATTAGAGAATGTTGAAGATTCAGATGGAGAAGATCTTGATGACGTGGAAGCTAAATTTTTGAGAAGGATGAAAAAGGGCACTGGTAAGTATAAAGGTAAACTACCTTTCAAATGTTTTAGCTATGGAAATATAGGTCATTATGCTTCAAGATATCCAAACATAGTTGTGAACAATAATAGTAAGGAGAACAAAGGAAAGATGATTAAGATAAGTTACTATGTTAGAGAAGATGTTGGTATTTCTAATGATGAATCTAATTATGGAGATGATGATGAATGCTTGTTCTTAGCCTTAACAAATGAATCTACTTCTTCTAACTCTGAAAGTTGTGTGAAGGAAAGTTTTCTAGAGAGGAAGGATAAGGTTGAAGGTACTTTGGTTTATGCTTTTCATGCTAAACATGATAAAAAACTACTGGGTCATTGACAATGGTTGCTCTAATCACATGACCGAAGACAAAATTAAGTTTATTAAACTTGAAAAGTATGATGGAGGACTAGTTAAATTTGGAGATGATTCAGGAGCTAAGATTTGTGGAATAGGTTTAATTAATTTTGATGGCAAGCATGATACTAAATATGTTTACTATGTTGAAGGATTAAGGCATAATATTTTGAGTGTTGGATAAATGTGTAGCAAAGGTTATAATCTTGTGTTTAAGTATAAAATATGTGAGATCAGAAAAGGGTCCATAAATGTGATTGCTGCTGATAAAAAGACATATGGAAACATCTATCAGCTCAAGGTTGCTAATGGTCATTGCTTTATGTCTTAAATTAATGACAGTTGGTTATGGCACCAGAGGATGTGTCACATGAATTTTGACAATTTGGTTAGAATCAGTTTAGTTCATGCAATAAGAGACCTGCCATGAATTACAAAGCCTATCAATGTTGTTTGCAAAAATTGTCAATTTGGAAAGCAAATGAGTAGTTTCAGGGGAAAGGAACAATCTGCTACCAGACAATTGGAATTAATACATACAAATCTTTGTGGTCCTACAAGGGTGAGAAGTCTTCAAGGTGACATGTATTTCATGCTTTTTATTGATGATTACTCTATAATGACATGGGTTACTTTTCTTAGAGAGAAATCTAATGTTCTAGATAGATTCAGAACATTTAAAGCTATGGTTGAGAATGAAATGGATTTGAAAATCAAATGTTTGAGGTCTGACAAAGGTGGATAATTCACCTCCAATGAGTTTAACATGTTTTTTGAAGTTCATGGGATAAAGAGGCACTTGTCTACCCCTAGAAATCCTCAGCAAAATGGAGTGGTTAAAAGGAAAAACAAGACTGTTCAAGAAGCTGCAAGGACTGTGATGAAAGAAGCTAACCTACCAGAAGTCTACTAGAGAGAAGCAATTCATACTATTGTTTACAAAATTCTACTAGAGAGAAGCAATTCATACTATTGTTTACATACTTAACATAGTTCAAGCCAAAGCTAACAACACAAAGACTCCCTATGAATTATGGTATGGAAGGATTCCTACTATCAAGTACTTTAGAGTATTTGGAAAAATATGTTATATCAAAAGAGATGAAGAAAAATTAGGAAAGTTTGATGCAAGGTCTGATGAAGGTATCTTCCTTGGATATTCTACTAAGAACAAAGCTTACAGATGTTACAACAAAAGGTTAAGAAATATTGTTGAAAGTGCAAATGTTAAGGTTGATGAAGATTTGTATAATTTAGTTGCTATAGATGGATATGCATTAGATGAGCTTGCCTGCGAAGAAGAAGAAGAAAAAGCAAAAGAAAAGGAAGTGTAGAATGGAGAGGAAGAAGCTCCAGAGAAGATCCCTAAGACCCCTAAGTATGTGCAAAATAATCATTCTAAAGAACAAATTATTGGATACAAGAGGAAAGGAGTATTCACAACAAGTAGAGTCATTGAAGCTGAGGTAAGTTTGTGTTTACTTTCTAAATTTGAACCTAAAACAGTGAGTGATGCATGCAAAGATGAACATCGGATGAAGGCAATGGAATAAGAACTTATGTAAATTGAGAAAAATCAGACTTGGGAACTAGTTCCTAGATTGACAAACAAGAACATAATTGGAACTAAGTGGGTATTCAGAAACAAATTGAATGACAATTGAGAACTAGTAAGAAATAAAGCAAGACTTGTGTGTAAGGGTTACTCACAAGTAGAAGGAATAGAATTTGAGGAGACATTTTATCTAATGGCTAGGATGGAAACAATTAGGATGTTTTTGGCATTTTCAGCATACAAAGACTTTAAATTTTATTAGATGTATGTGAAGTCTACTTTTCTGAATGGTGAATTGGAAAAAGAGGTTTACATGGAACAACCGAAAGGATTTCAGCTATCAGATCAATCGGATATGGTTTGTAGATTAATAAATACACTATATGGATTGAAGAAAGCTCCTAGAGCTTGGTATGCAAGATTGGACAGATATTTGATACAACAAGGATTTAATAAAGGCACTGCAGATAGTAATATTTAATTCAAAATTAAGACAAAATATTGATAGTGTTTGTGTATGTGGATGAAATTATCTTTGGAGGCAATGGAACTATGTGTAAGAAGTTTTTAGAAGAGATGCAAAAAGAATTTGAGATGTCAATGTTTGGGGAGATGAATTTCTTCCTTGGGCTACAAATCAATCAAACAAATAAAGGCATTTTCATTTTACAGTCAAAGTATGTCAAAGATATGTTGAAGAAGTTTGGGATGGATGACTCCAAACTGGTATGCACTCATATGGTTATTGGTTGCAAATTGAGAAAGGATGATGAATCACCTGAGGCTGATTAGAGCAAGTATAAATCGATGATTAGTGGATTACTATATCTAACTACTACTAGATTGGATATCATGCATGTAGTTTGTCTTGTGGCTAGATTTCAAGAAAATCCTAAAGAGATACATGTTGCAACGATGAAGAGGATATTCAAATATTTAAAAGGCACTCCAGATTATGGCTTATGGTATCCTAAGGATACTAATTTCATATTAAGTGCATACATAGATGCAAATTGGGCTGGTTGTATTGATGACAAGAAAAGTACGAGTGGTGGTGCATTCTTTCTTGGAAGCATATTAGTGTCATGGCTGAGTAATAAGCAAGATTATATTTCTTTATCCACTATAGAGGCTAAGTATATTGCAGCAGTATCTTTTTGCTCACAAGTTCTATGGATGAGACAAACTTTGAAGGATATCAGAGTAATGTATAATGAGCCTATTTCTATCTTTTAAAGAATCCAATGATGCACTCAAGGACAGATCATATATCAATTAGGTATCACTTTAAAGAGTCTAGTGATATACTCGAGGACAAAGCATATATCAATCAGGTATCACTTTCTGAGAGGAAAGGTTATGGAGAATGAGGTGAAGCTTGAATATGTACCTACAAAGGATTAGATTGCTAACATATTCATTAAGGCCCTCCCTAAGGATACTTTTGAGTATCTTCGGGAGAAGTTGCGGGTTATTACCCCTCCTTTCAACTAGATGCATCAGTCCAATGGATCTATGGATTCATCTCTTATTTGGACTAATGTTGGTGGCTACCTCTCAAGGGGAGTAGGTAGTGTCATTGTTGCAATAAGGAATATGTGTTTTCATTGTGCAAAGTTGTTGATTTGGGTGTGCTCCTAAGGGGGGGTATTCAGAGAGTATCTTGGTTCAATGTTAAAGGGGAGAACAATGTAAATCACTTTATCCTTTGCCATTAATTTCAAAGGGGGAGAAAGAATCATGTCAAAAAGTCTGTCTACACAGGGGGAAAGAAAGTAAAAGGAAAATCATGAGAGAATGTGTTCAAATTTTTTGTGTTGTCTTTGATGGTTTTTCACATCATGCATTGCCATCAATGACAAAAGGGGATATTGTTGCAAGTATGAAGGTGTTGTCATTGATGTCAACAAATTGGTATTGTCATTGATGTCAACAACCTGGTATTGTCATTGATGTCAACTATGTGTTGAGGAAGAATGTTGCATAATGAAGATGCCAAGGATATTGAGAAAATTGTGTTGCAATTGGTGCATGTATGGAATAGCTTTATTTGTGCATGTAAATTTGAGATATCGAGGAAGTGTTGTGAGTACATGGAGCTATCTTTATGTTGCAATGTATGGAGATGTGTTGGAGTGATGCAATGTGTTGAGATGGTGTCTCTGGTACTTGGTTTCCATGCGCTTTTGAGAAAATTTGATAAATAGAGAAAACAATGTTGTGTAAGTGTTTAGAACATGCTCCATTATGTGCTTCATGTTTCTTCTATGTTGATGCTATGCCCGTTCAAATCTAATATGTTGTTCAAGGTTTTTAGTAGGTTCCATATCTAGAGTTTGGTTTTTTGGATCGCTGCACCAAAGTGAGATGTGTTCACCAGTGTGTGAACTAGGTTTTTAGTGTTATTTACTGTGGTCTGGGAGAAATGTATATGCTCCACATTTCTACACAATTTGGTTTCAAGTTGTGCAGATCTGGGAAGTTTCTTATGATGTTCATATCTTTTAGTATTCAAGGTTTCTCTTGATTTGGTGTAGTACAATGCATATTTCATGTGTTGATGTGTGCATAAGGTTAACCAAATATTTTGGATTGAAGTATTTCTATGATGCGAGTTTGGATGAAGTCTTTTTTGGATCTCAGGTGGATTTTGGATTATTCTAGATCATGTAAAAGATATTTGTGTGGTCCACATGCCATCTTGATCAAATGGAAAGTGTGTACTTAATGTTTTATGGTGTTTAGCATGGGTAACAACCAACTTGGTGTTAACACTACATGTGAATCTTGTGGAAGCATGTTGAGGTGTGTTAGGATATATTTGGGTCACCCTCATTCCTATCCACCATGGGAATTTTTGGGTGCCGACCTAATTTGAAATTGTAAATGTAAAGGATGGTTTTTGAACTTGGAGAAGGTTTTCAAGGTTGAGGATGATATATATAAGAGTGATGTTGTTGGAAGATCTTAAGATAGATGTGAGATAGATGCGAGTAATGAATGTGATGCAAATTGCAAAAGTATAGATGTGATTTTGAGCAGAGTAGTACAAACTTCAAGTGTTGGATTCCTGAATGCAGTGAGCCGAAGGTGTCCATAATCATTCAAGCAAGGTTACAAAAGTGTTGGAGCAAATGTGGTGGATTCTTTGTTGCATTGAGAAGTTGTTCACTATGTAACATTTCTCTTCTATCTTATTTTTCTTTTTATGGCAATGAGCCCTGGCTGTGAGCCTTTTTGGATAGTGTGTCTTATTCTGGTAGTAAGCCCTTGTATCGATTTTTTAATTACTTATATTGTGAGCTAATCCTCACTATGGTTTTTCCCTCATTTGGTTTTCCACGTAAATCTAGTGTTCTCTTGTGTATGGTGTTGTTATTTCAATTTTTGTTATCTATATTTCACAATTAATCACTTTAACATAATAACGCTTTAATGAAAGCTTGTGGATATGGTTACTGTTGATGGTTTTTGATGTTTTAATTTTCTACAGCTGATTCACCCCCCTCTTATTTTTCTTGTTCATTCAACAACAATATCATGACATCTACGCCTACACTCTTTAGCATTTCTATTTCTTCTTGTGCAGTTTTCAATTTGTGAAGGGGTAGGAGTAGGTTTCTTAACCATTGGTCCCTTTTCTTCCTTTAGAGGAGGAATCGAAGGGACCACCGGTGGTTGGGAATTCAATTTCTCCTTAGGTATATAAATTTGTTTCTCTTTTGGTGGCACAAAGGTAATCTTGTTATTGTTTCTTGGTATTTTGTATGATATTGTTGGAGGAATTGTAGTATAAATGGCTTGTGAACTTAGAAGGGTATTTGCTTCGAGCATGGGTTCATCCACAACTTGTGGGGTGGGAGGAACAATCATAGCCTTATCATTCTTAGGAATTTTTCCAAGAGATAACTCTGTTATGTGCTTTATCTTAAAAAAAAATTATGACCTGAAAAAGAAATCTTCACGAGGCTTAATAGGTTCCATGGGTTGAGGCCAAAAACTATCTAATGAAAAGTTTCCATTGGAAGCCAAAGGATTAAACCCACTATGATGCACTATATATGTTTGATTTTCAATTTAGCTAACTTTATGCACTTGTGGATAACTGATAGGATGACATCCATGGAGCATAGCTATGGGTAACCTAGCTTCACACAGAACTGGTTCGACTTCGAGATGATGAAGAATGATACATCTAGTTGTTTCAGTCCAACTTTAATTGGAAAAGTGATCGACCCTATCGTAGGGTGAGTGAAACCATATGATTTTTTAACCATGCTCTTAGTTTTTCATAAGAATCTTGATAAAGCTCATGCACAAACAATAATTCCTTTGTGATCACATTCTCTAAACACACAAGATCAATGAGTATTCATGGTGTAAGTTTTTCATTGATACGTCTATCGATATGGAGAGGACCATCTAATGCATGTATAGATGCATCAATGTGTGTGAAAGCAATGTCGAGTAAAAAAGTGGTTCGACCCTTATGAGGTTGAACATCTATTACATTAATCATATTATTTAGACCATTCTCAACATCATTCTTATCATCACAAGCTTGCATAAAGTTGGATGCATGATTTGGCATTGGGTTCATGAAAAATTATAAGTTTTGATTGGGTCGGGTGACAAACTTATTTCCTTTGTCATTAGCACCGACCAATTGGATGTGATTAGAATCGATGAGGTCTTGCACTTGGTGTTTAAGACACATACATTATTCTATATTGTGTCTAGGGGTATGATGATATTGACAAAATTCTTTTGAGTTAAAGTTTGGAGGAAAAGATTTACTTGTGTCCATAGGTCTAATCGGAGGTAACTAGATAAGGTTCTTACTTAATAGTTACAACATGATTGAATGCAAAGAATCAGGCAACTGGGTAAATTGTCTATCTTTTGGCCTAAATTAGTAAGGAGTTGAGCTTATGGCTATGACTTGAGGTGAAATGTTGTTTTCTTTTTGAGATGTGTTTATTTTGATAAAGTTCTTGTTTTGCTTATTGAATGGTTGATAGTTGTTTTGAGGCATGGATTTAGATTGCCCAGTAGGAGTACATGAAGATGTTCCTTCATACTAAGTAACTAATATCTAATAATCACAAAGAGCCATACACAAATGTGTAAAGGATGGGTATTTAATTAACAGTATCTTATCCCTAATGCTAGGTTGCAATTTTCAAATGAACACTCTTTGAACTTCAACATCAGGAAAGGCATAGTCAAGATTTATGATTAAATTATCTGATATTGCCCTATAAAGTCTATCACCTTTTCATGTTTCTCTTGTTTGCAATGCACTAGATTAGTTAATATGATTTGAGGTCCAATGTTTACTCTAAAGTGTTGAATAAATGCATCAACCAATTCACTAAATGAATTTATGGAGTTGTTTGGAAATGAGAAAAACCATTCCAAGGCCATGTCTTTCAATGATCTTGGAAAGAGCTTAGGTAGGAGCTTATCTTCAAAGATGAATTCACTACACAATACTGTATAAGATGATACATGACTATTAGGGTCTCCTTTACCATTATACTTCTCAAGTCTAGGTATCTCTATGTTTTGAGGTAAGGGTGTTTTAAAGATTTCAATTGACAATGGGATCCTCTTAAAATATTGTGGTGGTTTTCCATGTTGACTTTGATTCAATGTGGAGTTTTGTTTTTGAAGTGATGTTACGTTTTGTAAAAGTTGGTTTATGATTGAATCGTTGTTTGAAATGTTTTGAGAGTTTGGTGAATATAGTGGGATTGTGTAAGTGCTTGTTGGAATACTACATTGCAATTTTATGATAGGTGATGAATATTGAGGTATCACATTTGATGTCATAAAATATAAGGATTCCCACTAGGAAGCCCCAACTTTGGAGTTATGCCATTAGTGTGTTGTATCGTTGTAGCTATAGTTGGAAATATAAATGTAGGAATAGAAGGTATATTGTGGGGAGAGAATTTTTTTTTCCTCATTGGTTTTGAGTATATCTTAATGCTCAAGCATAACTAGTTGTCATAGGTATGTTAGTGTCTACTATGTGAGCTAGACTATGCAAAACCTCTATTCCTTGGGCATCATTGATTAACTTCATAAGGTTATCCATGATAAGATCCATTTGTCTTGCTAAGAATTTGGTGCTTAAGTAGTCTTGTAATCTCTCTAAGTCTTTTTCCAATTGTTTTAGTTTATCACTGGGGGCACATGGGAAACAACAGTCTCAACATCCATAAAGGTGCTTATTTGTGAAGTTGTCATGGGTATGGTAGGATTAGGGATTGAGTCCAAAATGGGTTGGGTATTGATAATAACTTGTCTGAAAGAGTTAGAGGAATCAAGATCCACATTGGATGTAACAACAATGTGGGATGCCATAAGTCTACAACTATGTATCACTAGAGTATTGATAATAGGACACCAGGTTGTGAAGCTCATACGAGTTTCAAAACACCAAGTGTGCCCACTATGAACACTAAATTGCAAAACAATCACAATGAAACACACAACACTGAAAATCAAAAAGAAAAAATAAATAGGAAACACAAAGATAGAGGTTTGGTAAAAATATGAGCTAAAATTAGTTGGACTAAGTCTCCTAGGGTGACTATGTCCTACATAGGTTTCTTTAAAATTTTGAGTTTGAATGTTTATAATACGGTTTAAGGTTCATGTTTCTATGTGTGTATAGGACTAATGGTGAATACTTTTTCTAGAAATTAATTGATTTAAGTTTATGCAATGCCAAATGCAAGTATGCAACAATTTTGAAAAAATTTAAGCAATAAAATATAATTCCAGATGAAATTTCCAAATGTAAAATGTAGCAATTGTCTGATCCTAATATACCAAATCTGAAAATCATGACTTTTTGACACCAAACAATGCAATTTTTCACCTTTCAACCTATATGAAAAATATATAAATGGATGCAATGAACTCTTTCAGATTTGATTTCAGACCTAATGCATATTTCCAAATGCAGTTACAATGTAGATATGACCTGTGATGAGTGAAATTAATCATATTGCAACCTATGATGCAATATGATATGCAATTTTTTGAATTTTTATGTTTTTTTATGATGCAAAATTGAATTCCTAAATGAAAAATACAAAAATAACCCTGATATCTAGGATGATAAATTTCAAATTTCCACAACTAATCGTTAAATTTAGGATTGGCTAGGATATGATATTGACTTGCAACTTGAAAGGTGAGACAATCCATCCTAAGATTTGAATTTCGAGACTTGGAAATGGATTTGATATGAAATGTAATGATATGACTAAAAAATGATGCTATTAACCTATTTTGATGCAAAAACGACAAATTTGGAAAGTCACTGACAAATTTAGAGTTCGAAAACAAATTAAGCAAAGTACTATGCACCTATGGTATGAATCTAGAGCTAATTTATGAGGACCAAGTTGCCTAGGGCGACTATGTCCTAGTTGATCAATTTGGAATTTGATTTCATAGTCCTCTGGAGTCTACTCAAAGTCTTGTTTCTTCCATGTCTCACTGTCGAATGCTAAAATAATTGTTGTCAAGTTGTAGGGTTTGAATGTAACAATGAACAAATGATATTCAATACTCCTCCAAACTTCTTCAGATCTGAAACCTGCACATTCAAAGAGAGAGAGGAATGGTTGATCCATATATGGGCTTGCCTCAGTCAAACCTCGTGTTGGTGTTTCCACCTCCACAATGGCAAAGTTGATGAAAGAGAACTTATACTTTTGAGGGATAGTGGCTAAATGATAAATGAATGGTGAATCACTAATGGAATACAACTCAATGCTTAGATCTAATATCCTTGAAGGAATAAATTCATGCACATCACCTCAAGGATTGATTATAAATTGGTTTGAATTCTTGGAAGGCCTACAAGGGTTAGATCTCACAAACAAAATGATAACATAAACATGAACAAACTCACATAAAACTTGACATGATGCTTCAATGTTGAAATGATGCAACGAATCTGCTCTTAACTACTCTCGGTATCCCTATATGTCTAAATGTTCTATGATATGCATAATAGGATGTGTTTTTATTCTTCCTTTTAGTATCCCTTCTTTCATGTACAGGTGGTAGTGTAATGAATCCCAATTGTGAAAGTGTAGCTAAATTATGCTTAGTCTTAGATAAAGGATGTGGAGCGAGTAACAAACCTTTTCTAACAGGACCATGAATTTTGTGTGGTTTGGATGGTGGAGAATTTTTTTGATATAACGATGGAGGACTTTGGTAACTTATGCCTTTATTATCTTTAGATGGTATTTGTTCCAAAAGGGAATGGATTTCATGCTCGTTATTTGTATCACATCCTTGTTTTGTCAAAATCCTAAAGCCTTGGCCATAACATTGTTCTAAGCTAACCAATGTGTTACTAACTTTGTTTTCATAGGATAGAGGATCACTAGGTGGTATAAATTCATTGTGATTTTTATTCATAGGTTATTTTGTATGCCTAAGTTGAGGTACAATTATTAAATCACTTTCCCAATGTGATGTGTAGAACATTTCAAGTGGTGGTATGGTGGGTGTTGTTGATTGTTGATATGGGTGATTAGGCTATCCCATTGAAGGAGAAAGGACCACATTGTTCTCAAGGTTAGGTAAGTTATTGTTTATGAATTCATTCATGATTTCCTCCTCTTTCATCAAGATATATTCATTAAGGAGATATACATTGGGAGATGAAGGAATATGAGTTTCATCATCTGAATTAGGATCATTTCCAAACACAGAGCATGAAATATCAACCAAGGATTTCAAAGAAATCAAAATTTTACCAAAACATTTAGCCATTATAATAGTATGATGTATGCAATAAAGTTCAGACTGTTATACCACAGTGTTCTAAAAAATTGAAAGTAGATCTGGATAGAAGATCTTGAGAGGGTTTTGTCACATAAATTTGAGCAAGAAAAACTTGGAAAAGGTCACCAAGGGTCCCCTTGTCTGGAAAATATTTCTACTAAATTCAAAGGTTGAATGTGTGTAATATTATTTAATGTTTATTTTTTGTGATTGTGCAAGTGTAATAATGAATATTTTCAAAATTTGTCTAGTTTATGATTATGCAATGCAAAATGCAAGTGTGCAAACAATAAAATACAATTCCAAATATAAAATGCAACAATTGTCTGATCCTAATATACAAATTTTGAAAAATGTTGAGCTTTTTATCTTTTTGACATAAAACAATGCTATTTTTCACTTTTTTGACTATATGCAAAATGCATAATGAGTGCAATGAACACTTTCCAGATCTAAAATGACCTAATACAGATTTATAAATACAATCAATATGTAAATCTAACCTATGATGACTAATTTTAACCCTATTGCAACCTGTAATGCAATATGATATGCAATTTTTTATACTTTTTTAATGCAATAATGAATGGATAAATAAATAATACAAAACAATGCAATGATAATATTAGATCTAAGATGATATGATTCGGATTTTAGAATTTCTATAATGCTAATGCATTAAGCTCACCAAAATGATATATTGGAAAAGTGAAACCTTAAGATTTCACATAGGATTTCAATGTCTTTTCCAAGCATGGATCATTGGAATTCATATCAAAAAAAGGCATAAGATTAACTTACAACCTATAAGGTGAGTTAATCAATCCTTAGGATTTGAATTTGGGGTGTTTTGGAATGGATTTTTTATGAAATACAATGATGCCACTAGCTAAAAATGACAATGCACTACTTTGATGTGAAAACAACAAATCTAGAAATTGATAGACAAATTCGAGTATCAAAAATAGACTAAGCATACTTGTGTGCACCTATCATATGAATATGAGTTTGTAGGACTAAATCACCCAGGGAACCTATGTTTGGGTAATTGAATTTTCAATTTGTCTTCACGGTCTTTAAGTGTCTGAGCAGAGACAATGAAGAATTCAATTGATATTGATGGATATGTATTAGATGAACTTGATTGTGTAAGAATTGAAGAAATTGTGGAAGAACAGGAAAGGGATGAGCAGGAAAAGAAGAATGAAGAAAATGAAAGAGAAGAAGAAGCTTCGATGGTGTCCCCTAAGACACCTAGATATGTGCAGAAGAATCATTCAGAAATTTAGATCATTGGAGATAAGATGAAAGGTGTATTGACAAGAAGTAGAGTTACTGCTGAAGTAAATCTATGTTTATTTTCTAAGATTGAACCGAAGACTATAAGTGAAGCATGTAATGATCAACATTGGATAGAAGCTATGAAAGAAGAACTTATGCAATTGAGAAGAATCAAACTTGGGAA
The DNA here is from genome assembly GCA_007258455.2 of Sequoia sempervirens. Taxonomy (NCBI): domain Eukaryota; kingdom Viridiplantae; phylum Streptophyta; class Pinopsida; order Cupressales; family Cupressaceae; genus Sequoia; species Sequoia sempervirens. Next base: position 263,655,397 of record VDFB02000017.1, on the reverse strand, counting down.
TTGGTCCTAAGACCAACAAATAAAAACATTATTGGATCAATTTGGGTATTCAGAAATAAGCTGAATGAGTAGTTAGAAACAAAGTGAGGCTTGTGAGTAAAGGCTACTCACAAGTAGAAGGCATATATTTTTAGGAGACTTTTGCTTCAGTGGCAAGAATTGAAGCTATAAGGATGTTCCTAGCATTTTCTACTCATAAAGATTTCAAGGTCTATCTGCATTTTTGAATGTGATAGAAGAACAGGTGGAACAACCAAAAGGATTTCAGTTATCAGATCAACCGAATATGGTATGCAGATTGAAGAAAGACTTATATGGATTGAAGCAAGCTCCTAGAGCTTGGTATGCAAGTTAGATAGGTATTTGGTTCAACAAGGTTTCAACAAAAGGTACGATAGATAATAATTTGTACAAAATTGAAAATGACAAAAATTGATTGTAGTTGTATATGTTGATGACATTATTTTTTGAGGAAATGAAAATATGTGTTTGTAAGACATGCAAAAATAATTTGAAATATCTATGTTTGGAGAGATTAATTTCTTTCTTGGGATGCAAATTAATCAAACAAAGAAAGGAATTTTAATTTCACAATCTAAGTATGTAAAAGATATGTTGAAGAAGTTTGGGATGGATGGTTCCAAACCGGTATGTACTCCTATGGTGACTGGTTGCAAATTAGGAAAAGATGATGATTCACCTAAGGTTGATTAGAGCAAGTATAGATCTATGATTGGTGGACTGTTGTATTTGACTACAAATATTTGAATGGCACTCTAGATTATGGGTTATGGTATCCTAGAGATACTAACTTTACATTAAGTGCTTATACAGATGCAGATTGGGTTGGATATGTAGATGAAAAAAGAGTACAAGTGGTGGTGCATTCTTTCTTGGTTGCAAATTGGTGGCATGGTTGAGTAAAAAGCAAGATTCAATTTCCTTGTCTACTGTCGAACCTGAGTATATTGTTGTTGCATCTTGCTATACATAAGTTCTATGGATGAAACATACATTGAAAGATATCACAGTGGTGTATGATGATCCTATTTCCATATTTTGTGATAACACAAGTGCAATTAACATTTCAAAGAATCCAGTGATGCACTCGAGGACAAAGCATATATCTATCAGGTATCATTTCTTGAGAGAGAAGGTCATGGATAATGAAGTAAAGCTTGAGTATATCTCTACGAAGGATCAGATTACTGATATATTTACGAAGGCTCTTCCTAAAGATACTTTTGAGTATCTTCGTAGAAGTTAGGGGTCATTGCCCCTCCTTTCTTGAACTAGATGCATATGGAGATGCATTAGTCTGGTGGATCTATGGATCTATCTTTCTTCTGGACTAATTTTTGGTGGCTACCTCTCAGGGGGAGTAGGTAGTGTCATGTGTTGTCATTGTATGAGTATTTTATTTTCTATGTCAAAGGGGAAATCAATGTAAAATATCTTTTTCCTTTGCCATTGATGTCAAAGGGGGAGAGGAAGAATGTGAAAAAGAAAAGAGGAAGAATGTGAAAAATATTATCTACCAAGGGGGGGAAATAGAAAGAAAAATCTTAAGAAGTGTTTTCAGAGCTGGTATGTTGTCTTGATGGTTTTTCACATCATGTGTTGCCATCAATGACAAAGGGGGAGATTGTTGCAAGAATATAAAAGAATGAAGGTGTTGTCATTGATGTCAAATGGTCAATTGGTTGTCAACTGGTTGTTTTTTTCATTGATGTCATGGTTGCAGGTTATTGGCTGTATATGCTGAGGAAATTGAGAAAATTGTATTGAAGAAAGGTTGCAGTTGTTTAATGGTTGCTCTGGGTTTTTCTCTAGGATTTTCTCTTATGTTTGTGTGGTTAAGATATGTTGGTCATGGTTGTTGGAAGCTGCAATATCTAAATTTTTGGTTCCTGATTCATTGTACAATAGAAGTGATGTTCACCAATTATGAACAGTGGTTTTTTGTGTTCTAGTTGAGGTCCGAGAGAAAATTTGTTGGTCTGGATTTCTCTTTGGTGAAGTATTATCACTTGCGGTTCTAGAGTTGAGTTGTTATGATTGTATTGAAGATAATTTCAGTATCTGGAAGGTTCGTGCTTAATTGTTCTATGTGTTTTACACTGATTTGGCTGACCTTGTGTTAAACACTATCTTTGAAATTGATGTCGTGTGTTGGATCTATTTGGATCCTCACTAAGCATGTATTTGGGTCGCCCTCATTCCAATTCCACCCTAGGATGTTTTGGCATTGATCTAATTTGAATTTAATGTTATATGGTAAACTTTGGATATGTTTCAAAGTTGAAGATGGTATAATTATAAGATGAGTTAGTGGTGAGAAAGGACAGTACAAAGAGAGATAAGTACAAAGAAATAGAACAAAGAGATGCGAGATTGATGAAAATTAGTGAGTGTGTGTGATGCGAGTGTGGTAGATCAGTGTGAAGCTTAAATGTTGAGTTTCTAGATGTAGTGAGTAGAAGGTGTACTCTATCATTCATGCATGTATGCGAGTGGATGAGCAAATTGTGGTGGATTTCTCAGTTGCATTGAGATTGTCTTCTCTCAGTAACATATCTCTTCTATCTTATTTGTATCTCTATGGTAGTGAGCCCTTCAGGTTGTCAGCCCTGTTAAATAGTGAGTCTTGATCCAAATAGTGAGTCCTTATTTCTCAGGCAGTGAGCCTTTTGTAAACGGTTTCGATATTCTCTATAATGTGATTTAATCCTCACTGTGGTTTTTCCCTTATTGTTTTTTCCACAAATTTGGTGTTGTGTTTGTGTGATAATTTTCAATTTATGCACTTGCACTTAATGTTTATTCATTTAAGCAATAGTAAGAATTAGTTCCGGTGAATGTTTTAAAGGTTTAATTTTGTCACAACTGATTCACCCCCCCCCCCCTCTTAGTTGTCCTATCCAACACTTTCTTTGTCCACTACTAAAGTTGAGTATATAACATCTACTCATGCTTGTAAATAAGTCATTTGGCTTAAGAGACTGTGTTCTGATATTGAAATAAAACAAGGTGTAATGACAATTTATTGTGATAGTCAGTGTGCCATATGTCTAGCTAAGAACCTGACATTTCATTCTAGGACCAAGCACATTGATGTACAATATCATTTTGTTAGAGATATGGTCGAAGATGGCAGGGCGAAGCTAGTTAAGGTAGAGACTTTGATGAATGTTGTTGATTCTTTAACTAAGCCTGTGAACATAGAGAAGTTTAGATGTTGTTCAAACTCAATGGGCCTTTTGGCCCCTAGTAATTAAGATACGATGTTTATACACCCTCCTGTTGCATTTGCAAGGTGTTCGACAAGTGGGAGATTTGTTGGGAAAATGTATCTCAATCTTGTAATTATATAAAGTGTTGTTGATATGTCTACGATGGGGGGGTGTGCGGGGTTTCCCCCTACGAGGGGTTCGGGGGGATCATCCTCCTGACTGAGGGTTTGTGGGGCAGTGCGCCCCAGCTGGGGCTCGGGGGAAACGCCCCCAAAAGGAAAATTTTATTATTGTAAATTTGGACCATTCATCATTAGGTCTTCAATCCGATGGTTGACATTTTATTAGCTTGACTTGTCCTAGAAGGCAACCCTATTTTACGATGGCATTGTATTATGGTAGTATTTTGTGATGTACTATGAGATTTTGATAACAGTCGTGTTGCCTCTGGATCTCTGGTTGATGAAACTCCTATGAGAAGCTTGCTCTACAAGTATATTGTAATCTTTATGATTTCTAAATAATATATTGGGCGGATTTTGGAGTGTGGGGTTTTTCTCTTGAAAGGGTTTTCCCACGTAAATCACTATGTTGTGGTATGCACGATATTTATGTTTAAGTTTCTGTAACTGAAAAGATCTGTAAAGTTTTGCATTATTCTCCTCTCAAGATTAGTGTAGGAATTTGCTCTGCTACCTTAGATCTTCCTTACATTTGTGACACTACAATTGAGCACTTCCCAAATACTTGTTGAAACTTGTCTCTATTATGGAGACTTTATGTAGGAATTTGGGTGTGTCAAAACTTCAACTTGGCATAGAAATTATATCGTTGATCTATAAACATTTGATGATGTATATGTAAATCTATTAAAATTATAAATTTTCCAAGAAACTTTATCATTATTATTTAGCATTTGATATTTTCACCACCCACATTATGATGTTCCAAAAACTTACCAACACATTCACTAAATTATTAATTTTATAGTTTTGAATATTTATATAATTCACCATTGAAATTATTTCTTTTTTTCAAATCTATCTATAATTCACCACCAATTTTTTTTTAATATAGGAATAATTCGCCAATGAAATTATTTATTTTTAGAAATCTCTTTATAATTTTCCAAGTCTACAAATTTTTAGTGATTTGAAAAATAACAATAAAATTATTTTATTTTTTTTAAAAAAGGAAAGGTTTGCTAATAGAAATTAATAATTTTTTTCTAAAAAACTAAAAGATTCACCAGGGTTTTATATCTTTTTTCAGGGGATTTCTTAAAGTTGTCATTGGAGCCTAAAATAGAATGTTGTTAATATATAAAAAAATATTTTGAAAACCAATTTTTTTTTTTTTGAAAAGTCCAAATAAAAAAATGATTAATGAGATATCTATTTTTTTAAAGGAATTAGAGATTTAAAACTTGTAGTGAAAACCCAAATGTTATTTCCTTCATAAATCTACTCGATGATACTATGAATCTACAATATGATTTTTGGGAGAATAACATAGATAAAGTGAAAGAGGAAGAGCAATCTTAGAGAAAGACAAGATAAAATATTTATGATAGTTCAAAATGGCTCCAAAGGGATCTATTTATGGATAGAATAATCATTTTTAGTGAGGAAATTCATCAAATTAGGATTTTAGGCTTTGAAATAGGAAATAAAATATGTTTAGTTCTTTTCATTAGTCAAGGATATTGTTGCAAAAAAAAAATGTCAAAATAATTGTCCCTACATTCAAATGTGTATAGGATAGTATGAGGTCGTAAAATGAGCTTAGGATGAAGTTGATCTTAAAACTTCACAACCCGGTGATGAAAAAGACTTAGGCAATTAGTTACATGTAATTAATGACTCTATTGATAAATGAACACTAAAGGAAGCACATTACATAATGTGGAAATTGTAGGGTATGGTGTTTTTGGCATTATAGGTAGGCACATGCATAGATTTAATCACAAGAAACTATAAATATAATTGTTCACTCATCTCATATCTACCCATTAAAAATAAAAAATCCATATTTAGTGTTTTTAATGATGCGGGACTTTAAATAAGATATTTACTAACCTCTAAAAAATATATTTAATAATGGATATTTTTAATTCATCGGTGACAAGTGAGACATTAATTTGATGTGTGAGGACCTTTGGGTGGGTGGCTACAAGGAAATTCATTTCAAATTTACATTTATTACTATCAGTGTACATCGGTCAAATCCCTCATTTGAATCAAATTTGTATATATTTTATATCATACAAACAACTTTAGCATTCACCCCTTATAATTCAATACATCCATATGCAATTCCTACAACAACAAAAAAAAAGCATAAGCAATTCGTCTATGTACCCTTGAGAAAGTAAAATGTAAAGAGAGATAAATGTAAATTCTATTTTTTACCCAACTTCCTATCTCTTAGATCCAAACCCCAACATCTTCACTATAAATACCTAAGAAATCATATTAAGGTAATTACCCTTTCTACCCCTGATATATAATGATATATCTATCATTTTTCTTTCTAATATTAAATACCCTATAATGAACTATTGTAGAATGCAAATTATTATGTATAGGTCCTTATCATTTTCAAACTTTAATGTAATACTCTTGTAGTGATATATGAATGGCAATGTTATTTAGTTGTTAGATAGGTGATAGATCTAAAATGATTCACAACTTTTTATATTTATTTAATGCCATTGTAGTGTCCTAGGAAAAATACTAATATAGTTATTACTTAAAACCCTTTTCTAATATTATTCAAATTTAAATACTTTATCCAACTATAATAAAAATCTGTATATCTCCTTCATGATTTATATTAGCATTAAAACCCAATATTTTTTTCATATCACGTTTCACATTAATAACATAGATTTCAAATGAAGCCAACAAAGATAAATAAAGTCTAAGACCTTAATATTACTAAGATTTGAAATACATTACATGTTGTAACAACAACAAATAAAATAGCATAAACTATATTGCTCAAGCCCACAATAAATTGTATAATATGCAAACATAATGCAACAAACTATTTTTATCATACAAATTGGATATTCTTGATGTAGCTGGAATTCACCTCCTTGAAACTTCAAATATAGAATCTAGATGAGATTGTCATTTTTTCCAAAGGGCTTCATTCTCTTACATGAAATCCAAAGGTTTTTTATCCTCTAAGCACTAGCAAACTTGAGGGATTTCTTTCATAAATATGGTTGCTTGAGCACAAGGGTTCTAAAAAATATTAGTTAGGGTTTATGTGTAGAATAATGCATAATCCCCTCAATGAATGCATTCACTCTTGATATCCTTCAAATAAACAGCTGGTATGATATCCTTCCAAAATAATAGCCAATATACATGCAAGGACCAAGTATAGAAAAATATGCACCCACCACATTAATGAAGCATGGATGTCATTCACCTCCAACACCATGAATGCATGTCAAATCATGCCCTAAGAATTTTAACAATATTTCTAGGTGATGGAAGAAATACTTCTACAATAGTTGGAGGATTCAATTCAACCATTAATGGCATTGTGGGATGTGCAAGGAGGTACGTGGGAGTGAACATAAAAAAGTGTGGGAGTTTTAGAGTTTGGGGTTTGAAGTTACTAAGGAATGGGTACTTGAGAAAGGGGAAGGTTCAAACTCTAACTCTAATGAGTGATTTGATGTAAGGATCGAGGAGTTAGAGTTTTGGATAGGAGGCATGTTGATAGAGACAAGTTTGAAACTTTGAAAAAGTAAGGGAAAAGAGTGGATTTTAAGAGTATAATGTATTAGTTGCCTAAATAAGAAGATATATGAACTTGCAGTCCAAATGAGCTGGTGTAATGTAACATATTAGGGATTAGGTTTCAGACATACTTCCTACTAGGTACCCAAATAAGGGGAAGGCTAAAACTCCAACTTTGATAAGATACTTAGTGAAAAGGGTCAAGGATTCAAGGTTTCAAAGATTGGGAGGATCATAAAAAAGGTACCCAAGTAAGGAAGGGTTTAAAAAAATAACATGGAAAGGAGTTTAATATAATAGATTGGGATTTAAGAGTTTAAAGGTGATAGATAAATGGTACCTTAGAAGGAACATGTATAATACTCTAACAAGAATAAAGGAAAATAAATTGGATAGAAAATCATATTGGGAAGGGAAACCCCAAAGCTCTGATAATTTGCATAGAATTAGTAAATTGAACATACCTCCCTAGTTAGAAACTTTTGAATCTGATAGACACCTGGGGGATGAAAAGAGAGATAACATTATAGGAAAACTTTGACCAAGGGAGACAATAGAAATGGGGATTAGGCCTTTGGTCCAAAAATACATATTTGTTGAAAAGGGGACCTTACAAGTCAACCCATCCTAAAACTTCTTGTCCTCAATCAATTCAAAGTTGGAATTTTCCAAGTTACCTAATTCTTCCCTGGTAGCATTCTCCATGGCTAGGTTTCCCCAATGAACTAGATATTTTGTGATGGATCTATGTCTCAAATTTTTAATCCATATGACAATATTGTCATATGTTATAAACATGAGTAATACTTTTATATCTATCAAATAAAATAATTGTTTCCATGATCCACTAATAAATATACCATCTTCATTACTAACAATAGTTTTAGGCAACTCACATATCCTAATAATCTCTCTAAAAATAATTTCACCATATGATGTACATTGAATCCACAATAAATGGTAAACAAGTATGAATCATCATTTATCTCATCCACAACAACATAAATACAATCTTTACCATGTTCCTTGGAAAATTTGTGATGGGGTCTATGAACACACTTTCTTGAACTTGATGGGGAATAAGAAAAAGCTACAACATACTTACCGAAACGTCATTATCTTCTCCATTTTTCTATTGCATGATGTCCTTCTTGATGTGTTTGAGATTATCCTTCCCAAATATCCTCCATGATAATGTATCTCATACAATTACAATTATTGTAGGATCTAGAGTGTCCTACCATGAGTGCATTATGCAAAATATTCAAAATATTTTGCTTCATCTCAAAGGGTGGGTTATCAACAAACCAATGGAAACAAGCTAAAGATTGAAAATTCTTCATATTTTCTTGTTTGAACCATTCATCGTGCTAGCCAAAACTTTCATAATTATCCTCTAAAGGACCATCATTTTAGATTCCCAACTAATTGTGTCATCCTCAAGCTGCTTGGTTTGTTGGCCTTCAATTCCTTGTCTATTTGTCTAAATTAAGCCCAACTCTATACTTGCAACTTTTATCAATATTATAAATTATTCTAAATCAAAATAATCTTGAATCTTATCAAGATCTTCAATTAATTTCTTAATTTTCTTAGCCTATTCTTCATTCTCTTGCTCCTTGAATATCGTTGTAGCATCAAGTTGTTCTTTTACTTCTAGAAGTGTCATTTGGATCCTTTTTAAGGAGTCCCTGGTTGATTTAAGATCAAAGATGAGTTCATCAATCCTTTCCTTCTCTTCCTTAGATGCATTTATGGCTATATCTGTAAGTTTAATTATTGTATATTTTTCTTTTATCAAATGAAGGTATTATGATTCATCCTCTCTAAGGGATTCTTCACTAATTTCAAATTTGTAAGAGTGGTTTTATGTTCAATCTTAATAACATTTACTCCATCTATCTTTTGTGCCTTCTTAAAACTTATAGTTAGATACTTATTGACCCTTTTCATGCTATCTAGTTCAATTAGGACTCTTGCACCTCTTTCTCTTACATTAACAATAATTTCCTTTTCCATTCATGTGGTCCTTTAGGTATTTTCACAATAGCAGTAAAATGACATTTCTTGTTTTTCTCTTGGTTACAACTCTACCATCTCAACGTGAGGTCTTAGGAGTTTTCATAATTATAGGGAAAATTACTTATGGATGCCACATGAACTTTTAAACTAAGATATACTTCCCTTTGTGAGAATGATTTGCATACCTAAGGCGATGTAATTGTGATGCTACTAATTTATCATGTGCTCCACTTGAGTTAACCACTTGAGGGAGGTTGAATCATAAAATTTTGAATTTTCTCCATTGAAAACTACACTAATGCTTCCCATGTACCAAGGCTTTTAATATCAACTAACTATTTCAAATCGTAATCCTCCACAACCTCGAGAGGTACTTTATAATCTCCTTGATCAACACTGTGAATCATAAGGAAACCAAAAGAAAGAGGTGTTAGGGAAGAACTTTATGCAAAATCCATCTCAAATTTTAGTACTAGGTGTTTTATAAATTAGATGTATCCTATGCCATCATGCATGAGCATTTTTGAAGTTGAGGGAAAGGATCCCCTTTCCATTTTGTACCTTTCATCCTTTCATCATTGTTACAATACTTAACACGATGACAAACATATTGTAATGACAAAGCATTATGATGATGCAATACATCCTTTCTACTATTATCCTTCTTATTTTTTGAGTTGTAACCAAAGAATAAATCATGATTTTTACCTTTCTCTTCCATGATGAGGTATATTAAGCTAACCTTTTCTAGAATTGGGTAGATAATAGGAACTATGTGCTTTGTGTTGGAAAAATTTAAATCACCCATTGTTCCTTTCTTCATCTCACTTATTTGACCACTCCTCAAACTTAGAGTTTTCTCTTCCATGTCTGTTTTGAATAAGTGGTTTATGTGTTCTTTATTGAGGGTGGTGTTTTTTCAATTTCTACTTCTTGGGCAAGAGTTATTGTAATCTTGTAAAAGGGATTCGTGTACACTTTGCTAAATTTGGTAACATTCACCATTTCCATACAATTACCATGAGGGAAAATTATTGTAAGAATATCAATTTAGTGATAGAATTAGTACCTTCATTCCTTAAGATATGATCATGGAGATAGGTGATTTTCTTATCATAATTTGTTGGTTTCAACATTTTAGTAAGCTAAAAACCCACATTATTGTTCATTAAGGGACTCTTCTCTAGTGCATACCTCTCAATGAGGTCATCCAAGGTCTCCACTTCATAATCTTCTTGATTTTCTAAAATAATTTCATAGGATGCTCATAATTCATGTCTATCCTTATTAGAGTGTCTACTAAATCAGCTTCATTATTCTTTTTATATTCATTTATACAAATATCCTATAAATTTCTTTTGATTGACAAAGATTCAATCATCCGAGAATTGATGGGTGTGCACAAATCAAGAGAATCTATCTCACTTTTACATTCAATAGGAGATATCTTCACCACAACTTTGTGAATATGTATATTTTGTTGTTTTTCACTATCAAACATCAAAATGATATCTTCTCTTGCATTAGATTTCATATTGGATTGTCTCCTCCATGGTCTATTTTTTCTTTCTTCCTTTCATTTCTCATTAGGTACACAGTCTTCTAGATCCCTCAATATTTAAGCTCATATAAATTTGAGTCCTTATCTAATACTACCTCGATATACTACACTTGTCCCTTACCAAGGAATCTAGGATCTAGGGTTCATGGTTCGTTGCAAAAAAAATAGACACTTCCTCTTGATAGTATTCTTGGTTTCCTCGTCTATCTTATTTGTAATGACTAGAGGTGTGGTCCTCTAAGGAATGGTGCGACATCCCTTCTTGCGTGAGCCTTCCTTTGAGTTGCTCAAATATGATGTCATTAAGATTGATTTATATTTTGGTACTAGTTGTGGCTCTGGTTCTAAATTTTATTCATTTTTCAATAACATTTTCTCTTTGCCATGCTTACTTATTACTTCCCTATCAACCTTCATCAATTCTCACTTTTCTTCTTCCTTTCTCAAATTTATTATGTCCTTACACAAACTTTGTTTTCTTAAAACCTATAAGAGCCTTGATCCTTTCTTGAAGAATATAATTTTCCTTACCATATCAACATATTTTTCAAAGGTTGTGATAGGTAGGGAACAAAAATGAGCATATCAAAGTGAGCAAAAATAAAAAAGTAGAATAAGAGAGTGACAAGTGTAGGAAATGGAGAGATCATATTGATGTATCTAAAATTATTTGTGGAGATTCAAAAGATATCAAAAGAATGGTAATAATAAAAAATTTTATTGGAAGAAGGCTTTCCAGGGTAGAAATGCATAATCAGACTAAAACACATTGGAAGACATGTACTAGAATCAACTTTCTCCCCAAAGGTTTCTTTGTGGTATTATTTGAAATAGAGGAAGACGAAGAATCCATCATAAAGGTGGACTCCTAGGTTAACAAAAACTCTCAATTGTATTTACAAATATGGAAACCAAATTTAAACCCCCTAGATACTATTACAACAAGCAATCCAATATGGATCTAACTCTATAATTTACCATTTGAATATTGGTCAGGATAATTCTTAGCAAATATTGGTGACAATATTAAATAAACACTAGAGGTGGGTTTAAAAATAGAGAAACTCTAATTTATGCTCAAATTAAAATTGTTGCAATCAAGGAAATCCCCAAATTAGTCAATCTGGTATCATCATCTAGAGTATGGACACAAATTAGAAATTGAAAGCCCTAAATTTTACTTCCTGAGGTACAATTTTTTATACCATCAAGAATCCTCATGTTGCAACCACCCATTGATCCCACAAAAGCAATGCATCCCGAAAATGAATATTAAAAAAGGTGAAAGCAAGGATCAAACAAAAGTTGAGAAATCCAAAGATCAATCTCCAAATCACATGTGTAAGGCGTCCACATATCCATTAACTCACTCAATAGTAGACCAAGGAATGGACCAAGTCTCAACATTGATGTTAATCCCATACAAAGAAAAGGGAAAAATAAGATAGAATTCAACTTGTGATAATTTAGAATCAAAGGAAATTAACACTATGGATGTTGACTTGGTAGATCCAAGATGGATCAATCAATCAAGCTCTAAGATCTTGAATGGTGGTATGAGATGAATAGAACCTAGAAGGGGAAGGAAAACCAATAAGGAGAAAACAAAAGAAGAGGCTCTCAATGATGATTAGAAATCCATCAAAAGCTATCTTTTGAGATTCAAGGGAGGATTTCGCTCCCTTGGGAAATAATGAAGATCCTTATATGGAATGTTAGGGGCATAAATGACCCTAACAAGAGGTGCATAATAAAGTGCCATTTAAAAAACCAATTGATCGATTGTGTGATCCTACAAGAGACAAAGTTGAACAAAATTGAAGCTAAGATTTTTCTTAAACACTACAAAGGATGGTGCAAACACTTAAAAAAATAAAATGGAGCCTCTAAAGGCCTCTTCCTAATGTGGAAACTTGGGAAGGTCAGGTCACAATTGATCCACTCAACATAAGCCCTAATTGGCAGTCTACTAAGGTATAAAGTCTTTGTTCTTATTTAGTTTTTTTTATTTTCAATATCTATAGATCATCTAGACGGGTGATAAAATATTATTGTGGATTGAAATTGAAAATGAATTAAGAAGATTATATATAAAAACCATTGTGCTCAGTGGTGATTTTAATGCAATATTAGACATTTCTAAGAAGTGGGGAGGTGTTGGTCAAGCCTCCCAATTCCAAATAGAATTCATAGAGTTTGTTAACCACAATAGACTAATTGATATTATCCCAAGAAACAATACCTACATATGGAATAATAGATAGACGAGATTCACCAATATCATTGAAAGACTAGATCATTTTTTTCTCTCCCCAAAGTGGATTTAATCCTCAACTCTTCCCGTTTTACACAACAAAACAATATCAATGTTTCATCATTACCCAGTTGTATTAAGCCTAATGGAGGATTTTCTCCTTCAAAATTCCAATTTCAAGTGGAGAAGATGTGGTTTCAAAGTGAAGATCTTCTAGGACTTTTGTCAAATTGGTGGAAGGAGCCAATAAATTTTGAAGGATCTTGGATTTTCATTTTTTGTAGAAGACTACAATATACAAAGGAAAGGCTCAAACACATGGAACAAAATTACCTTCAAAAATATATTCCAAGAAAAGCAGAGGATAGAAGAGGACTTAGAATATTTAAACCAAAAAATAATAATGAATGGAATGTATTGAGAGGACTATCTTAAAGAAAAATAATTGTTAGTCAAACACAAGGAGAATTTAGCACGAGAAGAGTGTTATTGGTGCTCCAAATCTAAGGAAACATGGCTTGATGAGGGGGATCTAAATACAAATTTTTCATAATTCCACAAAAACTAGAAGAGGTAAAAATAGAATATCTCAAATAATGTCCAACAACAGAGCAATTCTACTAGAAACCAAGAGATATAAAATGGTGGTATTCAATTTTAGAAACCTATTCTTTGGAGAGAATTATGCAATGATCTTACACAACATATTTCTAGAGGCTATTTCTCAAACTATTCAAAATGTAGAAATGGAAAATATGATCTCCCTAGTGCTTGAGGATGAGGTGAAAACATTGATGTTCAATTACATTCAGACAAAGCCTCAGGGCTTGATGGATTTTCAACATTTTTCTTCCAAGATAGTTGAAAATTTATGGGAAAGGACATTTGCAGTGTGGTGGAGGAATCACGAAAATTGGGCAAGATCTAAAAATACATAATCAATACCAACATTGCATTAATTCCCAAAAAAGAGGATTGTGCCTCTTTCTCGTATTATCAACCTATTTCATTATGCAAGACAATCTACAAGGTGATGTAGAAAGATATAGCAAACAAAATGAAGATGTTTCCCCCATCAATCATATCACATGAATAGAGTGGTTTCATCACAATAAGAAATATCTTGGATGGCATTATCATCACACATCAAGTGATCCATATTATTAGAGAGGATATTTTGAGAGAAATGATATTAAAACTTGACATAAGAAAAGCATATAACAAGGTCAAATGGATATTTTAGTACTTTATGGTGAACTCCTCAATACCCCAAAATCACCTACAAGACACTAATAACTTCCACAAGAGGGAAATGGTAGAAATATAATGCTATGATTATGGATGCAAGATTGTCAAATTGAATATGATAATGTACATATGATTCCTTGCATATAAAGGAAAAATGTGAGATAGGATTAGACAAGATCTTGACACGTGCCTTAATCTTGTATAATGAGATAACTACCTCAACAAATATTAAACAACTTAGGACACAATCTTTAAATGCCAAAAGATAAGATAAGATAAGAGCTAGTGACAACTATCACTATCAAAAAATATTCCCTCCTAGGACCTTAGTGGACTTAACATGTAAATAGGACCTAGATAGGTAAAACACCTATTTACGCCAACACCCCCTTTGAGTGCAACTTAGGGAGTATAATTATGAGAATGACACTAATATTGGTCTCGACTACAAGGCCATGTTAGGTACCCATGTACATATGCAAATGCAATCTCTCACAAACAAAGAAAAGGAGAAAACCCAATGGGACAAAACTCCTCCCCAGAAGAGAGAAAATATACAATAATGCTCTCCATGAAGAATGAGAGGACAAAACCCTATTCGAGGAAAAAGACCCCCATAGGAGAGATGAAGAGATACCATTCACCCCCCTCAATGAGACAACCTACTGCAAAGAAATATTGGAAGCACACTGGTGGAGTAACACTAGAACCTTAGTCAAGGTAAGCAAAGGAAAGATAATTCAGATGCTAAAAACCATAGAGTCACTCAAGGACTCAAGCATGGAATCATGATAAAGCAACAACAAAACCGATACCAAGGAACATTAGAAATAAATATGGAGTAACTCTAAAATATGAATGAAGCAACAATATACAAAACATCGTTCTAGTACTGAAATGAAATGCAATGATCAAAATAACACCCTCCCAACTGTCAAAATATCCAAGTAATAGCTAGGATACCCATCATAAGAGAACTAAAATCACAATATACCTAGGATAAAAAAAGGAAAAGTTCATGGATGGCATGATAGAGCTCATCAATACATTTCCAACATTGCAAGAATCACAAAAAATGGAGATCGTGGAAAAAGTTATGAGCTCAAGAGCCAAAAATGAAAATTAGACTTTAAACAACAATAAATGCTTTTAAACAAAAAAATGTTGGAAAATAACCTACACCATTACAAAATTGGTGAAGCTAGCTTTTTGGCGATATCTCATTTTCAAGAAATGGCCTCCTAGATTGCAAGTTATAACATTTTGGAAAAAATCCCTATTAGGGCCTCAAGGGACAAAATTTTGGGCCCTTGGGTGCTTGGCCCTCAATCGCCAATGTGAGTGTTGCTGCAGTGCTTAGTTTTAAAAAAGCACCACCCAGTAGTAGTGGCTCCCATGTGTCACTGGTGGTGGTGCGGTGGGCCAAAGGTCATGCTGCCCATGTCATAAGCCTCCAACCGTGTGCGGTGGCTATGGTCAACTAATCCCATGACTGGGGTTATGACCTTGGCGGGAATCAACTTGTTAGGGTGTTTTATTTTTTATTTTTTAAAATTAATATAAATCACCGACCAAATAAATGAAATCGTACCCTTGTACCATACACAATATGATAATGATGAATGAGTAAGAAGTCCATAGAACTGGTATGCCTGAAAAGACTTGTAGATGAATGAATGACATAGAAGGAGGAGTCACACCAACGAGGTACATGTATATGCCAATCAAATATTCTACCAACTCTATAGACCTACCCATGCCAACATACACGACAAAGTTATATAGTATGGCCAAGTACGGATCCGTATGACTGTACATAAATGATGGATATACAAAAAGTTTGCCTAATTCCCCTAGTACAAAATTTCAAAAAATAACAAAGTGACAATCATTCCTAAGGTTCTTGAACCTTCCAGACGCAATGGCGGGGTCAAATTTGACCCAAAGTACTCTAAAAAATCAACTACCCCCAAGATTTCACAATTGAAACCCTTCTTGAAACCCTTGTAGATTAGTCAATCCATGATGAAAATTGATGAAACGAAAGGAAAATTTGACTTCTTTGACACCTTGGATACAATGGCAAGGTCCTTGAAACCTCTACTCACACCCAACAAAATTTTCACGCTAAGATTGGTCCCTCAAATTTGGAAAAAGTCTATAAAACTAAAGCTCTGACACCATGTAGGAGTTTATGGTGAACTCCTCGACACCCCAGGATCACCTGCAAGACAACAATAACTTACACAAGAAAGAAATGACAGAAATATCATGCTATGATTATTGATGCAAGGTTGCCAGATTGAATATGACAGTTTGTATATATGATGCCTTGCTTATAAAGGAAAAATG
This sequence comes from Sequoia sempervirens, assembly GCA_007258455.2. Lineage (NCBI taxonomy): Eukaryota > Viridiplantae > Streptophyta > Pinopsida > Cupressales > Cupressaceae > Sequoia > Sequoia sempervirens. Next base: position 263,638,969 of record VDFB02000017.1, on the reverse strand, counting down.
TGAAATAGGATTAGACAAGATCTTGACATGTGTCTTAATCCTATACAATGAGACAACTACCTCAACAAATATTGAATGACTTAGGACACAACCATTAAATGCCAAAAAATGAGATAAGATCTAGTGACAACTAAGACTATCTAAAAAGATTCCTTCCTAGGATCTAAGTGAACTTAACATGTAATAGGACCTAGATAGGCAAAACACCAATTTACACCAACAATGATTCCTCATGAAGATCCTTGAGAAGTTTGGCTTCAATAAAAAATGGTTGAGATGGGTTTATGCCCATATATCTTCCTCAAGGTACTCTATTCTCATTAATGGATCCCCACGCAGTTTCTTTAATAGAGACAAAGGAGTTTGACTGGTGGATCCTTTATCACCATTTATTTTTGTAATCATGGAAGATGCATTAAATAAGAAGTTCTCTCAAAAAGATTCCATCGATCAATGGAGAGCCTTCTCTATCACTAACAATACATTGTCTCTCACACATCAACTTTTGGTTAATGACACCCTCCTTTATGGCATATCTGTGATTGGAGAAATTGAGATAATAAGAAACACTTTGGAAGAATATACAAAAATCTTTTGTGAATCTATCAATTGTGATAAGTCAAGGATTTATTTCTTCAATACCAAGAGGGTAACTCAACACCAACTAGCCAACATGATTGGCATCACCATCAAATCTCTCCTAACTCTTTATTTAGGAATTCCTTTGTATGGTGGAGCTAAACGCTCCACTCACTAGTCTGACACCATTTCTAAATGCAACAACATAGTGGAATTATGGAAGGGAAGATGGTTGACTATGGCAGGTTGAATCATGGTGATAAAGGCAATCATTGCTACTATTCCTATATATATGCTATCCTGTATGGCACTAGTTGCGAAGGAAGAATGTTTGACTTTAATAAGATCCAAAGATGATTCCTATGGGAGGGGTCGAATGATGTGAAGAGAATTCCACTATTTGTATGGGAAACGGTTAAGAAGGACAAATAGTCAAGAACAAAATTTAGCTCTGGGGCGAAATTATCATGGATAATGTATGAAAATCTAGAGGAACTTTGGTATCAAATCTTGAAAGGGAAATATTTGGATAGTGGGTCACACTACTTAATTATTTCCCCCTATTGAGTTATCTTTGATGCAACGTTGGATATGTTTGAGCTACATTTTGTTGTGGGGTAGGATTGTAATGCATTTTGTTCTTGGATTGCATTTTGATGTGTTGTGCGACACATTCTTAAGATTCAAGCTTTAATCAATCTTGCCCTACATTTTGAAGATTTGACATCAAAGTGCCTTGAAGATTCAATCATTAAAGGATGACAATAAAACATTTGCTTGTGTCTCATCATAGTGGTGTTCTAGAGGTGGTAAGGTTATACCTTGCCAAGTTTAGATAATGATTTCTTGAGTCACTTGGAGAGGTATGTTGAATTAATCAAGGGCATTCGCTTCAATGATTTAGATGATTCTATTATGGCAGGGTTGAGACAAGTTAAGATGATAATTGTGTTGCAAAGATGGTTGTCGTTGCACCAAAAGATCGACCTGTTAATTCCCGATACAACTGCCAAATTTAATGAATCCATGGGAGGCAGTTAAGCTATGTTACGAACTTGAGCGTTGAGCTGCATAACACAAGGAGACCAAGGGCACACACCTTGCAACAATCCCCCTAGCTCAAGTGAGGGGTTTGAACCCGTGACCCAAGCTCTGATACTAATTGTTGCAAAGATGGTTGTCGTTGCACCAAAAGATCAACCTATTAATGCTTGATACAACTGCTAGAGTTAATGAATCCACGGAAGGTGGTTAAGCCATGTCACGAACTTGAGCGCTACGCTACACAGCAGAAGGAGACCAAAGGCGCACACCTTGCAACAACTTGTTTATAGTTATGGTGTGCCTAGTATGGCTTATGAGAGGTGACAAATAGTCCTAGGAGGAGTTAGTGTGTCTTGTTGGGAGTTTTAGAGTTTAATTAAGTGGTGGTGCTATCTTTGGGCTTCAACTTGCATTATGGAATTTCTTATTGGTGTTTGTTTTTAGTATTTTGTTTCTTTCTATATACATCTACGCCTATAAGACTATTGAAACAATATTTTCTTATATTTTATAATAAGTTATAATTTTCTTTTTAAAATTTCTCTTGATGCTTGTATACCCCTAAGTGGATAATATATATGAGTTTTTGTTGCTATTTAATATGAAATACTAATTTCGTGTAGCATTAGAGTCCCTTAACGAATCCCCATATCTTTAATCAAAAACTTAAAACCTTCTACTACTTTCAAAACTACACTTTATTCAATTTGATGCCCAAATAAAAAGAACCACCTCTAATTAAAAAATCAACTAAAAAACACACTATTACACCACCTCCTCTCATTACTTCATCAAAATTCAATTTATAAAAGTCAATCTTAAATTTTAAAGAAATAACATTACTCTTATTTGATTTCTCAATTACTCCCTCTTATATATATATATACCTATATTATATCGCATAATTTTTTTAAATTGATGCAATTCATTAAGATTGTAAAATAATTTTAAGAAGGACGTATTTGGGGCTACTTTGTTATTATTATTATTATAATTATAACTTAATTTCGAAGTATAAAAATTCTGAAGTTACCTCCCCCTGTTCAAATTTCACTTTCCCTCCCCCGTTTACAAATTAGCAACGTCTAGAAATTATTACCCGCGGCATTTGTCAGCTCGAAAGTTGTTTGGCTTTTGCCCGTTAAATCACAAATAACGAGCGTACTTTTTCACTTTTCCGTAGCCTAAATTTCTGGTGGAGTTCTTATTCGGAAGGAGCGATTGTTTGATTCTCAGGTTGGCAGTTTCTTGTTAATCCTTTGACCTTAGGAGCTCTGTTTCAATGTCTAATACTCAAATCTTTATATACTGATTTCGTTGCGCTTTCTTGAATTTGGGGTTTTGTACACCTTGCTTTAATGCCGGTAAAGTTCTCTTTAACACTCTGGCATTCACCCATTTTACTTATATTACAGTTCATAAAACTTGCATTTGTATTCTACTAATTTAAAGAAATGTCTGCATAAAAAGATTATGAAAATCAGTGTTTTGGGTCACACTACTTAATTATTTCCCCATATCAAGCCATCTTTGATGCAGTGTTGGGATATATTTGAGCTGCATTTTGTTGTGGGGTAGGATTGGAATGCATTTCGTTCTTGGGCTGCATTTTGATGTGTTGTGCGACACATTCTTAAGATTCAAGCTTTTATGAATCTTGCCCTACATTCTGAAGATGAAACTATTTTGGGTAAGATTGGACGGCATTTTAGTGCAAAGGTAAGCTTGGGATGCGTTTTAGTGTAGGGTAATCCTGGGCTTCGATTTGATGTTGGGGGACCCTCTTGGGTCAATTTTAAAGATTTAACCCGCATTCTGAAAATTTAAATCTGTCAAGTAATCTTGCCCCAGTTTCATAAGGTTTCAACTTTGTGACTTAATGTACCCACAAAATCTCGCCTGCGCCACATTCTCATATTGGAACTTATTCATGTAATGTACCCCAGCCACATTCCAGTGCTACCCATATTCGAATGTTTATGTATTGTCTTACTGGGTCAGCTGGAAAATTTAAACCTCAATCACACTCTTTTGAGTCTGCACTTATCATCACACACCAATCTTTAGCTTATCTGTTGGTTCTCCACATTAGCACAGCGCACATATACAGAACGCCATGTTTGAACTTGAGTTAGTTTTGGTTGTTTTCACGGGATTTGCTTTATCTGGATAATGGTCAAGTGGATAATAATGTTTTGTCTTACAATGTGAGTGGTCTGTCAGCGTCTTAATTTTTTCATATTGCCAAATTGAAGTAGGTCTTCTATAATTTGAAAACAGAATTACAGTTTTGCAATGATGGGCCACATTACAGTGACGGCTTATTAATATGCAGAAATGAGTATAAATGATATCTTACCTAGATAAAAGTATTTTATATTTTTATCATAATTACGAGATGTGATGCAGAATACAACTTCAATTTCCCCAAATTCAAAACTGTTGGAGGTTCAGAATTTCTGAACACAATAACCTAGGCATCTTTAAGAAAGACAACGAAGCTCTAGAAAACATAGATAAAGCTTTGTACAGATCAAGCACGATCATTATCCTCAGATTCAACATTGCAGTATAACAAGCATCAGAGGTCATTGTTTCACTGGGCTATTTACAGTGCTTCTCTTAGAGTCTAGGACGGGGGATGGGTTTTCGGGTATGATAAAAAAAATTCCAAAAAATTGGGGTGGGCAGGGGGATGGTGAGGGGATGGTAACACAATAATATATTTAATAAAAAAAAGGTTATAAAAAAAGAAAGACAGGTAACTTATAATTCAAATTGATAATCATAAGTCACAACTTAAACTAAACAATGCCAAAGTCCAATTGAAATTGTTGAATCATACATCAAAACGATGAAATGTAATTTTTTGAATATCAATAATCATTCATGAATCATTTAATTAGCTGAAAATTGGAGTCCATTTCAAGTTGAAATGTCCAATTAAATTATAAGCTGAAAATTCAAACTATCAATTAGAGTCTCACTATACAAGTGACAAGCATCAAAATGACAAAATTAAGCTGCCAAAAATGATATCCATAGCTGTTTCGGTTTGAGCAAAAAGCTCAAATATCAGTGTCATCATCATTTGTAGTGGCATATGTAGGAAGTGCCTCATAATTGAAATTGTGGTTATCACATCTACACATTGTGGATATCATCAAGTTGTCGTGGCTCCTCGGGCTCTACATCCCACCTTTGCATTGGGCTCTGCCTATACCTAGGTGTCTTGCAATCAATTAAACACAAAGCACCATGCACTACAATGAGCTTTTTTGCTCTTTCAAGGTAAGTTTGTTAATTTTTAGAGAATGGATAAAGCTATATGTGGACTAGTTCCTGTTAGCAGTAGAAAAACTAGAAGCTTGTGAGAAAAGACAAATGGTAAGTGTGTGCAAGGTTCTTGGATGTCCATAGATTGTCCACCAACTAATTGCCTTGGTTTGTGCCAAAGTGTGTCTACCAATCCTTGTTGAAGTCTTGTAGCCATCTAGTTTCGCAAACTTAATCCACTCAACTTTGATTAATGAAACTTCCTCTAAACTATATGTTTTTTTGAGGGCCTTCGTGAGACCATTCCTCACCTTTTGATCATTAATAGGAAGAAATTTTTTTCATCTCTTTCCACATACCATTTTGGATTCAAAGCATATGTAGCCATGTGTAGAGGGGTGTTCAACTTCTCCCACCTTTTCTAGATGATAGGGTGAATATGCTCATTGTACAACTCTAGGGTGGGGTTTTTCTCACAAATGGCAGCCTTCATTTGGCTAAGCATGCTATCAATAAACTCATATATCTCCCTAGAACTAGGACTATTAGAATCCCCAAATTTGATGATAGCGAAAACAAGTTGTACAAAAAATGTGATGTACCTCACATTTGACCAAAAAGTATCATTGATTACAATCTCCATCTTCTTCCCTTGTTCAATGTTTGACTCTTTCTACCTATTCCAACCTTGTGTCATAATCGTAAGTTGCAATGGCTTTTGCAACTCAAGCATTCTCTCAAGTGAACAAAAAAGGAAACAAGTCAAGTCTCAACTAGTTTGAGGAATTCTTTCTTTGAAAAGGCTTGAAAAAATGCCAATGAAGTGTGGTTGTTGTAAATAAACATTTGCACCTCCCTTGTATATATTACCACCTCATTCACCCACCCTATCTTTCCATCTCTTTGAGTGCATTGTTCATAGTATGCACACAAGGGGTCCAATAGATGTGCTTATGTTTAGATTGAAACAACATACTCGCTTCCCTACAAATGTTTGCCAAATTAGTAATCACTTGCACTACATTTTGAACCAACCTCCCCAATGGCCTCTTTTAGGATTTGAAATCAAAACTCAACATCTTTATGTTGTCTTGAGCAATCAATTGTTCATAAGAAGTAAGGTCCATCAATGCATGAAACTATAATGTTGATGAGTGGATTGTGCTAGTATTCACCCACTCACTCATGATTATGCTGTAGCAATGTGTCACTCATTTGGTTTTTTATTATCATCAAAAAGTTAACCTCGAAATAACTTTTTTCCAAGAAAGTGGTTCTCAATCTAGCCTTGCTAGGATCCACATAACTATGACCAACTTTTCTTACCTTGTCAAGCATTTTCTTGTACAAAGTAGATCGAGCAACCTAGAAAGGAATGTTGTTACCAAAATAGAAATTGGCAATGACCTAATCTTCATCCTCCCTTCCTTGCATATTGAACATATTTGTGATTAGGTTTGGTGAGGTTCACGAGGATGAACTTGTATCTGTTTGTTTCCCCCTTGACTCCATTGCACCCACCTCAAATGATTGTAATGAAGGTGATCTACTTGAACCTCTTAGTGTACTAGAAATAATTTAATCATCTCAGCCCTCATTTCAAGTTTGAGTTTCTTACAATGCACAACACCTTTACGAGGGGTATGTAAAGAATGTGCATTGGTCTTTGTCATGTTGCCATCCAACCACACTAGGAAAATGTTGCATTTCCATATTTGACTTCCACCTAAATGAGATATTTTATTTGTGTCAATTATTGTTGCAAATTGTTGTAAAGGATTTTTCTTGTTGAATGGCCCTTTGGCATATTGGGCAAGAATTTTGAAGGGCAATTAGATTTCAATACACTTGTAGTTGAATTGCTTGTGGCTATGCTTGGGGTTTGTGTTTGGTTGCCTGCAGTCAATTCCTTTGCCTCAACAATTTCATTTTCCAAATCAAAATCAGCATTGACATTGAATGTATCCATCTTGACTTTAGAAATTCAAAATGGATGTAGCATAAAAGAATAATTTATTATATAAAATAATAACTATAGAAAAATTAAAATACTAAAAATTTAAAAGTTTGGTTAATGTTGAAATCAAAGTTCATTTACCCCGACCTTTGAATCATAAATCTAAAGTTTAGTTGACTATAAAATTTTAAAATTCACAATTGTTTTAGTTTTTCTCTCTTTACTTTTATGATTTTTTGAATTTGCCTTGGAATGATTTTCAATTGCTTTGCATACTCATGGTCTAGTTTTGATTACATGTCTGTAGGAATTTAGGGAAAGAGAGAGGATTATTGATAACACAATGGGAATGTTGGAAGGGTAGTGTTGTATTGATTCTTGGATGAAACCTTTGTTTGTAGAAAGTGCAAATTGAGGTAATTTTGCAGTAGTAGTGGGCTTATAGTGTTATCTTGAGTTGAGAGAGAACATTTAATATTTAGTTTTAAGTTTGGTAGGCCAATGTCATGCTAGAAATAACCTTTATTTCTTTGAGCCCTTCAATGTGCTCATGGAATTTGTAGTCCTTTATGAGAAAGATTGGGATTTCACCACCTTTGGTCATAATATGAATGAAAGGAAAGGTGGGAAAGTGTTGAAAGTGTTGACAAACTTGTAATATTCATATGGTATAGATATATAATTATACATATTGTATAGGCAGATTGAATTGCAAACTAGAATGTGGAGGGATCCTCTAAGCCATCAGACCCATATTGATTTGGTAAAGATTGAATTGCAAATTAGAATGTGAAGGGGTCCTCCAGGCCATCACACCAATATTGAATTGGTAATGCATTGCTAGTAATATGCATTTTAGCTTCAACTTAACCAATACAATTTTTTTGTTGGTTTAGTGTTTTGTTTTGAGGGTTTAATTCCTTATTTCCCACGTTGTAGGGTTCAAAAGAACCTCGCCCACCCCCCCTTACTTGTATGGATCCGGATTAGAGTCAGGATGGCTTGAGGTTTGCCTCAGGCACCTTGGGTTCTTTTTGGCTCCTTCATAGAAGAACCCATAGGGTGCCTTGGGTGAACTTAGGTCGAACTTGAGTGAACCCAATTGGACCCATAGCTTGCCCCAATCAAAAAAGCAAAAAAAAAAAAAAAAACCACATTTTCTTTTATATTTTTTTAAACACAACCATTGGACTTAAATTGTTTTTTTAGCAAACTTGTAAAGGGGTAAGTAGATACACCTAGAGTGCTACAAGAGATCATTTTTCTAACATAATCATGCCCTAAATTTTAAACAATAGTGAAGATACTCTCATTTTGGCTTTCTTTATGGGAAGCAACAACTAACTTGGAAGAGCTTTACCTTGCTAGGCAAATTAGAAACACACAAATTTGATCATAAGGATGCCTTGTTGAGTTGATTTATATAGGGGTAAGCAAATATGGCCCAAGGCATACATGGATTATCTTTCCCACATACTTATCTCCTATACTTTTAGTAACAATGAAGATTGCATAACAATTTTATTACATTGTTGAACAAATGGTTGCCAAGGGTTAGAAGTCTTAAAAAGTTATAAACCTATGTTGTAGGTTTTGACAGAGTTTTGATGTTGGTGATTCAAAGAAACACAACCATTCGACTTAAAAGTTAGATTGTTGGTTTAGCAAACTTGTAAAGGGGTAAGGGGTAAGTGGATATATTGTATGTACTTATGTATAGATATATCAATATGTATATGGTTCAAATTCAACTTTAGATATATATGTGTTTAGATACATATATACATACAAATATACATTTATCTATAGACATATATGTATGCATATATGCATATCTACATGTGTGTGTGTGTGGTATATATATGTATGCATATCTATATGTGTGTGTGTGTGTGTGTGTGTGTGTAGAGTTAGACACACATATATATACAAACCTATACTTGTGCCCAAGGAAAAAAAAATGTCATAGCAACATATTGGAACACTAAACTTGTTCTCGTACTAGGACCAACAACTAAGCTTATTTCAATGGTTGTTTGCATGCTTGTTAAAGATACTCAGATACTAATAATTTGTTGATTGCCATGCTAAGTTAGAAAAATGAGTGTGTGCGTGTGTGTTTGTGTGTGAGTGCGCACGTGCATGTGTGTGCGTGAAAAATGAGGACATTGTGTGTGTGTGTGTTTGAAATGAGGACATTGTGTGTGTGCGTGTAAAATGAGGACATCCCAAGGAACGTTCCACATTTTAGATTGTCCTTGTCCCTATGTCCTTGAGGCATCCCCATCTTGAGAAACAACCAAAACATAGAGGGGATGTGTCTCTAGGATTCAATGGTTTTTTTTCTCAAATGTGCACAAGGATCCTTTGAATCCAGTTTATTATTTTCAGCCATTCATTTGTTTAATTGAGTGCATTGAGATAGGTGGTTGAGAGAACTTTCACAAAGCCTTTGTAGTTTGTACCTATAATTCCATTTGCATCATGGATGAAACAATACTAGTCATACTGGTCACATAAACTTTAGTGCCCAATACCTTGGCCAAGGTGTGCACATTTTCTTTAGTCTTGGTTTGGCTCGAGTCTCACTCAAATTGTCAAGATCCTACTTAATTCTATTGCAATTGTAGAATGAAGGGGAAACAAGTACTTGCCACATAAGCCTTGTGGCCAATGCCCTAGCCAAAGAGTACATGTACTTCTTATCTTGACTTTGTTTAAGTCTCACTCAAATTGTTTTGCTTCTACCCAATTTAAATTGGTTTTAAGAATCAATTCCTCATGCAGGGGCTTTTAATTTTTTCCAAGGTTCTAGCTTTGATATTCTCTTGTAGAAAATTTTTGTCTCCCTTGTTGGTCAATTGTCAACTTTGGGAGTTACTGAATTAAATGAGCTTGAAGCAGATTCTTCCTCCTCCCAATTAGAATTTTATTGGATTTTCCATTCAACCAAATACTCTTTTTCTTACATTTTAAAACACAAGAAAATTGCATTTTCTTAACCAAATGACTAAATGTAAAGTTCACCATCTAAAAGACTAGCAAACCCAGCTTTAATATATGAAACCAAATCTTGGATGCACATAGAAGATGCACTTGTCTTTCTGAATTTTTTTTGTATGTCTTCCATAGAAAATCAATGTTAAAGACTCATGCAACCATCCCTGCGCATTCAAGTGTCCCACAAGAGCAAGAGTGCACCTTGCCAAGAAAGAGAGAAAATTAATAGATGATGGTGTCGTGCTTTGTGGGAAGTTTTTGCATCCAATGATGATGTACTACTGAATTATGTTTTTAGGATTGAGAACTAATTGTTTATATGACATCATCAACAATCTTTGAATTGGCTTTGTTAGAATTGTGAAAAACCACAAAACCACGAGCCATATGATCAAACAACGAACAAAGACACCTTCCGTGCAAGAGATCTACAAACAATATATGCAATATTCCTCAACAAGAAAAGGCTACAGAAGCAAGAGACTATCAAAAAGATATGAAAGCTTGAGACAATTACAATGAGGGTTGAGTGCTATATAGGAGCAAAACCCTAAAAGCATAAAAGCACTCCTAAGTTTAGCTTAAGTGCATGAGAATAAATTAGACTAATAATCAATTAAAGATTAATTAATTATTAGCTACTGCATGATTACTCTAACACCCCCCTTAAGATGAACTTAGGGAGTAGCTAAAAACCCTAAAGATAGAATGCATGATGGGTCTCGACAAACAAGGCTTGGTTAGGTACCCATGTACAAACAAAAGATCTTTATAATGCAGAGGAGAAATAGAGACAACCTCATGGGAAAAACTCCACTCCAAAAAGAGATGAAAGCCAAGTGAAGGACTGAAGAAGCCTCAAAACAAGACAATGTCCCAAAAAAGAGGAACATGTAAAACATCACAGAAGCATGAAGAAGCTATAGACTACTGTCGAATGAAGATTGATATGGTGCTGAAAAAAAGAGCCTCCTTTGAAACAAATGATGATTAGGATCAAGATAACAAGAATCTGCATGAGTGCCCCAATAACACTACTCAAATCAGATGGCAAACAACGACAAAACATTTGGAAATCGAAGATACAAATGTCAAGATCAAGAAGACTATACTGCATGAGTGACCCCAATGACACTACACGAATCAGATGGCAAACAAAGGCAAACATCTAGAAGTCGAAGATACAGGAGGTACATGAATTTGCATGAGTGACCAAAACGACACTACTCAACATGCAAGATGCAAGTCGACAATACAGGTACCAACTAGTTTGAAGAAAACTAATCACAAGAGAGACAATAATCTGCATGAGTGCCCCCAACGACACTACTCAAGTCAGATGGCAAACAAAGGCAAACATTTGTAACTTGAAGATACAAATGACACAAGTACCAAAAAGTCTTTGATCAAATGAAAATGAAAGGTCACCTCCAAAAAAGGAATTGAAGAATCGAAGAATGTTCACATGGTAAATGATCCAACTAACTCATTGAAATGCATGTAACCAACCGCTGATGTACATTGCATCTGAAAGTACATAGGAACAAGAACTAGATATGCAGATCACTCCAACGCGAAACCAAGGTAGCATTAGCACCAATAGTAGAAACCCCCCCATAATGCTGAAAAGGGAGAGCCATGACAGGAACACTGAAATTGTGTGAAACGAAGAAGTGCATGTAAGAGAAACAACTTGCAAATAAAAGGGTGTGTAAACTAAGGCACACACACATGAGGCAAGAATCACTAGGATTCACTGTTGTCGTGGAAGGGACACTCACTTGACAAAGGTGTGATGGCAAACCAAAGGCAAACATCAACCCCCCCATGGCACTTTATATCATAGTGTGAATACAAAAGGCACAATAGGATGTGCAAAATCCCCAAAAATTATACACTAGAATGGCACTTTATCTCAGTGCGTCTACAAAAGAGAATGTGCATGAAAAATATGTCTACAAATAGGACAAAATACTGGAAATACGTATAGAACAGCCAAAAACGAGTCATCCCACGCAAACAAAAAGTTTCCAGGAGCTAAGACGTCTAAGTAATTCACTAGAGTGCGAAAAAACAAAAACTTGAATAAAATTTACCTAGAGATAAATTTGGAAAAAATGCATGGATGGATGTGAAGAGTTCTGAAAGATGGTTCCAATGTCGTTGGAATTGCAAAAAACAGAGGAACTGGTCAAAAGTTACGAGCTTAGGATTGAAAAACAACACCTTTGACTTCAACAGGTTGTAGAATGTACCAGCAACAAAAACAGGTGATGAGACCCACACCACTGAAAAGTTGGCAGAATCAGCTTTTCGACGATATCTTGTTTGTCAAAAATCGACATTGTATACTCAAGTTATGGCCAAAAGAAAAAAAGACCCCCTTTAGGGCACAAAGGGGTTTTGAAGGGACCATGCAAACCATTCGTACCGCTGACGTCAGTGAATATTCCCTAGTTGGCCGGAAAAAAAGGCCCTCAAGAAATGAGATTCGTCGGTATTTTCCCTTGTGCAAATAGAATATTCTTGTCTAGTTGACAACAAAATGTAGGTGGTTGTAAATTTGTGGGGCATGTCGGAAAAATAAGGAAACAGGCGCTAAACTTGGAGAAACCGTTCAAATTTTTGAAGTCCAACACGGCAGGAAATATGGCCACCAACAACCATAGAAGGTATGGGGCGAACATTAAATGTGCTGCCCAAAAGTACGCCGCCCCATACACTTTTTTGATTAAAAAAAAACAAACGTGCAATGTTTTACAATTTTTTTTTATAAATTTCTAAAAACTAGAAATTAAATAAGCACGTTGACCTTTATTATGTCGGCTTTTAAAAAAAAAATCGATTTTCATGCCCTGGGGGCTGTACAAAGGTCGTACGACCCTTGGAACAATTTTTTTTTTTCCTTAGAGGCTTTGATACCATGTTAGAATTGTGGAAAACCACAAAACCATGAGCCACAGGATCAAACAACGAACAAAGACACCTTCCACGCAAGAGATCTGCAAACAATATATGCAATATTCCTCAACAAGAAAAAGCTATAGAAGCAAGAGACTATCAAAAAGATATGAAAGCTTGAGACAATTACAATGAGGGTTGAGTGCTCTATAGGAGCAAAACCCTAAAAGCATAAAAGCACTCCTAAGTTTAGCTTAAATGCATGAGAATAAATTAGACTAATAATCAATTAAAGATTAATTAATTATTAGCTAATGCATGATTACTCTAACAGGCTTCAATCACCATATTTTGGCAGTTATGATTCAGATACATGATTTTTGACTCGGTTCAATAACCATTAGTAATTGCTCCATGACCTAAAAATCAGTTCATTTATTTCAGATCTTGGAGGTCTTGGAGACATTGTCACTGGGGGTACAAGTTGTCAAGCAATGTGGAAACCAATTTCGTAGTCAAATTGGTTGAAATCATGTGGAAACCAATTTCATAGTCAGAATGTCTGAAATAATGTGGAAACCAATTTTGTAGTCAACTGGTTGGAATCAGTTGAATGGAAAATGTGAAGTGGTTTGAAACATTTCCGTTAAGCTTCAATCAAGTTGTAGATGCCAAACAAAAGTGGAAAACCAAGTTTGGTGAGTCTGTTGTTTTGTGTAGGAGGCTAACTCACTAACATTGTGGTGAATGTGCAAAAATTTTGTGGCAAATGTGTAAAATGCTATGGTGAATGATTGTCTTGATATGTCCATATAGCAAAATATGAAGGGTTTTGGAAGTTGAAAAGGCATAATTCACATACTTTTCTTGTATTTTGTGTGAATGAGGAATTGCAGGAGTCTATATCTTAATGATTGCCATAAACCAAACCCATATCTTTTAATAAATTTAATCCATTTTATTGCATGCATGGTCCTAAAGTATAGAAGTAACAACTAAATATTGATATCCTTCACATGAATTTCCATTAACTGGATTATAATATAGTCTATGCAGCTAGTTCATACGTCCTTAATATTTCTCAATCTGTCAAACATCTATAGCGAGCTTTAAGATCTTGAGATATCTTAACTAATAAGAGTAGAACCCATGCAAAGAAAGTCATAGAGTCACACCCAATTGATGGATAGACGTATGTTGGTCTACTGACTGGTTGCATACTTCCCTACATTAGGCTAACATTAATCATAATGTTTGAACTATTTGACTTGGTATAGGAGAGGTTTGATTTTAGCACAAAAGACTATTTACATAGCAAAGACTATCGTGCAACCAAAGAAATCTACTAGCACAACAACTATTGACCTTTTCCCACTGAATAATAATCATTGCACAATAACTATATCTTTTGTGCAACAGCTAAGACATCCTGCATAGTGACTAAGTGCTATAAACAATTTCAGTAGTTATAAACTTAGAATTGATTTATAGGTTTATATCATATTATTTCAATATAACTTTTTCCTTGTCAAGAAGGGTTTCATTTAACCTTTGAAGATTTCTTTGAATGCATTAAGGAGGATCAAGATTCCTATATTCCTAAGTTACCGGTTTGGTTTTGGGTTCGGGTTCGGGTTTGGGAACCCAGTTCGCCGGTTCGGGAATTTTTTTTTTTGGGGTTGGGTTCGTTTTGGGTTCGGTAATACAAAAACATATAAAAATCAGAAATATATACATATTTGCAGCAGTAATTAAGTTCATAATACACCACCATATTAATAGTCAAATAACATAGCAAAAATACACCACCACTTTATACTCAAAAGTCAAATGTCATGATATAGAATTATAAATTAAAGTTCAAACTTCAAACATAAAATGTCAAGTGTTTACAATCAGCCATTAATAATTAATGATCATTGATCAATCTGAATCATATGGGTCATCAAAAAAAGCAGCATCATCAGCATCATTAGATGCTACATTTTGTGTAGAACCACAAATAGCATTAGTGGCACTCGCACAAGCATTGCCACTAGCACTAACACTACCGCTCTCATGCTCAGTAGCTGCTTCAGGCTGATAGTCATCATCGATATCAAGTGCAGCTAAGTGACTTGTGGAAGCATCCAAGTCAAGCTGCTCTGGCTCAATATCCCACCTCCTTGTGTCTCCTTCTTTGTAGGAACTATGTTTGTGTGTAAGGAGGCGCAAGTTTGAATGCACATACACCAAGTCCTCAGCCTTTTTTGAATGTAGCCTATTGCGTTTTATTGAGTGGATGAAGGAGTATGTGCTCCAATTCCTCTCAGAAGAGGATGAACTAGCAACCTATTAAGACCAAATTAAATTAATAAATAGTTAAGAGTTACAAAATTTAACTAAACAAAATTATTAATTAAAATTAAAATTACAAATATAAAACTTACTTGGGATAAAACTTTTATTGCAATAGGTTGGAGGTGCATGTATTCTTGCCCATGGAAGTACCACCAACTATGAGCATCCACCCTGCACTTGTCTCGAAGAGCATCCATATTCTGATCAACACTCCCAGAGCATGCAAAAGCCATAAACTCAGCCCTCACTCGATCACGTTGGTCACGATCAGTGAAGATTCTACGAATTGCTGCCTTGTACCCTTGGGCCACTTCACCATCCCTATATGGAGCAACTCTTGATGAAGTAGAAAGTATCTCAGGGCTATAATATTTGGGACTCAATGCAAAAGCGAGAAGATGCAAGGGAGTGGTCATTTTGTTCCATCTATCAACCATGATTTCCTGTAGCTCTTTGAAGAATTTTTCTTCAGGATCTTCCTCTTTTGCATTGATGATGGATCTCATCTTCTCAATCATTGAGTCGATACCATCATATACTTCGCCCAAACAAGGTCTATCCAAGTCAGTGTAACGGATCATGCTCAGTATGGGCTCGGTGAAACTGACGAGATACTCAACACGATCCCACCAACCATCATCTAGGATCCTTTGCTTGATCCTATTTGCCCTTTCATTGCTAGATTGCCTCCATACAACCCAATTAGGGCTGATTACCATGGCACATAGTGCCTCACGAACCTTTATAAGTCGTCTCAACACAATTGTGTTGGAGGCAAAACGGGTCTCGGCAACCTGTTTGAAAATCAAAATTAAAATTAAAATATAATTTAAATATACAAAATCTTTAAAAATTAAAATTAAAAGAAAATTCAAAAATTTAAAAATATTGAGAATTAACTTACCTTCAACAACTCCAATTTTGAGAATTGTCTAAATATTCCTTGTGTCATATGGTGGTTGGTGACAAACATTTGGATGTCTTCGCCCGGCATACACCTGTTTGATCCATTCAATTTTGGATCCAATTTTTTGTAGCATTAGATTGAGGGAGTGGACAGCACAAGGTGTCCAAAAAATGTGTGGATACTTCTCCTCAACCAATAACCCAACAACCCTACAATTTTTGGCATTGTCGGTTACAACTTGCACAACATTTTGATGGCCCACTTCTTCAATAGCTTGGCAAAGGATGTCAGCAATAAATGGACCATCTTTCACCTGTCCTTCACAATCCACTGCTCTCAAAAACATTGCCCCTTTAGGGGACACAGCAATAACATTGATCAATGGGCGATTTCTTGCATCTTTCCATCCATCAGAAACTATGGTCACCCCTGTTTCGATCCACGAATCCCTTATGGGCTTCAAAGAGTCTACTACATGTTTCACCTCTTTCTCCAATAAGGTGCAACGCACCTTCTCAAAACCTGGGCCCTTATACCCCTTTGGAGCCTCATTAATAGATTTCACCATTTTTTGCCAATATGGTGAACGAACAACATTGAATGCCAATCCATTGGCATAGACACATCTTGCTATGTCTTGATCAACAATCTCTCTTGCCTCAATCTCTCTTGCCTCATTCTGAAATGAAGCTTCCAACGGTCCCTTAGATCTTTTATTTGAAGAGGGCATGGTTTGCTCTTGAGGGATGTCCATAAATGGATGGCTTTCTGTAGGTGGAAAATAAGAAGGTGGTGTAGGGGGTTTCATGGATCGAGATCCTTTCTTCAAAGGATGGCTTGTTTTACCACTGGTTGTTTTTTGGTCTGCCTTTTCTTGCTCAGCAATATATTTCAACACTATATTTTTTGGAATGCCATCGTTGTTTTCACCTGGACAATTTTTGATGCCTGTTTCAGGGATCCCACACAAGTGCCCTTTTACTGACTGTATGAGCTCGAATATTGAACATGGCAATGACTACAAATCCAAACATATCCTCCACCACCTGGAAGTTGCTGAACCATTTCTACATATTTCCAAAGGGGAGAGGCTGGGTTTGTTTTGAAACGAGATTGGATTGAGCCTGAGGAGGTACCGGTTGCCATTGTAATACGGAATAGTGAATACCTAAGGCACAACATATTGAAATTTTGGTATTGATTCATTGAATTTGAAACTAAAAGACTTAATTAATTTCAAAAAAATGAAAAAATTGAACATGTGTTATAGACATTTAGAAGAATGAAAAGTAAAACAAAACAATAACTAAAAAACAAAACAAAAGAGTTGAAGTTCACTTGTGAAAAAAAATGTAAAAAAAATAATAAAAAAACTTCAAAAAACCTACCTCTTTTGAAGAAATCTTGCTCTACGATCTTCTTAGCAATGAATAGACACTTGCAAGTGCTTAGGAATAGCACAACAATCAACTTTGAACAATCTATGATCAGCCTTTAAGTCTATTCCAGCTTGTGCAAGCAAAAGAGAAAGTTCAGCAATGGAGGCAAAAAATCCTTTTTTCTCATTCACAAATTGGTAAATGAGTATCACTTTACCTATTTCATGTTTTAGAGGCAAGTATTAGGGTTAGAAAGAATAAAAAAGTCATTAAAAGTCAAAAAATAGTCAAAAGAGTATTAAAAAAATGAAAAAAAATGTGAAAAAACGCGCCTGGGCGCGGAATAGAACTCGGGTTCAAACCGGGTTCGAAATTTTCAAATCCTGTCCGGACCCACAGTCAAGGGTTTGGACCCTGGCCGAACCCACAGTCAAAAATCCGGACCCACAGCGAATTTGCCTGGACCGGACCCGAATTCCGGACCCAAATCGAACCCGAATCGAACCTGAAGCCTTCAATAGCGAAACCGGTAACTTAGCTATATTCATAACAGTAACTCCATTAGTAAATTCAAGAATAACATTCTACTTCGATAAAATTTCAAATCTACTAAACAATCAATCAGTAACAGCCATGAGCAGCCAAACGTTAATTTCTAACATGTTTCCAACAATAACAATTTTAAAAACTAAGGCAATTTTTGAAACTAAGTAAATACAAACTCGAAACAAGTTATATTCCTTCTTTCAATAGCATTCTAAATGAATGACTTCAGTAGATTTCTACCTTGGAGCATAAATGCTAACTTATATTATTTTACAAAATTTATCACTTGCCCGATTAAATCAAGTCTCTTTTGTTTCCTTGAAACATACCATATTTAGTGATTGATTCAATCTTCAATTCTTACCATGCAAAATTACAGTTACAATCCCGTTTTATAATATATTTCCATTTAAACAAAATGCAGAACAAATGAATGTTCCCCCAATTAAGAGTTCTAAATTGAAATCTTTTTTACCAACACAAATAGAGAGGAATTCTCAATTGATTCAAGTGAGAGGATTGCATTATAGAACCCCAACCATTGACTAAAACAATGCCACCCAAACCCCATCCCAAGTTTGAGTTGAGGTGTACAGCAGAACCAACATTGGAGGGTAGTTCAAACACCCATCACACAATCAATCTACCAACTAAAACACTGCTTAGGCGGGACTGTACCCAAAACCAGATTTAATCCACAAGCACAACTCACATTCCACATTCATTTGCATATGAATCATATACTTTCATATATCATTGGTGATGCATACATATAAAAGTATATATATATTTCTATATGCTGGTAAGTATACATATGCAATCCATATTTATTCACATATATTCTTCATATATGCTCTACCCACAGGCAAATAAGCTTCTCAGAAGTCACTGGCATGAATATAACTTACGGGTTAGGATTTCAAGATATTAACAAACTAACATGGTAGATTAAATCTCAACTTAACAAATAGACAACCATGCTTGCATTTATAGAACCACAATTGCTTTGCCATGATACAAATAATTATAACAAAACTCACAAGGAACAATATCAACTCTGGTGGGTCACAAAACCACTTTCAACTTTAAACTTCTAACCAATCAAACTGTAACCAATATCTTTTACACCTGCAACTCTCTGCCATGCAACACAAAAATCTCAAACATGGAGTCAAACCATGTCATAAACCTGCATGCATGCATTCCCAGAGACCGGAATACCCATGCAGAATTGTGAGCCAGACAAAAACAATAATGCCAACAAACGAAAAGAGAATAACTGAATAAAAGAAGACCATACCAGACCTCTTCCAGCACTCAAGAAATCTCCTACTTTTAACTTTCTTCCACACCCAGAAAAATTCCTTAATGAGGCATGATTTCCATGAAACAGGACTCTTCCAAATAACAGAGACAATGCCATAAATGCACAGGGTTCTGCTAGTACAAGGTGTTTTAATGCCCAGGTGGTGGAGTTCAATAGAAAGTGAAAACCCTGGCTTGTATTCTTCCATGTGCAGACTGCCAACTCAAAGCAAAAACTAAGAATGAACAATGAACTCTTCCTATGCCCTAGAATCTAGCCTGCCCAGGGTAGCAAGACCAAAACCATAAATGCAAAATTAATTCACACATGGCAGGTGAGTATGGCCAATGGGAGGGGCTGAGTAAAAATTAATAGTTTCCATTACACTTTTGCCAACTTAGCCCAAAACAGCAAATGTCGATAAAGCAACTTCCAATTTAACTGCCATCTCCATAATGAGATTAATGTAGATTTAAGTAAGATTGCAATATAGTTTAAGCCATAGCATCAGAAGAAAAGCCATGCGGTCAAAACTTAGGTTCAAAATCGCAGTCATGGGATATATGTATGTATGTATGTGTGCATGTATGTATGTATATCAATATATGTGTATATATATATATGTACATGTATATGTATGTATATATGCATGTATGTATATATATATATATATATATATATATATATATTTATATATATGTGTGTGTGTGTGTATGTATGTATGTATGTATGTATACATACATACATACATAAATACATATGTATTTATGTATGTGGCAAAAAGGGAAAATAGAGCAAGTTCTCAATTTTTGTTTCATAACAAATTAGATCACACTAATTTCATGAGAGCAACAAGAAAAATTGCTTAGATACCAGTAAGTGATGCTTATTTGGGTCGAGTTGTAAATGCGCTAGCTTGACCTATTGATGGTAAGGGTAAGATTTCATCTTCTAAATCTTGATTGATCGAATCCGCTGCCCCAAGTATTATTTCAAGACGTTCTGTATATGAACCGATTTTGCTGTATATGAACCGATTTCGCTCTATTTGTTCTCGCCTCTAAATTCCGGATGTGCCCTCTTGTTCGGATAGGTATGAAGACCTCATTCTCCTACCGGGCCACGAGCTAGAGACTCCTCGGCTACACCACGATTTGGACCGGAGGCCCCTACTATTCTATGGTGGATCGCCCTACTATTCTATGGGCGGAGATTCGGGTGGACCTGGTGAATGTCATAGTTTTGTAGCATCTATCGTTTCGTCATCATCGATCCATAGTTGTTCTGCTCTTTGTTATAGTATATAGAGGTAAAGGCCTACTCGCCCAACCTAAGGCGGACCATATATATACATATACATATATATATATGTATGTATGTATGTGTTTATGTATGTACGTATGTATACCTACACACACACACACACACACACACACATCGATCCATAGTTGTTCTGCTCTCTGCTATAGTATATAGAGGTAAAGGCTTACTCGTCCAACCTAAGGCGGACCATATATACATACATACATACATACATATATACATATATATATATATATATGTGTGTGTTTATGTATGTACATATACATATTACATACATAAACACATACATATATATATAAACACACACACACACACACACACCTCATGTGCCATGTGCATGGTATACGTAGATACATAAGATACACACAACACTATGTGTGTGTATATATGTATATGTATATATATGGGTATGTACGCACATACATACATACATAAATATATGTATATATATATATGTGTGTGTATGTATGTATGTATGTATTTATGTATGTATACATACATACATATATGTATTTATGTATGTACATACATACATATGTACATACATACATACATACATATATATATATATATATATATATATATATATATATATATATGCATGCATGTGTGTGTGTGTATGTGTGTATGTGTATATATGTATATGTGTGTAGATATATACACACACATATGTATGTGTATATATGTATATGTATATTTGTATGCGTAGATATATACATATATACATATGTATACATATGTATACATATATACATATATACATATGTATACATATGTATACATATGTATATATATGTGCATGTGTGTGTGTATGTGTGTAGATATACACACACATATCTATGTGTGTATATGTATATGTATATTTGTATGTATAGATATATACATATACATATTTATTTATATGTATATGTATGTGTACATATATATATATAAAATGGGGGTCACCGCATATCTGTGGTAAACTTCATGTTTGAGAAGTTGTCTCTTTGTTGTTGCTTTCTTTATGCTTGTTTTGTGAGATCTAATGTGTGGAGACAGGCTTTCATGGTTTCAGTGGATAGAGCAGGGATGAAGGGGCTGTTTGCAGCCATTGTGTAGTCACCAATTAGCCATAAGGTGATGTGATCTCTTTGCTTGATGCCTGATATAGTGAGTGAGATACTGTAGCGCACTCTTCCTGGAGTTTTTCACCACTTAAGGGTTTCTCCATCTGTATATGGTGTCTCACTGTGCTTGCAATGCGTTCGATGGCCTGTTGTGATGTTTTCATGTTATGTTGATGTTATTGAGCATGTTTAACTGTATTTTCCATGTGTTCTCCAATGGTAGACAGTGTTTAGAAGGTTTGAAATTGAGTTGACAATGAAAATCTGTTTGCTGGTGCTCACCAGGGTTCTAAACCCAGTTTTTGTGGATCACTCTGCCTCCAACAGCTTCTGGAAAATAACTAGATAATGGCACCCTGCTTTGTGGGAACTTTTTTCTTCCAGCAATGATGCCATGCACAACTGAAGAGTTTTTAGGATTGAAAACTTACTATTTTATGACATCATTAATGATCTTGGAGTTGGCTTCAAACTTCACAAACTGGCAATTATTATTCAGAGTCATACATAACATGATTTTTGACCTGGCCCAATAACCATTAACAATCGCTCCACCTCCAACAGCTCCTGGGTTGCCTTGAGCAGCCATAGGCAACCATATTAAATAGGGGTTTAATTTGCCTTAATTTTCTATCTTTAAGGATTTTAATTTGCTACTAAACCCTTTTTAGTCAGTACATCTATAGGGGATTTAATTTTCTTTTATTTTACCAATTTTACCAAAAATACAATGCATTTCAATTCAACTTCAAGCACAAATCATTGGTGTTCCCTGTTGGATTTTGTGAAAGGATTTTTTTGCTTTTATTTTCTATTTGGATCTTGGCATGTTTTATGTTTCTTCGAAGTAGCATAACTGCAATACGGGGATTTCAAGATCTATCACTCTTTTGTTCAGGTATTCAAATTCATTGCCAGATCAGTATGATTAGAATTTTGAGAAATCAAGTTAAAATCCTTATAGATATTTTGTCATGATTATGCAAATGTACTTATAGGTTACTCCAATTATTGCTTCATAGTTATTGTGCAAGATGGATTTTGATTATTAGGATCTAAATCCTTTCCTGGGCTCAAATTTTAGCAGGTCTCTACTTCGTCAACATGCCTGATATTCGGTATTCTGAGAAATACTTTGATGATACTTTTGAATACAGGTTTCTACCCATACCTTGTGCTCTTTAACTATAGGTTTTTATGTTATCTCTTTGTTTTGTTTGATTTATAAAAGGGTTTCACATATTGCAGCCTTATGTTTGGATGATGAAGTGGCAATGTGTCTAAGAGCTCTCTTTGTTTTTGTTATGCTAAACTTTTTTTCAGGCTTGGATGAATTTGCACAGCCTAAAGCTCTATGTTAGACAAACTGCAAGCTATGTTTCATTCTATTCTGTGTCTATGTTTGAAGAGGAAGGAAAAAGTATTTGGGGTCTTTCTTCTCCTTATACATCCATAATGGATATGTATAACCTAGACTGCTGTCACCAAGATTTAATTTGGCCTAGATGAACTCTTTTTGTGTATGTGTAGGTTCACAACGGTGCACAAGTGTACACACATGCACAGACACACACACACACATATTCCCTGGACTTCAATGTTTGCATCAATTTGTATCATCATAATGAGACATATAACCTGAATTTTTGTTGGTAATGATTTATTACTGAACAGTGACACAGTGCCTAATTTGGGCTCCATTTCTTTATGCATATGCACATACATGCACTTACCTTGTACACACTTACACTTACATTTGGGATTGTTTACTCTCATATGAATGCATGCGGTTATAGCTTGGCTGAAACACAAACATTCATGTGCACATACATACGTATATGTTCATATTGCATATATTTATCAAAGGAATTTCTCTATGTGACTGCATCTATATTGGCATGCTTCCTTATGTCCGTTTTGATTTAGAGCATTAGATTATCTATAAAGTATAATATGTTTTGCTACAATTAAAGTTTTGCTTCATCTGGATGGACTTAATTCTATATATAGCGTTTGCCTTATGGCTTTATATTGTATGTCTCTAGACACGTGATTCTTCCTTCAGAGATTGCAAAATTGCTTCCCAAGAATCGGCTACTTGCAGAGGTAATCATACCAGCAGGTTTATATACGATTTAAGGTTCCATTTAAAAAGTGTTTCTCAAGTGTTCTTTCTAACGCAATGCATTGTGTTCAATTATGCTTGTTAATGCTTTCATGTATTTATGTTTAGAATGAGTGGAGAGCTATTGGAGTCCAGCAGTCTCGTGGATGGGTACACTATGCCATTCATCGTCCTGAACCCCACATTATGTTGTTCCGGAGGCCTTTGAATTATCAGCAAAATCAGCAACAATTACCAAATCAACAGCAGCCATAGAAAGTGACATTTTGTTGATTCTAAGATCTCAAGTGAATGCTGAGTTGCTTCCTTGCCTTCTTTATCATCTTTTTAGCTCCCATTTAGTGCTGTTTAGCTTTTTCTGTGAGGGTTTCCTCTCCGATAGCAGGCTGATGCCTTTGTCAACTGACTTTTTGTTGAGGTTTTAAGATTTTATCCTCTGGGAAATCATTTTCAGCTTGAGAATAGGATTTTTTAATCCAAGATTAACTTAATCATTGATGTGGTATATCATATGATTCTTAAATATGATATGCCCGCACAGTTTTTAATTTTTTTGAGTTTATAGTAGTGCAGTTTTTGTCTGTATTGAGCTCTAAACAATGCATTTGCTATGTCTTGATTTGTGTCTAGTTTTTGTGTTGAAGTTATTGCTTGTTACATGAATTTGTATCTATTTTTTCAATTTGATTATGGTGAAATTCACTCTTGGCTATTTTGTTTGCTGATCTTCCCCTGAGATAATAGCCGTGCTGCTCTGACAGCAGCAGGGTTTGGTTTAGTCTCAAATAGGGGAATTCAAAGCTCAGTGCATCCCCTTTAATATGGCAGAATATCCTTAGGGTACTTTTTATTTTTCACCTGCAGATAATAATGTTCTAGTAATCTCAATGATAGATGGCAGCAGAAAGAATGTTTGCAAAGTTTTTTTTTTTTCAAATTAGTGAATATTTACCCTAGGTTCTTATCTCTTAAATCACACGTATATTTCTGGTCTTAAATTTAAAATCTTTTTAGTATGGAGCCTCTAAATATTATTGCCCTAATTAGCTGATGGCTGATGTTTTCCCTTCTCTTTTTTTCATTTCTACCTTTATGATATATGCATCTGCATTGAAAATTTTATGTAAGAAGCATGAAAGCTTCTGCTTTTGTTAGCACACTTGAGTGCATTTATCTGTTGACTTTTCTTGTGAATTATGTTTATTAAATTGTTGTAGCCAAATACATTGGGTTTGCCTCCTGCTTCGTTTTGCAATGGAAATATAATTTTTTGTTCTCTCACTAACACTTACATTTAAATAAGTTAAATTATATTACAATAAAATTACAGGTTGCAGCAGCCAGCTTTCCCTTAGTGGTTGTTCTAGGAGTTCACATTAGAAATTTCCTTGGAAATCAGAAGAGCCCCAAAACAGTTAACATTGGTAAATAGGCTAAAAGTAACATACCAATCAATGGAAAACCAGACCAAACTTGCCTCTACTCAACATAGTTGACAGTTGGGATGACAAACAAAATTGAATTAAGTAAAAATAGTCGTTTTTAGCTTGACATCAACTTTTGTCATATAAAATGAAGCATCCAAGTTTTGCCATATTAAAAACATAAAAATATTGAGACTCAAATTAAGAAATTTTTTGTTCCTATTTCCAACTCTGGACCAACTTTTGTTTCTCGTTTTTAATTGGCATTGAGTTTTTGTCATGTTGAGAAAGAAAGCATTGAGAATTCTATCTTAGTAAGAAGTGAAGCATTATCTTTTGTCATATAAATGAAACCTATATCTTTGGGCTTTTACTCCATCCTCTATAAATGGATAGAGGGTTTTCTTGTTATTATGGTAGGTTGTCCCAAAGTATAGTATGGGGTCTCCCCAAGTTATCATAGGGGCATTCTCCTCCTTTCCCTCATATTGTATCAAAGGGTGGTGTTGAAGCCTATATATGGGAAGGGCCCCTTGGAAATGATGTTGGCTTGGGTGCATTGAGTGTTGTTACATTAAGAAACATGGGATTGGTTTTTGACATGTTAAGAAATAAAGCATCTAGATTTTTTCCATATTAAAGAAAATTAACACTCTTTTTAAATAGAAAAACATTTTTGCATCTAACTCAGCATTATGTTTTTCCATATGAAATGAAGCACCAAGAAAATACTTGTGTTTATAATATGGTATTACTTGTGTTTATAATATGGTATTAACTTTTGCCATATATGACAAGGTGTTTAGAGACTTGGACTAAACATTATCACTTATAGTGTTTTAGGCTCTTAAGCAAAGTCAGATTTGTAGTGGCCTCTTGATTGTTTACGAGGTTTTTTGGAAGTATATGAAATTTTAAAATTAATGGATAACTAGATGAAATGAAATTAAGAGTTGGTGGTCAAATCTAATAGTAAAGATCTTTTTCCTTGTTAATTTTAAAAAAGACTTCAACATTGTTTATATAGGAACTCCTTTCAAACTTGGGATCGTCATTTGATCTAAGGCCTAAATGTGTAATGTCTCGAGTCAAAATAATAATGGAAATCTGATTTTTAACCTTACATGTACTTATTATTTGAATAATAATACTATTGGCTCTAGCATTTACTTAGATCACATATAACACATTAAAAACTACAATTAGCAATATTGTTACATTTTGAACAATAAATGATAGAAATAACTCTTGAATTTCTTATTATAATGAACAACAAATAATAGATGTAAATCTTGATTTTTGTCTTATTACACTAATGTAAGTATTGTAGGTTGGTCACCATGCACACTCAACTTCAAATTTGAACAATGATCGTGGGTGGGAAAGATTCCACAGATAATGGTGCCAAAAATAGGCTATTGGAAACAATACAACATGTTTTGGGAAGTTAGGAGGGAAATAGAAACATATGCAAAAACATTGGGGATCAGATGATGCGTTGGGGTTCAAGCAATGAGCATGACAAGATGGAGAAGTCCAAAATTTTGACAAGAAGGGAAGAGCAAAGTAAGAAGAAAAAAACATACTCAAGAAGGGAAAACACACATAAGATGAAAACATGGAAGACACAAGAACAAACTTAATATGTACATACTTAGATTGATTGGAAATGGGACATGAGAATTGAAGTTGTGTGGCATACACAGAAGATACAAAAATTAGAAGTGGACTTGTGTTACAGATTCAAAAATTAGAAGATACCATAGTAGAATTGAAGTTGTGTGGCATACACAGAGGGGGCTTCATAGTATGACCATGTGTACCAAGGAAGTACTTGGAGCTAGTGGTGAAGATAATATATTGTTTGTTGTATTATTATTGCACTATGAGTTGATCAAAGCACTAGATCCTCCTAGATTAGTTGTCCCCCCTTGAGAAGCAATGATCTTGTTGCAATAAGTTATGATTTTTTTTTTTTGGCAACTTTGGCATTAGTAAATCATTTTTCTTGAAAAGAAATGATTTGTGTTTTTGATAAGATAAGCAACATTTATAGGGTGTTGTACCCTTTACACAGAGAGCCCAGAGGGCCAAAGGAAAAACAAACAGAGACAACTGACCGATAGTTGTAGAACAACAAATAAAGACTTAGACAACCCCAGAAGAGGGGACCAATCGGACTCCCTGAACCTGAGGCCGCGCAAAGGCAACGGATTTGGGGAGTCCCTTCTTCTTCCGTAGCACAACCGACTAGGAAGGCTCAGAATCGAAATCCATTGAGTGAGGTGAGGGGAGCAGATCCACAATAGCCACCCCGAACGAGGAGCCATCATGCAGCGAGGGAGCCGACAATGAAGGAGAGGAGACAAGAGTGATCAAAGGACTAGCAATGTCAGATGATGAGAGACAGGCAGGAATCAACGACACAATGACAACAAAAGGTTTTGCAGAAGGGCTGGCTGGTAGAGGAGCCTGGATAGGCTCCGACATCAAGGGGGCAAACAAGGGAGGGTCACCCTCCTCAGAGGAATCATCTGAAGAGGGATCAACCGTAAGATGGTCTGAGAGAGTATTCTTCCACCAAGTAGCAGCACCCTTGCGGCGAGTAAGAGGACAACCAGAGGCCAGGTGACCAACAGAGAAGCAATGCCTGCACTGAAAAGGGAGCCCCTCATAGTCCAGAAGCTGCTTCCAAGGTCTGTCCCCCACCATCAAAACCACATCACCATGGAGAGGTTTGGAGATGTCCAAATTGATTAAAATACGAGCCACTGTAGTATGCCCAAGGTCTCGAGTCATAGAATCCACCTTCAAAAAGCTGCCAATGGCGTTGCCAATAGCCTCAAAGCAAGAATCCTCCCAAAACTGGATGGGGAGATTCGACAGACAAAACCAAACAGGTCTAATGTTCAAAGGCTCCGTAAGAAATGATTTGTGTTATTGAGTTAGTAAATAACATTTTTTTGGCTTCTTGTGCATTTGATCTTGATGTTAGCTACTTGATCAATTTCATTAAATTTGTATGGTCCACTTTTTTATTATTGTGAGTGTCACTTGTAGTGGGTATTGCAAGTGTTAAATATTGGTTGCATAAGACTACAATTGTGAGCCCTAGTTCCATTTGCATCCGCATTCATGCTTTTGTACCTTATATTTTATAGTGCTATTATGGACTTGCATGTTGATACTCTAATTTCATGATCATGCTAATAGATTAACATATTTTTGTGTGTTACATGTATGATTATAGCTGATCAATAATTACTTGTAGCATATTATTTTAGATGTGTAATCTAATTTATAGATACATGGTATTTAGTTAGTTTCTAATCATTCTTGTTTGTTGATATGTTTGGTAATGAATACACATGTATATTTCATATTGACCCTAATGTTGTATTCTTTTTAGCACGAGAATTTTAAATTTAATTAAATGTGATTGTGATTTAAATGGAGATTAAATAAGTTGTGGACATGGACTTAGACAATAGAATACTAGTTTACATTAGGAGGTTAGTACACTTGAAATGATGGTTTTCATATGTTCAAATTATCATTGTGATGTATATGTATACTTCTATTGGATGAGGTTAGTGGTGAAATGATGATTTTCATATGAATTAATATTGTGATGTATATGTTGTTAGTGTAATTAATATTTAATTATGAAATTACTTCTTATAACTTAAGATTGTCACTTTTTATGGGATTTGAACATCATATTACAGTGTTGAGTGTTCTTTGTGGGGAAAGGTGTGTTGTATACCTTGCATGATAAT